>BFEA01000212.1:4058-19338 GCA_003427395.1 Chara braunii | reverse complement strand
GTGAGTCAGTCCGTTTATCAGACTTCCGTTGCATCTATACTCATCCTACATTGGTTGATTCTTGGTTCTGCCCATACTCATTGGAGTATGCAACACTGGGCCTGGATTCGAATTCAAATCCTGGATCAACATGCGTCGTCGATTGACACAGATCAATAGCCAGCATTAAAAAATAAATAAAATAAATTAAAATAAAAATGGGACCTACCAGACACTGAAAAAAAACATGTTGACCATGAGAAAAAACTGGAACGGGTAAAACAATTGTGGGCTTTTTTGCCCCGGCGCAAGAGGCGCCCGAATGCCAAGCCGGAAGCCCGGTTTGGAAAGCTAGTTGTCTGTTGATTTTTCATCACAGCTGACATAATCTTTGTCTGATTTGGATTGTTGATGCTATTGTTGGTTAATGTTTTCCTTTGAGTGAATCATCTCTTCATTTCATGACAAGTGACAGAACGCTCAACAAAAAAAATCAAGTTCATAAAACACACTTTCGGAATCCCCCAATTGGGAAAACAATGTGCAAATGATGCTGAGGGTGATGATGAGCAGCAAGCTTGTGAGATACAAAATCTGGAGAATGACGAAGAAAGAATTGAGGTACTTGGTCATCTTTGCAGTGAATCTACACTTATAGTATAACAATTTTTTCTTCCAGGGTTCATTACTATTCATGATACATCGTACAAATTGGAAAAAGCATGACCAATTGTCGATTTTATTAATTGCAGTCAAGCGCCTGTTATGTTAAGATTTGAATGTGGTCAAATTTTTACAACGAGTCATCTATGGTTTAACTTTGTGGAACCACATAATAATTGAATTGTCTACAGGACGATGAAGAGCCAAATTCTCAGGTTTGGGATGAATCGGGGGAGATTGTCCTTGAACAAGTTGAACGCGCAGCATCAAGATGGGTATTTTCCAACATCCTTTATACTCGTTAAGCTTGTGAATCTTAGACAACTTGTCACTCATCTTCTTACCCATACCAACATTGATGTTGTTCTCATAGGCTGCAGTCTGTCCGTGTTCAATGATTTTTTACGCCTAAGAACAGTCACCGTCAGCTCTTTCTCTCTTGCCTTGCATACATGTACAATCAGGAACACACTCCCCTCGTTTTTTGTTTTAATGTTGTTCTGAAATGATGGCCACAGGAGTCATCAGTGATCATTATAAGCTGTGAGTGTTGCCAAGTGTCCTTCCTCGACAGACTGCATGGGTTCTAGTAATGGCAAGATGTTATATCTGCTCTGAGTGAATATCCCACTGTGAATGTGACCTCTTGCAGTTATTTTCTGGACATTTACATGTTTAAATTAACTTGTTGTTTTTGAATCACTGCAATGACTTATAATTTGAATTTTGTATACTTTTCATAGGGCTCAAATTCATTGGGAAAGACGGTGCAAACATTTTCAAGGGCAGATGATGCACTTGCATATGTCAGTGCAAATCAGAGGTTGGAATGTCCAGTCATACTTGCATATCAGCTCTCAACACCACTTTGAGGTTTCGAATATGTTGTCATGCAACAAGGTGACTTTTTGGCAAGGTGAGTCAACTAGAGTCAAACATTATTCAACATATATTTTTTGTATAACAAATGTTTGTGTTCCTCGGTACTATATAACCATAGTCGAATGAAATATTATTGATTTTTTATCTGATGTCAGTAACTGATGTATGCAGTCTAAAGTCTGCCAACTGTTAGATCCACACCCTGGACTCAGCATGTGCCGCCCTGGACTCGCCTTTCGAGGATTGAGAACAAGGCCCAAAAGGGCCTTGCAACTTATTTTCATAAAGGAAAGCGCATGGCTCGAGTACAGAGACTTTGCTGGTTGGATGTTGAGCTTCTCTTCCCCACACTCGTCACGTGGGCATAAAGAGAGTTGCAAGGCCCTTTTGGGCCTTGTTCTCAATCCGGTATGCTTGTGGGGATTATTTGCAGTTTCTCATCTTAGCAGTAGTACCGCTTGAAACAACTATTGAGCTCTTTTCTGATCCAGTGCATCCTTTGCTCATGCAATATGTGAGTTAGCTTTGAAGTTGCATGATTGAGCCAGGAAATCCATCTTCTGCCCCCTAGTCTCAGAGACAATGGGTGGTCACTTTCGTCTCTCAGACAACGGTCCCAAAGAGAGTTTGTATGAATCAACCCGAATTTGTGTTTGGATTAAAAAAAAAAAAAAAACTAAATGATGTGACACCGTTTCGTGAGATACCCAATTCCAAATTAAGCCAGGATATGGATTACTCTCTGTGGGGATAAAAATTACCCCACTGCAAAAAAAAAAAAACAAAAAAAAAAACTGTTTTTTTGCTGTTGTTGGGGCACCTTGGGCGGCCAGCACTTACAGATTTCCCTAGATTGGTCAAACTGACCGCATATGGACGTCTCTGGTAGCCTACCTTGTGACCTTACTGGTTGTTTCTAAATTTAGCAGTACTTAACAATAACTTTCTTGCAATTCTGTTTTACAGGTACAAGGACATGCAACCGGAAGACTGTGTTTTTTATGAATTGATTCATCCCATAAGTCAAGAAACATGTTTTCATGTGCTACCAGGCTCATAAAATCTTATTTTTGGAGGTCATTGAAGTTGAACTGTGTTTCCATTCGTGTGTTAAGTAATGCTCGTAAAGTAGGTAGTGTCTAGTACACCCATAACCCTTAGGAGTGTCTCATTGGCCTGGTGTATATATTCAGCTAATAACATGTGAAAATATTGAGAGAAGACAATGGGATGACCTTAAAAAGAAGTACAACTGTCCGCCATAAGACGAGAAGACAACTGTGTAAAAATAAAACAAAAAGTTCAAAAAGTTACGAGGATGGATGATTGGCAATCGTGTTTTGGTCGACAAACAGTTGACAATGGGCCTCACTACTCTGCACACAGGCTGGATTCCAAGTTTTGAAAATCGTCTGGGAAGTTTTTGGAGACCCAGGAGGCTGCTCCCTGGGACCTGGATATCCAGACCCTTTGTGTTTTTATACCTAAGTGCAGGGGTGCAGGGGTCTGGGAAGGCACACTACGGCCAACAACCTGTGCAGAAACTTCACCACCAACGAGAAATAGAGACAAAACAAGCAACTCACAACCAAGTGAATCTGATAAGTATTGCGAGGAATGATCCCTCGTTAGGCCATTGTCGGGCACACCGACGTTCTGGGCTCAGGCCCCCAGCAAGCCTCGTGCCCGCCCTAAGTGAAGGCGGATCTGCATATCCACGTGATTCCTATTTTCGCCATTTTTCATATGTGGGGTACCAGACAGTTGGAGCACGCTAGCTGGTTACAGAGCAACGTGAACCTTCCCTGCCTCAATCCAGAAGCAGCAGCTACATCGTACAGTTGAGCCCAGGGCTCATTCAGTTGAGGCCCTGGGCACACGCATCCAGAGGCCAACAAGTCACGTTACGGCCACGAACCAATGAGAAAGCAGCTCGAGCATCACACACATGCCATAAGCCAATTAGATCATGTCGAACACTTCGAGCCTCGTGGGCTACCTGGACATGCCTAACTTTACGGGGTCTGGGCCAGTATCTGAAACTGGGCCCCGGCGCAGACACTTTGGACCAACCTAAAGCTATTGGGCCCCTACACGCCCCGAGTCCAGCCAGCGGCAGGACTCACTTTCCATAAAGGAAAGTGAGCGACCAGGGGGAGAGCATTCTGGCCTGAGTGTGCAATGCGGCCACACTGCTGCATTAGCGCATGAGCAGCTGCGCTAACGGTGCGGGGCAGAAGCGCACATGGTGCAGAGGTGAGAGAGGGGCACTGCTGAGGCAGTAGGCACACGATGGCCATACCCGGGTTGCTGGGTGTGGGCATGATGATGGCGATGGTGGTCTTCGGGCAGGATGTACATTGGTCTTCAACTTCGATGTGATCTTGTTGCATGGACGTAGATAGCCTAGATAGGCTGACTGCTGTAGGTTGGGCGCTGGGGACCAAACAGTAGGATTCACATTGGATACTATGTTGGTCTGGCCAGAGAGTCTCGGCATTGACATTTGAGTTCATTGTATTGGTCTTATTTGGATGGTATCTTGGGGCATTGTGCACTCTGCTCAGTGCATGAATATCTAGACTACATCGTGATTTTGCAATTTGGATTTCTGTCTATCACCATCACTCATATTCCTTGCAGTGTGTTGTGATAACCACCAAAATTGCAGACTGTCATACCTGTAATTTATGAGCTTTTGACACTGTTCTGTGTGTTTGCTCAAATCCCGTCTACGTGCGTGTCTTGTCCGAGTGCTTGTTGATATCTCTGTCGCTAATGTCCTTACCCGGCCATCTAAGAAATCATGTGTGTCTGCATGAGCTGGTGATGATGGCCTGTACATTGGAATAGCCCGCTGGCTTGCTACTAGCCTGTGGTGTGCGTGTTTGGGTGTGCAGCAGTGGAGTGGTGAAAAGGAGTCCCACATAGGCCAAAAATCAAGTAGCGGTGGGTATCTACCAAAAAAGGACAAAAAGGTCCTACCTTTGCAAAGGTTGGGGTATTCTAGAGGTCTACTAAACTTAGGGGTGTACCAGTCCGGTAGGTGTAGGTCTAGAGCATGCAAAGGGGGTGATACCAGACTGCAACGATGTTCCTGCCAAAACGGGGAACGGAACCAGTAGGCTCAGAGACTGGGTAGCTAGAGAGGCACCGCAGAGGAGTCCACTGGCAGGTATATCAAGAGAGGTAGTAATGGATTTAGTCTCATTCTTCCAGTAGGTGGAAGCATGGAGGAAGAAGGTGGAGCTGGTTCCCACCTCGGCTATGGTGGAGGAAGCCAAGGCGGACATAGAGGAAGACATGCCTATGGTGGAGAAGTATTGAGGAAGAAGGAAGGACGGACAAGGAAGGAGAAACAAGGAAGGAGCAACAAGGAAGGAGGAAGAAGGAAGGAGGAAGAAGGAAGGAGGAAGAAGGAAGGAGGATGAAGGAAGGAAGGAAGAAGAAAGAAGGAAGAATAAAGGGAAAGAATGGGGAAGAAGGAGTAAGAAGGACGAAAACAGTGAAGAGGAAGGCTTACCTTGGCTACAGGCGAGAACATGTTCATCTCCTTGGTTGGCAATGCATCTGCAAGGCCTCTGGATGGGGTCATGAAGTGAGGAAGAGTCTGGACACTCATGTAGGGTTCGCGGTGATCAAAGGTGTTGCCGCAACTGAATGTCCAGCCAAACCGGATGGATTCAAGAAAAGTTTGCGCCTCTCAACTTCAAGAAAACTTTGCGTTGTGCTCTGAAAACTTTGCATTGTCGTCTAAACATCCGAGCTAGCCCTGGATGTTGCCGCCATAACCGACTGTCCAGCCAAGTAGTATACGATGTGAAGGTAATCAAAGATGATTTCCTATGATGCTATCAGTAAGGGGGATATTCGGGCATTGATTTTGCTTTGAAAGATTCATTGCTTTGCTCTTTCATAGGATGTACAGTAGATAGCTGCTTTTGAAAGAATCTTGTCTCTAGATATCTTGAGTGCTAAAAGAATCCACGCTCGAGACATGATAAAAAAATATTTTCATGGTCAGATATAATTTGTGAGCTAACAAGTTTGTGGTTGTTGTGAATTCATTTGTCTCTCTTGTTCTCACTCCTTTACTTGCTGATTACTGTGAACTGCCTTGCTGCTACAGAACACAGAGTCTCACTTGTATTTTGATCTCGAGTTCTCAACAGATCTCAACAAAAAAAAAAGGGTGATACGATGGTTGACACCTTGTTGATGGTCACTTCGACTCTTCTAGCTTCAGAGTTTCCTGATGTTGATCAGCAGAGTCTTTGGATACTGGAAACTGACTCGACAAGGGAGGATAAACTCTCCAGACATCTGCTGATAAATGCGCCTGGCTTGCGATTTGAAAATAATCAACAAGTGCTACCTTTTGTGTCAAAGGTAAATGTGATGACGACTCTTTTACAATCTTCATTCTCTTACATATTGACTTGGGTCACAAATCATGAGTCTTTTGCCATGTTGTTGTACATTTGCAATTCGGTTTTTGAAACAACGCCCCCACCAGTGTAAGCGGTGTTGATAAGAGCAGACACCATTAGCACCTGGGAGATGCTCCATCTATTGGTGGGGAGCATCGCCAGCTGGAAAACGGGTCCAGTGTGCCATATACAGACTGAATTTAGGACTCATCAGAAAACAATTGTGAGAGATTCCCACCAGCGATCCCATATACTTTGATCATGTACATTCTTTCTGCTGTGAAAGTTTTGTTTTTCGAAAAACTTCTTTCCCTTTCTGTGCTTTCTTGCAGAAGAGTTTTTGTTTTCAAATTATACCTTTCAAGTTTCAACAGAAGAAAAAAGATTTTTCACGCGGAATCAGTAGTTGGATATAGTAGTAACCAATGCAATATGACAGTCAGCATTATTTATATGTTTTATACAATGTAAATGTTCCATCTTCGACGCACACGGGCCCTACCGGACCCGACTTAGGGTCGGAGGGACACATCAGGGCCTAAAGGCCCGACCTTGGGATAGTACAGGCCCTCAGGGCCTGATCTTGGACCAGTACCCAACGGGCAGGCCCAAACGGCATTATCGTTTGGGCCTGGCGGCGATCTTGAGGCTGCCGCCCGCCGGTTGGGGCTGAACCGTCCATCTGGACGGTTCAGGGCATGGCCAGGCCTCGCAGCATTGAGGCCGGCCTCTGCCCCACCGGTATAAAGTACCGGTACAGCCTCACTATGAGGCATCGACCTACCGGCACTATACCGGTACGGTATGGTCAGCGCCAGAGCGCTGTGTTGATGCGCTAAGTTTAGCGCAGGAGCGAGAAAGGAGCAGCAGCGGCAGCGCAGCATTAGCGCAGCAGCAAGCGGAGCAGCAGCAGGGCGACTGAGCCAGCACGGCGGCCATTGCCGCCTGAGGTACCTGGGAGCCGGAGGACCTCTCCTCCCTCCCTCGTCAGCTCTCTCTCTCTCTCTCTCCTCCTCCTCCTCCTCCTCCTTCTTCTTATTCATCTTCTTCTTCTTCTTCTTCTTCTTCTTCTTCTTCTTCTTCTTCTTCTTCAGACTAGAGACTTGTGCTAGTTGGACAGAGATCAGAGTTGGACTTCGGTGATATGAGACTGTGGTACTTACCAGATTGGAGACTTGGAGATCGTTGGGGTTGATACTAGGCGACATCACAGTTCAGACACCGGTTACATTTGGACTCTGTATCCCCGACATTGGTGACCTATGGTCCTCGACATTTTGATCTTGTTGGACGACATTTTGGACTACCATATCGGTGACCTATCAGATTCTACCTCGGTGACTTTCGGTGCTGTCTACCTCCCCCCACCTCTTCGTCTCTCCTCCCCCATTCATCTGTGTATGTGTGTACGGGGCTGAGCATCTTCTATGTATGGCTCAGACCCCACCATCTCACGATTGAATGTGTGTGGAGTGATGCTATGTGAGTCAGTCCGTTTATCAGACTTCCGTTGCATCTATACTCATCCTACATTGGTTGATTCTTGGTTCTGCCCATACTCATTGGAGTATGCAACAGTAAATCTGGACTAACGAATATCTCTTTATTGAATCCCTCTGTTATGTTTGTTTGTTTATTGTTCTTTTCTTCAATCCTGGTGACAGATTTGTCAACACATTGAGCAACACAGAGCAAAGTTTCGAGCTTTTGATGAACTTTTTGTTGAGACACGGAGAGGAACAAAATTGTTCATTGATCTTTTGGTTTACAAGCGGAAGCAGTTGATGAGACTGCCATTTCCAACAAAACAGGGTCTTTCCTCACCTCTAAAGCCAACAGGTCGTTTTGGTACACCTGTGTTGACGGTATGTTGTCATGTTTGAACCAGTTTGTCTTGGATTATGTTATTATGTAAGTTCATTTTTAAAACCTATTTGTTTGAGTCCAGATGTCGTGGGCAGTTTGTCTCGGATTATGTTCATTTTTAAAACCTACTTGCCCGACGGAAAGTCATGTAACATATGGAAGTAAAAGCAATATTTTCTGTATTTCACATGTTGAAGATTTTGAAGCGATGAAACGAGTGTTTATTACATCGTATGATACATGTCGTTCAAGCAAAATGTCTGCACCGGTGAGTTGATACCCTCTCCTTTGCATTGTGCAATTCCTCCCATGGCCCTGGATCACTCATTATTAGTATAGAAAAAAAGACACCCATTATTAGTATAGAAAAAAATGGGAATAATTTGGTTTTTATTAATGTAATATAAAACGCAAGATAGTAAGGAAAGATTGGAACGACCAGGTGTGGATTGTGCGATGAAGAACAGAAGAAGAAAGCGCGGAGTTGTGCGAAAGGTGGCACGGGACCTCAGAATGGGAGAACAAGGTACGAGGAGTGAAGTGGGTTGTGCGACGAAGGAGGTCGCCGGATGAAAACAAAAAGACAATTCACAAGTGATGTTGAGATGGCAGAAGGATGTACGAGGAGAGAGGTGGGAGGCGTGATGGGGGAGGACGGAAGGAAGAGGTGAGATAGGGAAAAATGCCGCCAAAGAGATGGCCCAACGACATATGGACGATGGAAGAAGGAGCCCGAATGTTTGTTGATGGAGGATGGATGAAACAGGAGGAAAAAAATAGTGAGGCAATTGAGATGTTCTGCAGTGGCTGCACCTGCTGTGTTAGGTACAGCGGGTGCAACATGTGGAACTGTTGTAGCAGAGGATGCAACACTCAAAAAAAAAAAAAAAAAAGGAACTTAAAAAACCGCTATAATGGCGGGCTGACTATGCAAACCTTCGATAAAACAATCCTCGAATTGCAATGTTGCCTGTACTACAGGTACCACCAAGTGTTCCTTAAACCCTAAACCCTAACTTTCCTCGCCTCTTGTGAGGAGTAAACATATCCTTTCGAACTGCTCCTTGCCCTTTGTGAGCAGTAAACATGGGTGTCCTCTTTAAGTCCTAAACTCTTGGGTCCTGAATTTCGTCTCTTAAAAAAAAAAAAAAAAAAGGCTCGTCCATGACTGCTACGGGGGGCGATATGAGCATCCTCCCCTAGTAGGCCCCCTGCTGGCTGCTCCATCTATTGGTGCGGAGCATCGCCTGCTGGAAAGTGGGTCCAGCATCCCTGAGTACATAGGTTGCAGTATATGACTGATGTATGACTGAATTGGAAGAGCCTTTCGAGGATGTTTGTGGACCTGCAAATGCAATGTATACCTCTTCACCCCTGATTTATTCCTGCAATCTCCGTAAGCAGTTTCTACATCCGGGTCTGAAGCATCCTGCCCATTCTGCTCATGGCTTACTCTGCTAAAACCCTAAACCCTGTATTATCCTTTAGAGTCGGTGTGGATTGTGTTGAGCAGCCCTCAGCGGTTAGGAACTTGGCAGCCCTCAGCGGGGATAGGGTTGGTGGATCAGGTTTCGAACTGCGTGTTAAGGAATAGCCTCTCAACCTTTATTTGGCCTAATTTACCTGCTCGTCGTTCGCAAATAGTGCATCTTTTGATTTTTTTTCTTCCTTCTTGTATACACCTTCTCATAAGAGCATGGTTGTTTTTCTGCACAATACATGATCTTTTTGTTTCAATTGGGTTTTAAATTATCATTAGAGGGTTCTCTGGTGTATTGTTGTGGCAACTCACAGGGTTCCCTTCCAAGCATAACATATATAATCATGCTTTTTTGCTTTCTCTATTTTTTTTGTCCACAGAGACCAGGTCCGCAACACATTGGCAGTTCCACAGGCAGTGGATCAGTGACGCGTTCTATTCAGGAGGTTTTTAACGAGTATTCTGCAAATAGTTTCCCCATCAAGCTTCAGGTGTGGATGATTTGTTTTTTGGAACTTTGGAAACTATCGCCATTGATTTGGTTTTCTTAATGGTGTGCGCAACGGAGTGGATGAATATTGGTGTATCTTCCTTGACTCTGTTCTCATGCTCAGTCTGTCTTGCCGGGCAATTTTTTCCTTTTCCGATCTGCGTGACAACCACTAGTGCGATTAAACACTGGGTAGGTGGCCATGTCTTCGACATCCTTATGTTAGTTAGGCACTTCTGATAGTGTGTACACTTAGACATGGAGCGTGTTGTACTTCGCTGTGCTTTGGTTATCACTGAACCCGATGTCCTTATTAGGATCGTTGTTCTGTACGATGATGAGGCAGGGTTGATCAAGGTAGTTTTTCGTCAGAATTAGGTTTTTTGGTACGAATGTCTTGTTCCACGGGTTTACCTTTCTAGCTGACTCGACCGACGTTTTCCTGGTTAGCTTTTCTTTTTGGAGCAATAGTCTTGTACCAGGTGTTCTTTCCAGCTGACTCAACCGACGTTTCCTGATTAAGCTTTCCTTAGTTTGGTTGTGGCTATATCATTTTGGACCGGTATGGATGCTAATATGGGTAAATGTTTCAACGGCGGAGGGGAAGGGCACTTTGCGAGGGAATGCCCTTCTGCGCGCAGTACTCCAGGTGGTCAAGGTGGTAATTCTACGAATCCGTCTTTCGCACCGCGTTATTGGGCGCCACGACGTCAGCCGGAGGAGTCCTCTGAGGAACGCGAGTTCCTGAGACAGATGATTAGTAAGAAGGAGGAGGAGCAGCTACGAAGGAGGGAATTAGAGGATAGGAAGAAGATGGACGAAATGATCAGGCAAGAAATTGAGAGAAATTCAGAGGCGTTGGAAGCGCGTGTAATGTCGAAGATTGGGCGTCAATACTTGGCGGCAAGGGAGGAAGCAAGGAATGAGGAGTGTCGTGCTCGTATCCTTCGGACTCCGCGGACTGTGCCACGAGACAGGGTTCTTGATGATTATGCTGATAAAGGGTTGGAAGATATCGAGGATGAGATCGCTAAGCTTTATGAGCTTCGCGAAAGAAAGCGGAAAGGGAAGATGCCGCTGGAAGGAGAAGCGCGCCGGCCTTTTAGGCAGCCGGTATTTGGGAGAGAGGGATCAACTGATGATGCACCAGGGCACGTCGAATCTTCCAGGAGGGGGGAGGGGCGTGCAAAGACAAAAATCGCCGCAGGTAGTGGGCCAGAGGGGATTCTTGCCTACGTGGTGGCGCAGCGACGACTCCTCACTCCGAAGACTAAGGAGCAGTTGAAGACGATTTGTCGGCAGGAGAATTTGACCTATACTACTAAGGGTCCGACGATTGAATCTATCATTGAAGCCAGAGCTAAGGTGGCCTATGAGGGCTTTGTGTTTACTCCTTCCTCGTCGCCTGCGGTATCTCCAGAGGAGGACCGTACACCTTCCACCTGAATGTCGCGTATGTGCAGTTATCGTCTTTGGTCTAACATGGTGTGCTGTATGACCTTGCGACATCAGGACTAGGAACGTTGTCAGGCGGCCACTAGTAGTGCGCCGCCTGAGAACCGCAGTTTTGGGATTTAGGCTCAGGGACGGATCTGTGTTTTGATGGTAGTCTCGTATGACCAGGCAGCCAAAAATTAGGGGAACCCAGGGCACCCCTGATTTTGGACGCACTGAACTTTATGAGTAACCCTCAGAGATGGCGAGATGGGTTACCGGACTCGGCATGTCTAGGGACTGTCATTTCCGACCGTTCAGAGGGTTAGACCCGGATATACCTGCCGCGGAGAGGCATCAAGGGAGTTGACCTCGCCGCCACGTTTTATAGCATACGACCGGGGCGAAATGCGGCCTCAAATTTTTGTCTATTTTAGTACCGTAATTGAAGATGGGAAGAGGGGTTAAGACCAGTAGGGGAGAAGGGAAAAACATAATATCCCCTAATTTCTTTATTTTTTCACAACATTTAATTCTAGGGGGAATACCGTTGTTATTTTATTTTCCCGACAATTAAATTAAAAACATAGAAAAAGATTAAAAATTGTAAAAGAGAAACAAGGAATTCGGTCATTTATTTAAACTTTCCCGGGATTGAATTTTATGGAACTTACGATTAATTTACTATTTCCGACAACAGAATTAAGGAAAGGGGAGAATGATTAAAAATGATATAAGGGAGGGGAGCCCATGACTATTGGGAGATTGGGCTAATTTTGCCTTGATTACCCGCCATCAGCCTGACCCCGGATTGAGCATTTTTCCCGGAATTTATCAGTTTCCACTACTGCCGATGGCCGAGGCTCCCTGCGTCGTTTTCGCTGGTTTGCTTGATTACTAACATTATCGCAGTTGGGATGTTCTGAGAGCGGGGGTCGCATGGACAGGTGCTGCCTTGGGTCAACTATGGTGTTTGGTTCGGTACGGATACGGGGGTAGTTACGGAGAGGCTACGTCCTACGGTGTCTGATGTGCTTCAGGTACGGTATAGGCCCGGTGACAGCTGTTTCACTAAGGTGACTTATTTTCAGGTTCGGGACAGCTGCGGTGATTTATTCTCAGGACCGGGGCCACTACGACAGTTTTTCCAGGTTTGGAACCTTGGCAGCAGTTTGCTTCAGGTCCGGAATAGGTTCGGTACTACCCTGGTTTTTCAGTTTTCTACGGTATCTAGCATCGGTATGATACACATCACTACACCACTTTCAGGTTCGCGGTGATTTATTCTCAGTTCGGTGTTGACAGCTCAGAATTGTCAAGTGGCTATTTCTGGTTCGGCCCGACACTCTGATCCGGGACAGATATGGAACAAGCATGGTAACTGGGTGTTGGGAGCAACAGCTAGACCGCGGTTCGGCTTTTGTGTTGGTAACTGGTATAATACAATTGCTTTTAAGTACCGTGGTTGGCTTTGAAGCGCAAAAGTGACAGGTTTGGTACGAGTGCCTGCCATACGGAAGTATCTGGCTTTCTTTTTACAGCAGGTTTCAGTTGCAGGTCCCGCTGAGACTGTATATGGGTTCCATTGGACCAGCGCTGGGCCTGGCCCTRCTTTTATCTTCAGCCTACTAAGGCCTACGGATTGGACCTGGGAGGGGGAAAGACCACGTTCASCTGTGCGGGAAAACCATAAAGGGAAAGGGGACTAGAGAGCAGGAGGAGTGTGCACGGTGTGCCCAGCGCGGTATGCAGGCGGGGACAGTGGACAGRCAGGGATTGGGAAAGACGTGCAAGGTGTCCCCCGCCCCCGCCACCGCGGTGGGGAAGCGGTTATGGAAGTCATCAAAGAGAGGAGGAAAAACACGAGAGGAGCCTCGTGCATGGAGCGGAAGAACGYTGCGCTGCTCAAGGGCAATCGGRCGAGAAGCCCGCTTGAGCGGTGGGGCAGATGGTGCGCGTTGCGGAAGGTAGTGGGGCTTCGTAGCCATCCCAGGGAGAGAGAAGAGAGTGTGGTCCCAGGCGAAAGTGGGCGCTGCGATCGTGGTTCGGACTGGGACGCGGCAGACCTGTTGCAATCGGCTGAGGGGCATGGAATCCCCGCTACTGGGAGCAGCCACCAAGGAAGAACGGTGTGTATAGTGTGAGCAGTGCACGGAGGATTGTACCGGATGAGAGCTGCATGACCGGATACTGTGCCAGCTATTCTGACCGCGACCGATTGAGTGTGGGGTTAGCTTTTACTGATAAACGRCAGAATCAGCAGTAACTCTAGCARGCGAGCCAGTCACTAACAACAGAGGTAGGCTCATGACACAACCAGCAGTAACTCCAGCAGGCGAGCCAGCCACTAAYGACAGAGGTAGACTCATGACACTGGCTGTCTACAAGAAAGGAAGGTAATCACTGCTCCTGTTCAAGAGAGTAACTGATGCGATCGGGTATGTTGGCTCGCGAATGGCTGTGGGCCCACAAAGTTCGAGTGGGAAAAGTGAGTTCGCGGGTAGTAAAGAACGTGGGTCAGGAGTGAGTGAGGGATACAGAGAAAGAGAGTAGAAGGAAGGGCTGTGACACGCCGAATGACCGGGTGAGAAAGACTTTATGAATATAATTATCATTGAGAAAACATTTTAGGCAATGCGTCTTGGGCTTTCCGCTGATGAGCAATGATCAATCGAGGCCGTCTACTGAGACTCTAGCATCTTCGAGTGTTAAATTTATCAGTTCTGCGAAAAACATTCCTGCGAATCCATCTTGCGCCTTACTTTGATGATCTGCAATCAATCCAGGCTAGTCTACTGAGACTAGAGTACTTTCGAGAATTAATTTACTCAAATTTTTGAGAGATCTCTGCAGACTATGCATCTGCTGTCCCCTTTCCGATGATCGACAATCAACCACGGGCAATCCACTAGAATTCTTGTGTCGGCTGACTGGACAAAAAAACTCTTTGTTAATTAAATTATTTCTGAGAGAGACTCTCCAGATTACGAGTCTGTTGCTTTTAAGGATGAATGACAATCAAAACAGTCTTCAGGAACACTCGGAGCCGGTATTCTAATACACAAAAAAAAGCGGGGGGGTCGTTTAAATTATTGTCGACTTTCTCATAAAAGGGCGACAGATTGAAATGCCTGTTCCCCAAATACTGTGAGGTCAGTGAAAGTAAAAGTCACCACTTAATTGGCCGGTTCTAGTGGAAAGACCGTGTTCGGTAACTACAATAAGCCGACACCCCAACAGCTTTACCCCCAAAAAGGGGGGCTTGTTTACCTTGGGAAGGCCCTCTGGCTTGTGATTGGTAGTCTGCTGTTCGATCGGATTTTCCCCCGAGAGGAGGGACTGTTGATTCAGTACGGCCAGGGACGTTATCGGTGGGCAGGTGTGACGGGATAACGGGAGAGCATGCATGYGGAGACGGGATTGGGACTGTGAACCCAGAGAGAGGGAGTAGAGTGAAAGGGAGTACAGAGAGAGAGAGAGAGTGGGGAGACTGACAGCGTAGGGAAAGAGAGAGAGATAGAGAGGACAGTGGGGAAGAGAGAGATAGAAGGAACAACGGGCGAGAGAGAGATTGAGAGAACAACTACAGAGAACCACGGGAGAAAGAGAGAGAGAGAGAGAAAAAAAGAGAGGGAGAGAGAGAGAGAGGAAGAGAGGGAGAGAGAGAGACTGAGAGAGAGGGAACAGCGAAGGTGAGAGACACATCCAAAGTTGATTGTGAAACTTATTGTGGTGGCCTAGTTGTTGTTCCTAGTTGACTGCTAAAAACTCACCATTGCGTGGGGTGGCTATTGACTGTTGAAACGCACTGTTGTGCACCGATTGACTGTTGAAACCCCTTAGTGCGTGAATTGGCTGAATTATTAATTGATTGGAGAAACGTACTGGTGAGCGATACCAATTGACAGTTGGAACACCTTGTTGGTCGAAGCTGCTAGGGAGCGTGACAGGGCGCCCCCGACTTCGATGCCTGCTGGTCGCTGAGGACCTCGGAAGCGGGCGCGGCGAGTGACAGGCGCCGTAGCCCTTGGCTTCAGTGAGCGGTAGGCGCCCCTC
>BFEA01000211.1:2334850-2373927 GCA_003427395.1 Chara braunii | reverse complement strand
AGTGCATCTGGCCAAGTTCTAGCGGAAAGCTCACTCTCATTTTGTACACTCGCTGTGCACAGTGCATCTGGCCAAGTTCTAGCGGAAAGCTCACTCTCATTTTGTACACTCACTGTGCACAATGCATCTAGCCAAGTTCTAGCCGAAAGTTCATCCTCATTCTGTGAAATCGCTGTGCACAGTGCATCTGGCCAAGTTCTAGCGGAAAACTCAGTCTCATTTTGTACACTTGCTGTGCACGGTGCATTTGGCCAAGTTCTAGCGGAAAGTTCATCCTCATTCTATGCAATCGCCGCGCACAGCGCATCTGGTCAAGGCTCTTGCGGAAAATTCATTCTTAATTTTCTGGCTTGGCTGAACGATCGAGCAGCAGTATACAAGGGGCAACAAAAGTGGCAGTGCGTCTCTCCATGTTCTAGCAGAGGGATCGTCGTCCTTTCTACATCGGGTGAGTGACCAGGGGGGGAGGAACCCGCACTGCACAAAAGAGGGATAGGGGCATGATTGGMGATGAAAGGCAGCGAGCAAATAGGCACGTATACACAAAYAGAACTGTGGGAAGAGTGTGAACGAATCTGGCCGCTGCCTTGAGCCAGATTCGTTCAGCTGTTGTTTAGCCTCACGAGACAGATGTGCCATGTCATGGCGGAGTGCTGGTTCAAGCGCATATGAGGTGATCTGACACGGGGGCGGAASGCCATACTCATCATGATTGTATGTGGCCCAAATCACGAAATGAGACGTTCGCTTGATGGGTTAATGATTGATCACGTTGATTAATGATGGCTGGCCGCCTTGCTATCACTGAGTGCGATACCGGGCCATCTTTATCAAGGTTGTATTTGGAACGAAAACAAGGATATGTACGTTTATGCTGTGAGTAAGTTTTGCCCGTATCCGAGTGTTGATGAGTATTTGACGACAGAAAGCACATTCGAGCGGCAAAAGAAACTGATAGATTCTGTAACTGCCATTGATTTTGCTGCGAATTCTGAAAATGCCCCTCAACCTGCATCCGCCCCAATATTGCTCCCGGGAGTAAGTTTTTCTCCAGGCACTCAGCTGCAGGTGAGAGGACGAACTGCATGTGACTTCCCAACAAAGGAAGGGAGTGAGTGAGGGATGGTGACGACCAAACTCGAGGTTTCAAGGGTGAGGCTTTGATAGAAGAACTACGCACCATTTTGGCCCGGAAAGCGTGGCAGATGTAAGCACGGACAGACACTGTACCCCCTGGCTTCAGCGAAAATCGAAAGGGGGGGGGCAGAGTTGAACCGGTCCTACGCACTGAGTAGCCTCGAGATTGACCCCGGGCCCAATCACAAAAATACCCCTAGAGCTTGGCTGAGTTATACTCTTGCATTGGTTTGGGTCAAGATGCTGGTTAGCCCTTGCTGAATACAATTACGGCCCCATGCCTTATTGTGGTTACTTGCTAAAGTTCCCCATCAGTTCAAGCTCATCTTCAGTCAATTTTTGTGGAGGGTGGAGTGTGATTATACCCCTGCAAATCTGAGATCCTCCAAGGGAAAACCCACGAGCGAACCTCTGAAAAGTCTCAGATCTGCAGGCTAGACACATTTTATTTATTTTCTTTTAAAGTTTCGAGCAAATTCCATATGCGACGAAGAGGCATTTAGTCTAGTCTCGACAGGGGGCGTGACAGTCAAGCCCAAGCCCCTCTCCCCCTGCCGGTTGCTGAGGACCTCGGAAGCGGGCGCGGCGGGTGACAGACGCCGTTGCCCTTGGCTTCGGCGAACGGTAGGTGCCCCTCCCCGGGTTTCCTCACAACGGTTCACAGAGCACCAGAGAGCACCATATTTGTGTTCCCTCCACTGGACAGCGACGTGTCCGAGCAGTAGCATAGTTCCATGACCAGGCAGGCGCCGATCATATGGGCTTCCACAAGACGTTGACTCGTGTGAGCCGCCTGTACGTCTGGCCGAAGCGCAAGGACTTTGTGAAGGACTACGTCGCAGAGTGTCCCACCTGTCAGGAGGTGAACAGTGTGAACCACCTACCTTATGGTTTGCTCCAGCCTCTTCCTATCCCTGAGGGTCGTTGGTAGTCCATCTCGATGGACTTTATCAGTCCCCTTCGTCCTTCGACCCCTCGCGGTCATGATGCTATCCTGGTCGTCGTCGACCGCTTCACGAAGCGTGCACGCTTTGTTCCGTGCCGCTATGCCATCAGTGCACGTGAGGTCGCCGACATCGTGTTTGACCGAGTCGTGTGTGACCACGGCTTACCCCTGAGCATCATATCTGACAGTGACCCGCGCTTTACCAGCCGATTCTGGCGACGGCTCCACGAGGTTTATGGCACTCAGCTCCACTTCTCCTCGTCTTACCATCCTCAGACTGATGGTTAGACAGAGATCACGAACAGGACTCTCGGAGATATTCTCCAAAAGATTGTTCGTGACGACCAGCTGTGGGATCTTCATCTTGCCCACGTGGAGATAGCCTACAACCACGCCGTCTCGCCTTCCACGGGGATGTCGCCTTACTATTGCGACCTCGGCTATCACCCTCGTGTTCCCGCGGACTTCCTTCGACCGTCCCAGCTGCAGCCCGACACGAGTTGTCCCACGCTGGATGATTGGGTTGCACACATGACGTCGATCATGAAGACCGCACATGAGCACATAACCGCTTCTCAGACTCGCATGGCAGCACGTGCGAACCGATCGAGAATGTATCATCCATTCAAAGTCGGTGATGATGTGTTTATCGACGCCCGCCACTTACAGCTCGAAGCGGACACGCTTCGCAAGTTTCGGCGTCGCTTCTTTGGCCCGTGCTGCATCCTCCAGGCCGTCGGTTCTGATACGGCATCTAGCCCGGTCAGCTTTCGTGTGAAGCTGCCCGACTACCTACGCCAGGCTCGTGTGCACGTGTCTACCACGTCTCGTTACTGCGTCCTTACCGCAGACCGTCTGAGCGTTTCGCTGGACGACCATACGAGCGCCCTCCACCCATCATGGTGGACGGCCTCGAGGAGTTCCTCGTTTTAGACATCATTGGTCGCCGAGTCACCGACGACAACCCTCCCCACATCGAGTATCTCATACGTTGGAAGGGTTACCCTGATGAGGAGGCTACCTGGGATCCCCTCGAGCACTTGCAACACGCTCGCATGTTGGTGCGTGCCTATGACCGTGCTCGTCGTGCTGCGTTCACTAGTCCTCCTCAGCCCATTGACCCTCCTCCTTCTCCCCCGGTTGAGGAGACTGCTGAAGTCGAGGCTGCTCCATTTGCGGCAGACCTTCAGCAGCAGCCGAATGCTTCTGAGCGTCCACAGCGCACTCGTCGTCGTCCTGCTCGATACGACGATTGACTCTTACTTACCTTCCCACGTCCTTGACTTCTCAGTACTCCATCCACATCAGTTTTGCTAATTCAGCTCGTCGACGTTGCGGCTCTTCCTCGACGGCATTCCGGACTTCTCATCGTGGATGTCATCGGCAACTTCATGGACTTCGTCACGATCAGCTCTGCCTACTTCAGACGTCGCCACTCTCTTACCACTTTACCCTGTACAGTACCCTGCTTGTGTCGCATGATGGTCTCCCTTTAGCCGGGTTCCTCTGAGTTGGGCTCTCCCTTGGTATACRCATAGGCATCGRGAYYGTAGCGTTGCCCTGGTTTCCCATCKTACGGATCTARCTCCGACTTCCCTCACTTTAGGAGTCAKTTGCATGATTCCCTTACCCATCATCTTTCTACCCTTYGCCGGCCCTCACGCCCTAGTTAGGCARCCCCGCATGCTTCATCTAGGWGYGCCCAGTATAYCAGGCTCCCCTGTTCCTTTGCATGGTCGACCCTCCCTAGCGGTCACCCCTTAGTCGAGCATTACCCGCCCTGATGGTCTATCTGTTAGGGTCATTGGTTTTGTTCACTCCCAGTTCCCTACCCTCATTGAGCCTGACGACATGTGTTTCCCCCTGTCACTATGTGTGGATGCCCTTAGGAGTTTTCGACCCCTAGGCTGCATTCGCCACCCTCAGAGACCATCTCACTCTTTGGTTTGCGACACACTTCTCCTGTGACATATGACTGACTTGTTGTTGGTTTGTTGCTCTTAGACTGAGGCTACTGCCTCTTCCATTTCTAGGATTTAGTTGTTCTGCTTTTGCTGTTCTTAGGATTTATACACTAGTCAGTTGTTCCCAGACTGAGGCTACTGCCTCCAACATTCTAGGATCTAGTTGTCACTACTTTCTGTTTTCCTAGGACATGTTGCTTTCCTAGGACATGTATGCTAGTTAGTTGTTTTTACTTTCACTTAGGCTGTTAGTTGTGACATTGCTATTTTGTGACATTTCTAGCCTAGGTTGCATCACATGGACTCAACATGGAGCTTGCTCCGCATCCTAGACTACTCAGGTTTTCTTTTCTTGGTAGAGTTCCGCTTCTTGGCGGAAGCGTGTTTGTATCTAGGCGATCCATCATAGGCCGAGGATTGTGTAGCGGACCTCTGGTTGGCCTGTGAGACCAGCCCCTTGGCCTGTTCTCACAAGCCTGTGTTATGTTCGGGGGCAGTCCAGTCCATTCCAGGCCGGTACCTCTGTCGGTACCAGCCAGTCGAGTCCAGTCCGTCAGTCCGCTGGGGTATACCCCAGCCATTGTCTATTTTTCGGGTCATTCTTCACTTGCACATTTTGGAGTACGTGCGTTGGAGTCTTGCGTGGGGAGCTGCGTTGTGCCATCTCGCTCCCCCCTTCTTCCTCCATCTCCATCTCTACCACTAGCGGAGCACCACACCTGGTGGGTCCGCTACAGAAGCCACACAATGAGAATAAGACTTTTTATATTCAACTATATATATATATGTATATACATATACGAACAAGGCTAGCCATCCATTGTTTCTAAGATGAACGGTCAGAGTATAGCTTTCTTACAAACGAGAGAGTATAACTAAAAGTCATAATTGAAGGTAAGTTGGATCAACTGAGCATTCTTTCTACGATAAATAACTCATTCATATACTCGTTTTTAATATTAAGCGCTCGCCCACGTGCTTTTTTCTTTGGGTCGAAACATGTTAGTTTTCAGCTCAACACTTATTTATTCTCCCTACTCACCCTAAGGCCTTAGCCTTTGTGGGTTGAAATGTTTCTTTGGGTTTTCACCTGAACTTTTATTGAATGATAATGTGAAAAGGACTGTATTTTTCTTTTGGAAAGTTAGATAAAGGTTAACGCTTGTTTCAATAAGGCATGGGGTGTCAGGGCAGAGAGTGGTTGAAGTTAGCCCCGTGGAGTATGTGGTTTGTTGATGTTGAATCTACGTGTGATTGCATGTATGTTTTGTGCGTTGAAGTTCGAATTTGACTTTGTTTGTAATCATGTGTTTATTTGGAAGCAAATCACATTGTGATTATGAGAGTGATCGCCTCGTGCCGAATTTTCCTTTACATTTATATATTGTGTATTCCCGCGGTCTATTTTTACCATGTGTAAGGATCGAGCGGATCGGGGTTGAGGCAAAAGGAAAGACCCCTTCAAATATGGTTGTTAGAATTCCATAATTGAACGATGAGGTCCGTAGCGACTGTGAAAGTCAAACCCCTTGACCTTGTCCAAGGCCTCCGAAGATGGAGCCCCGTTCTCGGGGTTAGGGGTATTTAACCGCCACAAAGGGTTGAAGCCCGCCTACCGCTCTTCTCAGCGGTGTTTAGAAGAGGGTAGGACTCGCAATCGCTTTCACGATCGTCTAGCGTCAAAAGATTATTCTCTCAAGACGTGTATAAGTCGACACTTGAGTGTCGAATGCGACCTTTAAAATCAGCAAGGCCGGTACCACTATGAGCACCACATATTATGTCATCCTTGCGACATCTTGCGTATTCATGCATGGCTGGTCAATATGAAAAGGGTCTGCGTCGTCTCGCTATTTATCCATAGCCTCGCACGCGACACCTGCTTATGTCGTCGTCAAAAGATTACGGGTCGAATATGGAAAAAACAAATTGGCAGGATTAACGTACGAAGTCTGGTTTTATTTTGTGAAGTGTATCACGTGGATAGATTGGTTGTCCTTGTCGACCGACACAAAGCTTTGCGCGAGAGAACAACCCTCAGAGCTTCGGTTCGCGCGCGATGCCGATTAAGGCGTTCGACTACGTGTACCCTCTGTCCTACAATGGACGAGAAACACCCTCGGTTGGGCCTCCTTTGCGATTGCACCCGAGCAACCTTCGCACGTGGTTCGGTAGGTCAACTAGGATACTCCTGTCCAAGGGTTGTGACAACCCGTTAGGCAGAGGTAAGTTGTTCCTCGCTCGACCTCTACCCTGTCGTAGGGGTTCGTGATAGGTTCGACAAGCGCACTCGGCCGGAGCGGCGAACGCTCTTTTGTGATGAAATCTTGTAAAATTCTACTTAACGCGGCTAGGACGGTCCTCATGTGAGACTGATGCACTCGACATTGTAAAACCTTCCTCAGAGCACAACGAAAATCTCATATAGAGGCAGATTATTTCGCATCATCGAAAGCAATATCCAACCCTGACCTGGACGGAAACCTCAAGCTAACAGACCCTGAAACTTTGTTCGAAGCACAATGACAATGATTGTAACCTATGCTCCTGACTACAATTTCGTACACATGTCGCGCTTCCCTTCGGAACTTCTCCTCCTCGACATCCTGTTCTCTTGACCACGTCTCCACGCCTAGCGAGTTATTAGTAAAATTTACAGCAAAGATGTCAGGGAATGAAGGAAACGATGTTTGCTCACACTATTATCTTAACAAATAAAAAACATACATATGTTCTATTCAACTATCCTCGAGAATCGGGTTCCCTGAAATCGCAAATTGTTTTCTAAATATAACGTACGTACGTTGTTTTTTAAATTTTCAAAATAACTCTGAAAAAATTGAAAAAAAAACGAAGGTTGTAAAACATTGCAATACAAATAACTTTTGCTACAAGGGCAAATCGAAATTCCCTACGAACTACTAACAAAAAAAATAAAAACAAAAATGAAAATATCCTTTTGTGACATTTTAAAGTGTTTTCTGATTTCTTAAAAATTTTGATTTTAAAACAATAATCCAAAAAACTCGAAAAAAAACTATGTTGCGTAAAATTTTAATATGAACAACTTTTCACGAGGGCCTTGGAGAGATTCCCAACCAAATTCGATAAAAAAAAATAAAAACAACACCTCAACTCCAAGGGACCTTACGAGGTCTTTTGAAGCTTGAGGATCCGCGAATCTCGGGGTGTCGGCATGGAGAGTAAAATGAAATTTGAAAACCGAAGGTGGTTCGGTCATGGTCTAGGGGGGAAGTGGTGGACATCGTCAACCTTCAACGTCATGTTCGTTCTCCAACGACCTTCAACGTTTACCTATGGCGGTGGGTGGTGGCGGGGTGCTCCGCCGATTAAAGGCGGCTCTTTTGAGGGTTCGTCGTGTTCAAGTGGGGTCTCCAATGATCAGGAATATGAAATTTTTAGGCGTGTTGGCATCCACTCGCCGACAGCTATTTCCTTGGAGTGTTTCATACTGTCGTGCGTCGTCGGTGTCTACATATGCGACAAGAGACACGCATGCAGAGTGTCCTTGTCGCCTATCGTTCGTGGTTGACCTCCACATTAGGATGTCGTTGCTACTGCTCATCATTGTGTTGCTCGTTGTGGTTGTTGTATTTGACTGTTGTTTTTTTGGGCGATTTCCAGGGAGGAAACAAACGAGTCATATGGGAAGTAATCGTTTGTGGTGTCATCGCGCACCCGCAGATCTTCCGACGTCCCTCCCGTTATCCATGCCATCTACCATCTTGATGTCGAGTGACGGAGCATACCGGAACCCTGCGTGACGCACAGTTGGACAATGGTCTCCGAAGTAGTCAAGGGCATCAAACACTTTTTGTATGAAAATCCTTCGCCTACGCCTCTTTGCCCTCATGGGCCCGAATGCTCTCTCTGCATCACAGTGGATGACAATGGTCAGCGCCGCTGTTGAGCGCATCGGTTCCCGCTTTTTTCGCATAAGGCGATAACCCTTCCAACCATATCACGTTGGAGTTAAACAAAAGAAATTGAGAGGCAACTTGGATACAACGTTGAAACAATCCCACGAACTGCCGAGACGGGTGCGTGAGTCGTACTTTCCGCACTCCCCTATGACAACATAGGTTCTCGCGGGGCACAACTTACCTTCCCTAAGGGGCTGTCACCACCCTTAGAAGCGTATTCCTACCGAACTACTGACCCACATGCGAATTTTTTTAAATGCATTTGCAAAGGTAGGTTTGATTCTTAATTACGTGCAATACTTGAAGTGTTGCATGTCTCACCCTCTAGGAAGTGGTTTGGGGTACTACTCCTCGCCAAAGCATAAAGCTCGAATCTAAGACGTCGGGCCGTTTTCACCGAATCGACGAAGTACCCCTCCGTAGAACGTTTCACTCTGGGTCGATAACAAACACGGTTCCTAAACCAACGAACCCCCGCCCCAGATTCTTCCTGAAGAGATAATGCGTCCACCTCATGTAGATTTTAGTTGTTCTCATTTTTCCTTAGCTCGGAGTAACTTAGACGAAGAAAGTCAAAGGCAGAGAACGAGAACTATTGGGACGGGTATAGGAAGATGAGGTCATTCGGGATAGAAAGGGTCAATCCTTGGTAAACGACTAAGTCTAATAATTATCTTCATCTTCATTGTATTGACAATTTTTTTTCTACATTCACCGTTGACATTATTCATTTTAAAATACAAATGCTTTCAACATGCAGGCAGACGAAAAGTAGAGACAGGATAATAATTTTCCTTCATCTTAGTTAGACACTAATTACTCTCCTCTACAAGCATCCTTCAACCTACCTGCGCATTAAAAAATTACAAAAAATGTCAGAAAATCCAGCAATTCATGCTCTCGTTAAATGTCACTTGTTTATATGCATGACCACACACATTTTACTCAATCTTTTTTTTTAAGCATCCAAAACAAACATGATTAAGCAAAGTGTGGGTTCACACGGTTGTGAAGGAATCCGAGGCAATCAACAAGCCTCGAGTGAAGTGGTGTCGAATGTGTCCGGGCTCACTCAAGAAAGCCAAGCAAAATAAGTACACCTTGCCAAAAAAAATTGCCGCTCTGAAGTAAATTTTGGGTCAATCATTAGTCGCAATCTGCTTCCGACTCGCAAGTCCTCCACGGGTCAGTCCCAATCGCCAGAACGGTGAGTCGTACATGTCCCCCCCCAAAAAATGTCGATCTCACCCAAGTCCCAAATCATCCCAGATGGTCTCAGGTGGTCTCGCACTATCCCTTCTAGTACCTGATGATGTCGCCCACCAAAACCACTACTACCAAAACACAAGCTATCGCCGACATCTTAATTCCAACTCACAAAGTCCACAAGCAGAAATAAACCATAGGTTTCGCCGCTAGCCCAATGACGTTAACAGCGAGGCCCTCGACGTACAAAAAGAAAACAACACTTGCCCTCCACTTAGTGTCGCTTGACAAACCTCAATTTTGACAACGTAACGCTGCAAAAATCATTGTTGTTGATGCCGAAAACAATCGGTAGCA
Source organism: Chara braunii (assembly GCA_003427395.1). Lineage (NCBI taxonomy): Eukaryota > Viridiplantae > Streptophyta > Charophyceae > Charales > Characeae > Chara > Chara braunii. The sequence continues at coordinate 2,364,373 of BFEA01000211.1, read as the reverse complement.
TCTCCCCACAAAAGTGAGAAAACGGTCTGTCGCCGTTTAGCCTGCCGGTACCACCACTAGTGTGATTACTGCCACTGCTCAAAACCTATCACCAAATTAATAAAATTTGGGCCCTACACAAAATCCAGGTTTTAAGTGTACTCCCACTGTGCCGCCTTGGTCCCACAGAGTCCCAAGGACTATCCCACCAGACTTGCACCAGCCAGAAGGAAGTGGAGCAAAGTGCTTCCTACCTTGACTATGGTTGTCATCCTCCTCCTTTAGCTCCCCACCGCAGACTTCCAACATCCTCCCAATCAATCTCTTCAATAGCCGAGAAACACTCAAGTGTGTTGTCACACATTGGCGGCACGAGTGCACGATGTTGGAAATAGTTTTGGTTTAAAGTTTTAAGTATACCGCGCTAGGCGCGGCTGCGTCTGTGACTTACGTTGACCGGATGGTTGACTATAATAGAGAAGTGCGTGGGCGCGCAGGTTTAGGGCGCGAGTGATTCTTTTCTGGTTTTCATCACGAAGCCGGCGCAGACATCGGTCGTTTTGTTTAATGACATTATTGCTATTTATTTACTTTTGATTAAGTAGGAATTAAGGACATTTTCTTTCGAATGGTACGTTTGACCGAGGCGAGCGCGCGTGCGAGGACGACGGCATCGACAACGACGGCGCGACCTTGTGCGGTAAATGGGGCGGCATAGGATGGCATGAGGGGGCAGCTACGACATGGTTTGGGTAGGCCGGCACGAATACTTAGCGGCCACGGGTTTGGGTGCAGGCGGGGACGACGCCCAGACCGTTTTTCGGGCCTAGGCACTGCGCTGCATCACTTATATTGGGTTTCGTGCAGACTAACTCCAGGCTTGGGCTTAGCCCTATAGGTTACGGCATCGGAGTTTCATGACGGAGGTTCGCGGGTCGAGACCAACAGGCGGCGCACGGAGCGTTGGAGAAAACTGAGGGGTGGAGGGCCCGACGGGGCTATCCCCCTCAGTTTTGGTGATATGCGTGGCGACGGGCCCGACCTAAGGGGACTGGCGAGGTGCCAGTAGTTTCCGTTACCCGTTTTTGAGCCTTAGAATAAACGGGTTTTATGGGTCTTTACATCCCTGTTCTTTTTTTTATTAATTTTATTGTTGTATTTTTCTTTTTGGTCCCGTCCTCTTTGGGGGTATACCCCGAGAGCCTGCCGCAGTAAGTACATCCACGAGCTGTTGGGACGCAGGCCGAGTGGCCTTGGTACTTCCGGAGGGGTGCGGCCCCGGTCAAAGTGTTCGGGACACCCGCAAAAGTTGGAACGATACAGGACGGGTCAGCTTGGCCTCTGCGCGAGTTGCTACGGCCCTGGGCTTTGGGCTTTTGTTGTCAGCCATACAGGCGGCATTGACCGCCTCTCTGCCTGTTGACGGAGCGCTCGCTAGTAGAGGTTGCGTCGAGAGCAACGGCTGAGTATCGGAGGTGACGAGGAAGACCAAGCAAGGCGGAGGAGGGATCTGGACGATGCGTGGCCCGGGTGGGACGCACATAAATCGGGAAGCGGCTTGAGCCCCTCGTTGTTACGCATTGGCTGCACTGTCGACCTTCCCATCCTACTGTCGGAACGACCGCTGAGCGGACTGCGTTAGGAGCTGCGCTTGGCGGGCTATGGCGGGGACAACGCTGAGTGGGTAAGGAGACAGGGGACGACGGGGAGCGGGGGCTGGACGACAGGAAGGGGCCAGTGGCCGAGGTGGTGAGGCGCAGCGGTGAGAGGGTGAGCCAAAGAAAAGATGAGCCTGGCACGAATTCGCGTCGGGTACATCCGAGGGCTGGCACAGTAGAGCGGCGTGCAATAGTGGGGCGGAGCAGGGGGGCAGTGAGCCGAACAGACTGGGTTAGGTACAGTCGGAGCGACTGTTGAAGTGGGCACTAAGCTGGAGGCATAAAGAGGGAACGAACCTGTCTGGGTATCGTTTAGGGAACGAGGAAGGGCGCCGGTACCTGCAACGAAGGACGCTGACCGAGTGCAGCCAGCGGACTCAGGACCGGACGGGCATGGTGCCGAGGGGAGTCGAGGACTGAGGCGTGGGCATTCGAGGAATGAATGAACCCGGGCGCGATATCGCACCAGGTTCATTCCATAGTGGGGATGGCGGAAAGCGAGCTTGGGCGCAGTCAGAGAAGGGATAGCGGGCTCGATCCTTAATGGGATCGGGAGAGAGAAGGTACTAGATAGGGTTTTTTTATTAGGGGAATCCGAATGCGAAGTTAGATTGGCTGATTAGTTAGCAGGATGTGAGTTTACTGTAGAAAGGGGTGCGCGAACAGTGTCGGGAAGGAAAAAGAGTAAGGAGTGAAGAATTGAGATTTCACTCGATTCTCGATGGAATCGAGTGAAAGAAGATGGTAGATTAGCTTTTCTGGGCGGGGCGAACCTAGATCTGATGTTAGTTTTAGTAAAGAGTCAGTAGAAGAGGAGATAGAGAAGAAGTGGGCAGCGCGAAGAAGGCTATACCGGACGGGAGAAATAACGAAAGCTCACTCGATTCCTTATGAAATCGAGTAAATGAAGGGACATGTGGGTTTTGGAGTAGTGCGATTTAGTTAGTAGAGTTAGATTTAGGAGAGGGGGTGTAGATTCTATGGTGTATTGAACGTAGGCTGCGCCCAAAGGAACAGCTGATTAGATGTGGGAATGAACCTGGCCGGGTTCAACGCCAGGTGCATTCGAGATATGAAGAAAAGGGAGTAAGGGGTGAGTACCTCACCCACTCCTTGACGGAAACGGGTGGGGAAGGAGTCGAAATGGGGGTTCTGATGGCGGGTGAGTGCAATGGTAGGGTCAGTTTGGCCAAGAAGTGAGTAGAACAGGAGTTAGTATGAAGCAGGGCTGCGCGTGGAGGGGAGGTGTAGAAGCGGGGTACGACGAGCGATTGGTAGCGGACAGCTGACGGAGTGAGTGACATACCGTGAGAGGGAGAAGGCTCATCTCAGAGCTGGAAGGCGGGAGAGACCGGACGGCGAGCTATACTGTCGTGTCATTATGCATGTACTTGCCCGCATTTGGGTGGAAGGTTCACTTGGCTTGCCAATCATTTTGGCGGAAAGGATGTGAGGCCAACCTTGGGGGTGAAGACTCACCTGTTGTTGGGGACCGGTACGCTACACACCGGGACAGGTCGGGTTAGGCTGATTCGCGGCGCTGGGCTGGAAACAGGCGTGGAGACGGTGGGCTTCAATCTCACAGATCGAAACAGCGAGGAGGGGAGCTGGCCGGCTGCGAGACTGCAAGGCTGCTCGGATCCGGGGTGTCTGTGTTGCCTGTAGGTGATGACGTCTGCAAAACGGGGTGACTCCCTGGCTCAGTGCGTGGCGGGAACCAACAGCGGTGACGCTGGGGACTCAACCGTTGGCGGGTGCGTTGCTCGATTCTATCGGCAAGATACTGTGAGGGTAGCCGCGAGGGTGGAGACTTGCCTGCTGGCCACTACACTGCGTAGCCTGTCGACCGAGCTAGCGAGAGTCAGACTGCACTGAGCATTTACCGGGCCAGGGCCATTTGACCAGCCGCGTCGGAGAAGCGAGGGACATGCACGAGGGGAAGTGAGGTACAGTGGAGCCGACCGTGGGGGGTGTTGGACTGGCTGTCGACCGGGATGCTGCTCATCCCAAACGGTGACTAGCGGTAGGCAAATAGGAGGAACAAAACTTTGCCGCCCGAATGATCTGGCTGGCCGGTACGCAGCCATCTTGTTTTCCGGAGTGGCGTGAGATCAGTCGGTAGGGCTGCAGATTGATGATTTACCTGGTTGAGGTTGGGTTCACCTCGCTGGGCTTAGAAAGTAGAGGGCGATCAGCGGGTTTGGAGGGCTGTTTCGTGAACGGCGGGCTGTTTAGTAGCCGGTGGGAAGCCCATCTTGTTGACAATGACAACGGGGTGACTGTACCCGCTGGAGAGAGTGGATTTGAGAAGGGGGGTCTTTGCTGCAAATTGGAGAAGTCGCCAGAGAGTCAATGGGTGGCAGGTTGGTTTCGGTTGACCAAGTTATTCGGCGCATTGGCCACCATTGCGGGGCCCTCAGGCGCATCAAGGAATCAAGGCCGTCTCGCGCGAGTCTGAGAGCACCCTTCCTGGATCTGAGAGACTCAAATTCTCTCTCCTTCTGCCCTTCTTATTTCTAAGTCTAGTCTGTTGAGAGGAAGGCGGCAGGCGGGATTGCAACCCGTAATCCGCGCCAAGGCCTCTGTGGGAGGTTCACCCCACCGATTGCGGGAGCTCTACCGGAACTCAGGAGGAATTCTGGAGGCAGGGAACTAAGAGGTAACCATTGCTTTCCCCTTGTATACCCTGTTATAACCCTTACCTGTACATCTTGCTATGTTTGACTGAGTGTGTTGCGTGCACCCCTATTTTGACTTAAGTTCGACTGGCAGGACACAAGTCAGACTAAGTAAAGGAATGTGTGTGTCATCGCAGTTTCAGTATTGTTGATTACTTGAACGCAGATTGTGAACACAAGGGGCTACATCTGGGGGAAGGGTGGGAGAAAGGCAGTTTGCTTGAGATTGAAAGGGTCCTATGGGGTCAGACCAGCTCCATAAGATTGGACGGCCTGACCGCTGTGTTTATTTTTGAATTGCATGGAGAGTCAGACCAGTTCCATAAGATTGGATGGTCTGATTGCTCTGAATTGTGAGGGTTTGACTGTGGTTGACTTTTCAGGGGTCAAACCTGTACCATAAGATTGGAGGGTTTTGGTTGCCATGTTTGATTTGGGTTTTGGTTTGTTTCTTTTGTTGTTGGTTGAGGAGGTCTGAGCAAGTCCATAAGATTGGACGGCTCAGCCCCTTGTTTCATTCTGAGGGAGTAATTCTCGCTGAGGGCAAGGCATGTCCATAAGATTGGACGGCTTTGGACTCATGCCGCACACAGCTGGATCAGAGAGAAACGAACCTGGCAGAGGACCAGATATGTTCCATAAGATTGGACGGTCTGACCCAAAGCCTCGCACATGTTGGAACCCAAAAGATTAAATTTTGAATATATTTTATACTATTTTATTTATGAATAGGCTAGTCAGGCATGAGTTCCATAAGATTGGACGGTCTGGCTATAACTTATCATGAAATGAAGAGAGTATAACTAAGAGTATAATTGAAGGTAACCCTGGGCAGGCTGGATCTTGTTCTAAGATGAACGGCTCAGTCCTATGCCCAACTTTTGAACACCAAGCTCAGAGAGGTATATATAATTTGGATATTAAACAGTTCGGGGCGGCTGAGCCTTGTTCTAAGATGAACGGCTTAGTCATATGCCCAAAAGGAAGAAAGAAGTAGTTGTGCAACCTGTTCGTGTATATTCAATGGCTGAGTCAGGCACGTTCCATAAGATTGGATGGCTTGACTTTATGCCCTATGTAAGCTGGGTATAAGGGAATAAAGCATCGAGAGATTACGAACTATTGTTTGCAAAGGTTGACTTGGGGTGGCGAGAGTACTTACCTTTGTGGTTTGACATTGCATGTGGCTGAGTGAGGCTACTACTTGGTTTGAGTTTCAGGTTGACTGGTAGTTGCTTTAGAGATTCGCCTCGTGCAAGAGCGATAGGAGTTTAGTTTCAATTTCTGCATTTTTTTAGCTAAGTTTTTTTACTTAGATCAATTCTCGCATTTTTTGGGATCTTTTGTTGAACTTGGCTTTGTATAAATTTTGATAAGCTATTTTTTCTACCGGAAGCGCTCTCGAAATTTCTGCAAATCCAAGGAGTTAGTCAAATTCTTGACTTTTCAAAATTAAGCTTGTCTAAAATTCATATATGGCTTAGTAAAAATCTGGAAAGTCTCATTTTCTAAAGGGAGTGCTGCCCAAATTTTTGCTAATTCAGGGAGTTAGACAAAATTGGACTTTAGAAAATCAAAGACTATTTTTGGTTTCGTATTCGGACTGATGTAAATTCTGGAAAGACACTTTTCCTACGGGAAGCGCTACAGAAATTTTCTTAGTTTAAAGAAAATAAACTATATTTTGACACGTGGCAATTCTGGCCATCCACCCTAAATAGGGGAGATTATGCCAGGGTTTACCTTTGCTTCGAGCACTGCTTAAAGGTAGATTCAGGCTTAGTCAATAAGAAGGGTCTTAGATGAAAATGTGTTATGGAGTTGTATTCTCCATACACTTATGACTTTAGTCTGGGAATTGGTCAGTCTTGTATTACAGGTCCACTTGACCGTTTGATTCAGGACCTGGACTAGATTCAGCTTGATCCTACAAGGATCATTCTGTTATCATTGATAACAGGTCGGTTGCTGATTCGTCGGTTTACGATTCAACTCCAATTCACCCCTGCCACTCAACCTAAAGACTTTAGCCTTGAGATTTGAATTGTTTTGTTGTGTTTTTACGCGGACTTTATTGAATGGTCATCCAACAAAAGTACTGAGTATTTATTTAAGAGTTGCACGAGTGAGGTTTGTATGGCTAAAGCGAGGGGTATGAGTGCGATGAATGGTTGAAGTTGACCCCGTGTAGTGCGTTGACTCCTGGTTGAATCTTTGATGTGATTGCAGGTATGGTTGTGGTTCGGACTCTGGATGTGATTGCCTGCGATTTCATACATATATGGCTGAGAGGAGCCTCACTGTGACTGTGAGAAGTGATCGTCCTATATAATCAACCCTTACGTATTTATAAGTGTCATGAGTATTTGAGAGGCCTACTGTGAGTGTGAATAAGGGTTAACTGGATTATGTCTCAAGAGGGAAGGGAGGTTTCCTTTTTACCCTTGCGTTTTAAAGTTTGTATGGTTGGACGTTGTAGTCCGTGGCAGCCGTCGAAGTCAAACCCCTTGACTTTCGCCCAGGCCCGGAGTGAGACTCATCTCCAGGGCAGTAAGAGGCGACTGCCACCACAAATATGGACCTGTGTACCACCCACTGTGCACAGAGTGCACAAAGTGCAGAAGCGGGTGTGTGGTTTTCAACCGCGCATGGCGGTTGTCCAACGTCGAGAGATTAACCTCAAGGCGCGTGTCATCTGACACTTGAGTGTCGAATGTGACCCTCGAGATTAACGAGGACCGCGTGAGTATGGGTACTACATAGTACGCCATCACTGCGACCGCTTGCGTACACTTGCATGGCGAGTCGATATGAGTAGACCCTGCGTCCGCGCGGTTTTATACTAAGTCTCGTGCGCGACGCCCATCCGATTTTCCGCATCGAAAAGTTATGGGTTGGTTACCGAGGGGCTAGGAGTGTTCTCGCGTTGTGTGTTGTGTCGTGTTGTATGTGTGTGTGTGTGTGTTTTATTTTTTTGTTCGTAAAGTGGTGTGTGCGTGGTGTGTGGGATGCGTCCTAGTCGACCGATGACGAGCCGTGATTGGGACTTCAGCCGCCCCAAATGTCGGTTCGCGTGCGGGTCCGATGGGCGTATTACCGCGCGTACCCCCTATGCTACAGCGAACGAGAAACACCCTCGGCTGGTCCACCTCTGCGATTGCAACCGAGTAGCTTTCGTACTGTGAACTGGTAGCTCGGCGGGAATACGCCCGCCGAAGAGAGGTGACAGCTCCCGTAAGGTGGAGGTAGTTGTGCCTCGCGTAGACCCTATCCTGTCGTAGGGGCTCGCGAGAGGTATGGCTGGCGCACTCGGCCGGAGCGGCTTAAGGAAGGTCCATTTGTGCGTTCGTGTCGAGGTTGGTCCAACTCCTGCGTGACGCGGCCAAGAGGGTCCCGTGCTGCCACATGCGGTGCCGAACCGATGCGCCCGACAACGGGCTCACAGTGAGCCCTTGATCTGACCAAGCTCAAAGACTAATTGTGGCCGCACGACAGTCACAACCTTAGTAAAGGCAGTTTCTTTAACTGCCCCACTTTTATTTTTACTTTTTTTTATCTCAGCTATCTCATAATTTCACGAGATATCTGAGATCATGACATTTTCAAAACTGGTTTTCTTTTATATTTCTGATAAGGGGTTGGAGAGATACAACCCGTTTTCAGTTTGATGTATCTGACCTCGTTTCCCAGAGCACATAGATCAAGGAAAAGGTTGCACATAGCTTTTTTCTTTTTTACCCTTCAATTTTCAGGCGTCCACTAATAACGGGAGCCTGACAGCTCAGCCAGAGGTAGCACCTCGTGAGGCCAAGTGTCCTTACGAGAATGCACTAAAGCAAAAAAAAAAAACATAAGAAAAAAACTAATTCTAATCACACACGTCTTACCCTTACCTTAGTCATATTCATGTTGTTGCATGCAACAACATCCCCCTCCTTTTTCTCTGCCCCTCCCGCCTTTAAAACGAACGTTTGTTTCCTTCCGTTTCGGGACTGTATATCCGTGTCTATTGTTAGCACGCCACTTGGCGCTTTGTTTTAGTTCACTTGTTTTTTATTGTTTTTTGTTTTTAATGTCTGGTCATGGGCTCATCCAACGGCTCCCCGAAAGCCCCACCGCCATGTAGTACAACAGACCGAGGTCCGATGCCCGAAGGAATCAAACTCCCAAAATAAATTTTGGTCCATGTCTCGATTTATACATGTCATCCTTGCATGAAGCCATCCTAATCTCGCGCGGCCAATTTCAACCGCGTGATCTATGTGATCGCGAGGTCGACATCGACCGCACCTTGTTACTCTCAACAAGGCCGCTCCAAAAGGACCTAGCCCAAGTAGTGCAGTATCAGTCTCGATCCTGGTATCTATTGGGTGAAAGTGTGGTATGTCAACCTATTGGGCTAGTTCCTGTTTCACACCAAATAGGAAATGCTCTTCAATTTGAAAAGCTCTTGGTAGATCTCCTTCACTAAAGTCTTCATAGGGCCTCGTTAGACCCTCCTTGGAAAATCCTCAAGAATTAGGATGAACTCCTTGGAAATTTTTTCGTTTTTTTGCGGCGTCGTTACACTGCGTCCTAGTCAAATGGGTCCCAAGGAAAACCGTTGGAGGTTTCCCGCGACGAATTTCATACGCTTATACGAGGCCGCGGGGGTGGATGTCTGTCGTCGTGGTGGGATGTCCATTCGTCCTCAGGCGTGGTCCGGTGGCAGCGGCAGGGAGGCCTTCCGGGTTGCGAAGAAAAAAATACGCGCGAAAATCCCTTTTGAAATTTTAAATTTCAAACCCTTGGCTGATACTCATCAACGCACCGTGACGTGTAGACCGCTGGAGCAGTGTCGAACACATCGGCTCCTGCCTTTTCTTGCGAAAGGGGGGGGGTCATCCCGGCCGTGTCACGCATGAGTTAAACAAAAATTAAACAAGAGACAACTCGGGGACGGCGCATAATTAACACCGCGAGCCGCCGAGGCGGGTGAGGTCACGTCGTCCTTTCGCTGCTCTAGTCGGGTGCGCCTGCTGTACATCTCGCGCTCCCCTACAATAGGATAGGTTTCCATGGGGTATAAACTTGCTTCCCTAAGGGGTTGTCACCACCCTTAGGGGCGTATCCCTACCGAGCTACTGACCCAGGTGCGAAGGCTTTTAGATGCAATTGCAGAGGTAGACCAACTGAGGGCGTTTGCTCATTCGTTGTAGTATAGATACGTTTGGTTAATGCCAAAGTGGACCCGAGTGTCGTCCGTTCCTTAGGGCGCTGATCTCCTAAGTCCGAAGCGGACGTCAGTCGACTAGGACGGTTCCAAGCAAGAGTGAAACCCACGACTCAATCCTAGTCCCTTAGATATACCGTCAAAAGAAAATTATAACAACCACACATATAATTACATCAAAGGAAATCGACCGTAGTCGACAAACAAGTGTATCCAAACTGAAATGATAACTAGACGAATTTAAATCATCATACAATACATTCAACAACACAAGATCAAAATAAAATATCACCAACCGGGGTCGAAAATCCACAAAAATCATACAACCGCCAACGAGGAGTTGGCTCCTGACAATAACATAAACGCAACCGACAAGGTAGTTGGACTGCCTCAGTTTTGACTTGATGAGACGCGCTGCCAAAATCATTCATTCCAGCCTACCACTGACCTAAGATTATACACGCTCACACATGTCTCCATACTTTCTCAATCTTCTTGGATGATAGACTGCTTTGCGGATGATTCTTGATTTGGGGCATTGCTTGACGTGTTGCATGCCTCTTTCTCTAGGAAGTGTTTGGGGTACTCCTCCTCCTCGTCCGAGCACAAAGCTCGGATCTCAGAAGTCGGGCCGTCTCCACCGAATCGACAAAGTATCATCTCGTAGAACAGTCCACTCTGGGTCGATAACAGGGTCGGCTCCTAGAGCAACGAACCCTCGCCCCAGATGCTTCCTAGAGAAAAAAAATGTGTCCACTTCAACTAACTTTTAGATATTCCCAATTCTCCTGAGTTCAGGGTAACTTGAAAAGAAACAAAACGAGATAGAGAATGAGAATAATTTGGACAGGAATAGGTAGATACGGTCATTCAGGATAGAAAGGGTCAATCTTCGGGAAAAACAGTTAAGTCCATTTGACCTTATCTGCTTTATTTCAATTGCTTTCATTCACTAAATTAATTTTTTTCAAAACCACAATTTATTTTGACAAGCAGGCAGGTGGAAGGTAGAAAGAAGATAATATTTTTCATCTTATCGAGCAGACACCATAAAACTTCTATTTTACAACACTTTTCTACCTACCTGTACAGCAACGCAAAGAAAACGAGTTCAAAAGAAAACAGTATCATCCCAAAGTCAAGTCAGACCTTACTATTCACATGCCTGACTCGCACAACTTCCCTCTACCTTTTCTTTTGAACATTCAAAACAGCAGGGTCAAGCAAAGTGTGGGTTCACCCAGGTGTGAAGGGAAGTTTGAATCATTCAACTGACCTTGAGTGAAGTTTGGTCCGGTCCACTCAAGAAAGTCGCCTCTCCAATCAGAAGAAAATAATCGCTATTGAATACGAAAATATGCAGCTCACATGAAAATACGCGGCTCACAACTTCACAAGTTATGGTCGTTTCACTGAACGACGAACCGCCGCCTCCTCCAAGTGCCTGATCATACAAAGGTTGGATCCACTGAGATGTTTGAACCCTCAAGAGGGTGCTCCCATAATCCAAACCCACGTCGCCCCAACATCCCTGACAGTCTCAACACAATCCCCACTGCACTTTCAACACCAAAGATACTCCCCAACTAGTTGCAAGTCCACGCCACCTCCAAGCACTACGTCCACTCACAATAGCCACACCAACATACCGGTCCCGATCACAACAATCAGTCCCTCCTAGTCCCAGATGGTCTCAATGCAGTCCCACACCATTGCCTCAATACTAGATGGTTCAGATCTCAAAACCGTTTGCACTGCGCGCCATTAAAAATAAAATAAAGGTGACCCCCGACGAAAACCGCAGGTGCAGCGGGCCCCATAATTACTTCGCCACGTGCATCCACTCTGCACTTTCTTCATGTCGTCGCCCCACGCACCACTGCCGCACAGTCCCAACCACGCACCAGCATCAGTCCAACCTCCAGGCCACACTGGGATCCACCATGATTGCCACGCACCACAAAAATTTGCCTCCACTGCGACGCAAAAAACCCGCAACATTTTTTCTCACAATAGTACCGCCGACGTACCGCCATGACTCTCGGACACCACATGCGTTCGGACTAAAGCTCAAAAACTTTTAGTCTCTCAGTTATAGGTCAGGCCTGAATAAACTTTTGGCAAACGTCAGTCTCATCAAGTCCTTCAATTCAATGAAAGAGTCTGACAACGTCCGACGTTTAAAATCCCCGGCAAATACCCCCGACAGCGGACACCGGAGCGAAACGTCTGTGCGGAGGATTTGAGGCGGCCATCTTTGAATACGCGGGTATTGGAACGTGTGCCGACACGGCACGGACGGTGACGATCTCGGAGTGCGTCCGCAATAACGGGTTCCACGTTTCTGTTGGGGGTGTCGACGACAATCTGGTGGGCCGCCATAGCAGAGCTCGCACGTCGCCCCTCCGTCGAAGTTGTGTGAGAATGCTGCCTTCCCCGTCCACGCGGAGAGAGTGGAACGACGGTGCCGACAGCTGACGCATCTGCAGGTCCTGCAGCTTCCATTCCCTGTTGCACATGCGGCCATAGTTATGCAGCATTCCTTCGAAATGAGCTTGCTGGTCCCACTTCGCTCGAGCGAGCTTGATCATCTCCTTAACACTCCAAGGTGGATGTTTGCCCCCCTTCTCGCCCACAAGACCCTTAGATCCTCGACCGCCACGTGACGCGGCCTTCTGTTGACGTCCTCATCCACCCCTCCGTCCACCACGCATACCAACTGGTTGAATCTCCAAGTCTTCTGCATCTTCTGGTACCTCCTCGCAATGGGAATCTGGAGATTCTTCACCATTCGCCCTCCGAGTGTCGTCCGCATCGGCATTGCTCTCCACACACATCCGTGAAATCCCATTCGTTATGTTATCAGTGGTCGCTCGGCGCATCTGTTGGCGACAGGACGCCCACACCTGCCTTCCCATTTCTTCAGGTGGAGAAGTGTTGGTGTTCGCCGCCGGTGCGGCCGCCCTCTGCCGCAGTGCAGGCGAAGGCGTCGCGGAGTGGGTGGGTAACACTGCCCTCAACGGATCCCCAGCTGGTCCCACGCCTCCACAAATGGAGGGCGCTGGACGACACCCATCTGCCGTGCCACCCACACTGGAGGATTTTCCACCTACCCCTGCCACTCCCAACCGACTCACATACGTTTGCCCGACGGTCGTGGCGACCACGTGGTTCGATGCACAAGTGTTAAATCATAAGATGAGATCATGAAAAGCATACTACAAGTAGAGAGTAGAATTAACACCATAGATTCAAAAGCATTCAAAGTTTCTTGTTTGAAATAATCGAAACACATCAAAATGGTGCTGGCAGTACCAAACAGTAGAAATATTTTACAAAAATAGGTCAAATTATCTATGATAAGATTATTATAAAACAGATTAGCAGTGGTTAAAGGATTATTGATCAGAACAGCTCCCTAGGTTGGATTCGAACCAACGACCCAATAGATAGGGTAAGAAGTGTGTGTAATCTGACTAAGCTTTCCTCTGAACCGTGCGTGCAAGATTTCCAAGCACACGGCTCTCCATCAGTTTAGCAAGACTACTGACTGTTTCCCTTCCATGTTCATGTACTATGGAAACTCTGACGCTACACTTCGTGCCGACACACGGACAAAAAAGTTAGCCCACACAATAAATCCAAGAACTCCAATACTTATTATAGATAGGGGTCGGGAGTTGTGTTTTCCCGTCCTCCGAACCGCATGTGATAGTTTCCCATCATACGGCTCTCCGCCACGAATCATCGTTCGATAATGTTCTCGATAAACTAGTAGCTTTATATAGGACCACGCCCGTCTCAGCACATTGAAACTGTGGACGAAATTTCTTCAGCGTGCTTCTTTTAAACTTAGTGCAATATTTAAGCGCTAAGGTCAATGCACAAGATTCCTTCATTAAGTGAACTAACTAATTGTTCTGATAGATTAGATATAGATAAGATAAGGCGACCGACATACGGCACGCCCTGACTATCGGGCGTGCCGCCTTAGGCTCTATCAGTCTATGATATGATATAAAACAGAAGTGAGAAGTCGTGAAGGGCCCTGCTATATCCAAAATAATGCATTGGGTGGATGCGACGTGCTTGGTTTCACGGTCCAAGTCCGTCGATTTAGGCTCCTTCCCCTCTGCCGGTAGGTGCGAAGTGTGGTTGGTACTATGAGCCCTCTGCCCCAGTCGAAAAGAGATTTGAATGGTTCACCAGGTTCCACCGTATGCTCTCTGGGTTGAATTGAGTACGCAGTGCACTTCTGATGCTGTTGCCACTTCGTGGCCTGGTTTCCTCAATGTCCTGGCACATACGATTTTCGACGTCGCTGTACGAGGGAAGACGTTGTGCGATCTTGTAGCGGATCGGCCTTGCTCTAGACGTCCCTCTTGACAAGCCGAAATCCAAGTCCACAATCTCCGTATCGCCACCGTCGAGACCATCCTCCAGCATTGCCGAGTATGATTGACGACTAGTCCCTGCTTCCCTTTGCTGGTAGTGCCTCCCCATCCATTCCTGCGTAGATCCGTTGTCCGTGCGAATACCCTTACAAGGGTATCCGCCCTGGTTTTTGCAAGCGGCAGGGAATAAGTTTGATTTAAAGTTTTTAAGTATACCGCGCGAGGCGCGGTTGTGTCTGAGATTTACGGTGACTGGGTGGCTGACAAGAGTAGAGAGAGTGTGGGCGCGCAGACTAAAGGCGCGCGTGTGATTCCTTCCTTTGTATTTGATTATGAAGCCGGCATAGCCGGCCGACCTGATTTTATTACCATTTAGATGGCGGATTAAAAGGTTTGGGCTTTGTTCGGCACGCTTGACCGGCGGTGGGTTTGGCGTGCGGGAAGGCGCGCGTGGCCGCCGCGACACAGTTGGGGTAAGCCGGCGAGGGTGTTTAGCGGCTGCGCGCTTGGTTGTAGGCGGAGATGAGGCTCAGGCCACTTTCTTGGCCCCGAGCGCCGTGCTGCACCGCTTTATATAAGAGTCTGTGCACGCTAGTCTCAGGCTTGGGCTCAGCCCTATAGGTTACGGCATTGGACTCATGATATGGAGGTGCAGGGATCAAGGTCGGCGAGCGACGGCGTAAGAGCAATAGAGTAGCGGAGAGGCTGAGAGGTTGAGGGTGCCGCGGGACTATCCCCTTTTAGTTTTTGTTGGGGAAGTCCGATCGCGGGCCCTCTCTGCAGGACCAAGGGAGCGCTGGCAGGTCCCGCGGCCTGTTTTCCGTCGATTGCCCTCTTTATTTTTGAGTTTTATTTTCGTTTTGTGGTCAATTTGTTTCCTTCTTATAAGTTGGAATCATCGAGGGCCGACCACCGGGCCGATTGGCCTGCCGCAACAGGTACGCCATGAACTGTTGGGGTACACGCCCATGTTTGGGCCAGATGATGGCACCTGATGAGTAAAAGCCAAAGGTTTGAAGAGCTTGTGGCTGCTTAGACCTCGAAGGGCCGTGGGGCGTTGCTGCAGTCAAGTCCCTCGGGACGTCCGTAAAAGTTGGGGTGACGCAAAAAAGGCTTACGGGACCCATATACAGAGTGGCCTGCGCTGTCCGAACCCAGTTGTGTGAGAGGCCAGGGTCGAGCGCGGCATACTGTCTACAGCTAGGCCCGCTCCACCCTGGACCACACTGCGGGTCTGAAGCAAACCCGACGTTCTCGGTCCCTTGAGGGTTGTTGGCGTGTGGATAACCCGCGGGAAAACACGGAAGGGCCCGGCGCTAATGATGTGTAAGTAGGGCGTCTGGCCTTAGGGGTAAGGGTCGTGTGGCCTCTGGCAGTACCGCGGGGCATTGCCCCGATTGAGTCCTTCGGGACATCCGTTAAAATTGGAACGATATTGGAAAGATTGGTCTAGCTCCCATGCAAGGCTGATACACAAAAATCGGGGACGAATTTTCTTCTTCGGTTGTTGCCTTACTTTTCGTTCGATCTGACTTTCACGCAGCCCAGATCGATGTATGCCACTCGAACGCAGTACACTGGGTTTTGTTGACTTCAACGAAGCGGGGAAGAGACTGGGAGAGCGGAAAGGAGTGATGGCGGGAGTGAAAACCAGTTAGCTCGGTCGTTCCTCGGTCATTTGGTCGAACGAAGAAGCGATTTGGGGGTTTTGGAGTTAGGCGGATCGAACGGCGAAGTTAGTTTAGTACGAAAATTACTAGGTGGGAAGAATAAGAGAGGAGGGGGCTACGAAACCATATGGCGGAAGGTGAGTAGAAAAAGAGGAAGAACGGTGTTACTTGCTCGATCGTGCATAGTTTTGGGCAGGGAAAGAACTGAACGAGGGTCTTTAGACATTGAGATTCGGTTAGCGGGGCTAGATTCGGAGGTCAGTGATTAGTTTAGGAGATATATTAGTAAGGTGTTGCGCGCGGTGAGGGCGAATTCAGATTGTTGCGGTTGTGACCGGGATTGGCTAGGCTGCATCCGCTATTGTGGCCGCCCTTATTGTCATCAGGGCCTTGGCCGCCTGCTGCTGCACAGTTGGTCGCTCACGTTAGGAGTCCCAACCTGATTAAGGTTGCAGACGGGTACATTGGGTTAGTAGGAGGCGGGGCGTGGCGCGGATCACAACGCGAGCGGGGCAAGAGCGGCCGCGGCTAGTTGAGAGTGAGCAAGTCGTGAAAACTGTGTTGAGCTATGGGGGTCAGCTTGCGCCTCACTGTCTCAAACGGTTTCAGGAGGAGGAGCTCGTGGGCGGTTTGCGGAGCCAGCTGGAGGAGACCTATCTACTGGCAGTGCCCTGATTATGAGATCAAAGGGGGGGGTGTATGGTGACTTTTGACTGGCGAAAGGGGGTGGCTAACCTTTATTGAGGTCCACCAAGGGGGTGAATGCAATTCGTACCCGACTGCCGATGTTATAGCTGGTGGTGCATGCCACGACTGCCAAAGCTTCCACGCATTACTGATATAGGCCGTTGCAGTGTTTACTACAGTCTGTTGTGTTATTGCTGGTACGATTGTGCAGACCGTCATATGTTCGCTGTGTTGCTGTGTGCCTTGCTGCTCAGACTGCGTTTCAGCTGCAACAACTACCGAGGTTGTTACAGGTTGCTGTGTGGCTTTGAGTGCGGCTGTTTAGTGCCGTGTGACTTCAGTTTTTACCACGAGAGGCGAAGGTGTGGTGTACGGGGAGTAACCAGAGGCTGCAAGGAAGGTTGTTACTGCAGGTTGGAGGAAGTGAGGGAGTCGTAAAGAAATATTATTGCTTCTAATTGGAGGAACGGCAGGGGATGAGTTCAACAGTTTGACGTTGATTGGATCAAGTTGTTGCTATTTGGCCATCATTGCGGGGCCTCCAGGCGCATCGAGAAAACAAGGTCCTCTCTTGCGAGTTTGAGTGCACCCTCCTTGGATCTGAGAGTCTCAAACTTACTTCTCTCTATCCGTCTGACTCTAAGTCTGATCTATTGGTTCTGAGAGGAAGGCGGCGGGCGGGATTGCAACCCGTAATCCGTGCCAAGGCCTCTGTGGGAGGTTCGCCACACCGATTGTGGGAACTCTGCCGGAACCTAGGCGAGGTTCTGGAGGCAGGGAACTGAGTGGTAATTTTCTTACTCCCTTTATAAACCCAGTTATAAAAAGGGTTGTAGTAACCCGTATTTGTATATCTTTCTACGTGTTGACTGAGAATATTGCATGCCCCCTACCTTTGACTTTGGGTTTGATTTTCAGGACATGAATCAGAGTAAAAGAATGCATGCGCAATTTTCAGTTTTGTTTTTTTTGTTGCATGAAAGCAGATTGTAAAAAAGGGTTGCATCAGGGGGAAGGTTGGGAGGAAGGCAATTTTGCTTCTGCTTGAACGGGTCTTATAGGGTCAGGCATTGTTTCTAAGATGAATGGTTTGACTGCTGTATTTTGTTTTGTTTTATGAAGAACCAAACATTGTTTATAAGATGAATAACTTAGTTGCTACGTTTATTTAATTTAACCAGAGATTGTTTCTAAGATGAATGGTCTGGTTGTTGATTCTATGGGGTATTGACTGTGCAAACTTTGAGGACCAGACATTGTTTCTAAGATGAATTATCAGATCGCTGTTTATTTTGGGTGGTTTCTGAACAGTCTCCGGGTCTTGACCCAGGGTACTCTGTTTTTTTTATGCTGAGAAAAGAGGGTTAAGCATTGTTTCTAAGACGAATGGTTCAACTCTTTTGGTTGTTTTATTATGAGGAGGTTCAAGCCAAGGACTAAATATTGTTTCTAAGACGAATGGTCTAAGTCTGAGGCCACAGGGTTATAATGTGAACCATAAGAACAAGACTAGCCAGACATTGTTTCTAAGACGAATGGTCTGACTATAGCTTTACCACAAATTAAGAGAGTATAACTAAGAGCTATAATTGAAGGTAACTTGGCGCGGTTGAGCATTGTTTCTAAGATGAATGGCTCAGTCATACGCTCACTTTTGAACATCGAAACTCAGAAAGATATATATAACTTGGTTATTTAAAACAAGTCAGCGCGACTAAGCATTGTTTCTAAGACGAACGACTCAGTCATATGCCCAATGAAGAGAGAAGTAGTTGTGCAACCTGTTCGTGTATAACTAAGGCAAAGAGTTGACATTATTTATAAGATGAATGACCTAACTCGATACCCTATGTAAGCTAGGTATAAAGGGATAAATCATTGAAAGACTATGAACTATTGTTTGCCAAAGGTGATTTGGGTTGGTGAGAGTACTTACCTTTGTGGTTTGGTCTTTCATGTGGTTGAGTGAGATTACTACTTAGTCTGAGTTTCAGTTTGACAGGTAGTTCCTTTAGAGGCTCGCCACGTGCTAGAGCGATAGGAGTTAGTTCAAAATTTTGTATTTTCTGAGCTAACTCTATTTTACTCAGGTCAAATTTTCGTATTTTCTGAAATCATTTTTATAGTTGGCTTTGTATAAATGTTGGCTAACTACTTTCTCTACGGGAAGTGCTGCGAATATTTCTACAAATCCAAGGAGTTAATCAAATGTTGATTTTTCAAAGTTCAACTTATCAAAGTTTTGTACATGACGTAGTAAAAATTTGAAAAGTCTCATTTTCTAAAGGGAATGCTGCCCAAATTTTTACTAAATCAGGGTTTCCGACAAAATTTGGACTTTGAAGAGTCAAAGTTATTTTCAAGTTTGAACTTAGTTTTATATGAATTTTGGAATAACAACTTTCTAAAGGGAGTGTTGTCGAAATTTCTGCAAAACTAAGGAGTTGGTTAAATTTTGTCTTAGTTAAACTCAAGTTTATCTTTTGAGTTCGAATCTGAGTTAGTATGAATCAGGGAAGTCTCTCTTTTTAAAGGGAGTGCTGCTTAAATTTTTACTAATTCAAGAAATTAGATAAAATTTAGTCTTCTTAAGTTAGAGATTATTTCGATTTTATATTTGAGTTTATATAAATTATGGAAATACATTTTTCCTAAGGGAAGCGCTGCCGAAATTTTCTTAGTCTAAGAGGAGTTAGAATGTATTTTGACAGGTGGCGATTCTAACGATTTATTCTGTATAGAGGAGATCTTGTCAGGATCTACCTTTCTCTGGATACTTTACTTAGAGGAAGATTCAGACTTAGTTACTTAGGACGGTTTTGACTGAGATCGTGATATGTAAATTATTCTCCATGGACTTATAGGTTTAGCCTGGAGATTGGTCTGTTTGTGTTACAAGTCCTCTTGATCATTTGATTCAAGATCAGGACTAGACCCAGTTTGATCCTACAAGGATCATCTTCTGTTATCACTGATAGCAGGTCGGTTGTCGATTCGTCGACTTACGACTCAACTGCAATTCACCCTCAAGGCTCAACCTAAAAGGCTTTAGCCCTAGTGATTTTTACTATTTTATTAAGGTTTTCACCCAGACTTTTATTGAATGGTCATTTAACAAAGAAACTGAGTATTTAAGTATGGTTGGTTGGACAAAGGTTGAGGTTTGCATGACTAAAGCAAAAGGTATGAGTATAGAGTATGGTTGAATTTGACCCCGTGTAGTGCGTGAACTTTTGTTGGATCTTTGATGTGATTGCGTGTATGTTTGGTGATTCAGACTTTGGATTCGACTGCCTGCGCTCACATACATATATATATATATGGCTGAGAGGAGTCACGCTGTGACTGTGAGAAGTGATCATCCTATATAAATAACGCTCTCTATATATGTAAATATATATGTCTTGAGTGTTTCGTGCGGCCTACGGTGACCGCGCGTAAGGGTTAAAGAGATTATGTTTTTGAAAGAAAAGGGAGATTCCTTTTTACCCTTTGCTCTTTAAAATTATTATATAGTTGGACGTTGTAGTTTGTGACAACCGTCAAAGTCAAACCCCTTGACTTATTTACAGGCCCTAGGTGAAGGAGCTGGTCTCCAGGGTCATAAGCGACGATTGTCACCACAGGTATGAACCTGTGTACCACCCACTCTCCGCAGGGTGCAGAAGAGGGTGTGGTTCTGAACCGCACTTGGTGGTTGTCCTGTGTCGAGAGATCAACCCCTCGAGGCGCGTGTCAGCCGACACTTGAGTGTCGAACGCGGCCCTCGAGATTAACGAGGATCGCATAAGTATGGGTACTACATAGTACGCCATCACTGCGACCGTTTGCTTGCATTGCGAGTCGATATGAGTTAGCCCTACGTCCGCGTGGTTTTATACAAAGTCGCGCGCGTGACGCTTATCCGATTTTCGCATCGGAGACTTATGGGATGGTTACTGAAGGGACTAGGATTGTTGTCGCGTTGTTTGTCCGCTATCGTTTTGTATAGTGTGCGTATGCGTGCGTGTTTTGATTCTATGTTCGTAGAGTGGTGTACGCGTGGTGCGTGAGATGCGTCCTTGTCGACTGACGACGGGTCGAGCTTGGGACTTCAGCCCCCCAAGATGTCGGTTCGTGTGCGGGTCCGATAGAAGCATAATACAGTGCGTACCCCCTATGCTACAGCGAACGAGAAACGCCCTCGGCTGGTCCACCTCTGCGATTGCAACTGATTAACTTTCGTACTTTGGACTGGTAGCTCGGCGGTGATACGCCCACCGAAGGGAGGTGACAGTTCCCGTAAGGTGGAGGTAAGTCGTGCCTCGTGTAGGCCCTATCTTGTCGTAGGGGCTCGTGAGAGGTATGGCTGGTGCACTCGACCGGAACGGCTTGCGGAAGCTCCATGTATATTCGCGACAAGGATTTAGACCAACTCCTGCGTGACGCGGCGGGGAGGGTCCCGCGCTGCCTTGTGCGGTGCCGGACCGATGCGCTTGACACTGCTCCCCAGAGGAAGAGTGTGGGAAAAATCGTCCACCCATTCCTCTTCCGGATCCGGCGGTAGCGGTTGCTGATGCGGCGGGAAATGACTATACAACATGGGGTCATATGTGGGAGGACGATGGCCCGACACCGGCCGCTTATGAATGAAGAATTCAATCGCACGTTTGTGTTGCCCGGCGAAGCTCTCCCGCCTTTTCATTGTCGCCTTCGCTGCCACTTGTTATCTTTGTCTGCCACGAGAACCTCGTACAACGACACAGGCATGCAACAAGACGACAAGGAGCAAGAGAAGAGTGGCCAGTAATAGGAGCGGTAGCCATCAGAGGACGTCTGCCATGAATCGCAGCAGTTGTCGATCTGCATTGACAGGAGATCCCTCCCGCGCCCATGTCAATGTCGGGCAATGGACGATGTCGAGGAGAACATCAGTCGGTCGGCGCTGCTCACACGACAGGGACAAAATAAATTTTGAAAAGGTCGACTGTCGCCCGACGACGCCACCAAGGAGAACCCCGCCACATGAATGGCGTCGTAGCCGAAGAACCGCCCCCCAACCCTCGACGCGCCAACGGTAACGACACAATGTCGTTGGGGGCCTGTCGCCTGCGGGAAGTCGATGTTGTCCGCCGGATGGACCACGGACGACCTGTGGACCACGAACAACTCCAATTTTCGGTGTCGACGCATACTCCACGACGATCCGTCAATCGCGGCTCCTTGAGCCCAAGGGACCTCGCGAGGGTGTGACGCCCAACCTCACGCCCAACTCGACTTCCTGATCGGAGTAGGTTGGGGGTCTGAAAGTGCGAAAAGGGGTGTGCCAAGGATTTGTGGGAAAGTGGAGTCCCAGGTCGGAACTGAGATCTCCTGTGACAGGGTCTTTCGGGGGCTCGAGTGTAATTTGGCGGAGAGGGCGTGTTCGGGTTCTAGGGCAAATGGTATGCGCGGGTCGCTCAAGACCGAGCAAGCAACGGGTTTTCGGGGACGGCGGTTCGCGGGCGGGTCCCTTCGGGGTAGGTAGGATTCCGATGAGCCTGTCTTTCGGGAGTTGCCACGTGGCGCTGCTCGGCTCGCGTTCGGGTTACGCCTCCAGAACTCCGGGGTTCTCTGATCGCCTCATCGTCGACAATTCTCACAGGATGTGCTGGGCCAATAGGGGGCTATGGGCGGCCACAGAACGACGCTGAGTTGATGATACGGAAGAAGAAGGCGAAAGGGAGGGAAACTGGTGGTGATGACGACAAATCCGGGGTGGATGAAGTAATAGGTATGGTCCGGAGAAGGGAAATCAGAACACCGGGGATCGCTAGAGGTGGCGCAGTGGAATTCCCGGGGACACAGTTGATTCTCAGTGTGACAGGGGTATCTCTGCCTCAGGATTTCGTTTATCCAAGGGGTGAAGTAATCCGGGTCGTATGATCAGTCGGAATTCCAGGATCGCGTCTTTCTATCATGGCGGTATTATGAGTTGCCTCAGGGCGGGTCCGTGGTGATCGTGGTCGCCGCGTGCGAGCACGTGCAGGCCACACAAGGGGTGTCTGACTTACGCGTGCTCGTGCGGGACGACTGCGCCGCTGCGGATTCCGGGATGGCCACTCTCAATCGGGCAGGGCATCTGCGATCGATGGTCCTGACGAGTCGACGCCCGAGGATACGTGTAAGTGCGCAACTCAGATCACGCTTTACATGTGTCCTCGCGCGGCGATCGTCAACTTACTCCGTGATGTTCTGAGTATGCAAGCTGCAACGATCACAACAGCTCGATCAAAGGACAAGCAAGACAAGGACAAAATTATTGATTGCGCAAAATTCCTATTCTACACACGAGTGCATCAAATGCGACAAACAAAAACCAAAGACAAGGATCCAGGAGAAAGATAAGCAATCAATCATGGCATCCACACATCCATACATTCAACAATCATACACATAGTGCCTCGGAGGTGGGAAAAATCGCAAGGACAAGTGTGAGCAAAAACCCAAGCTCAAGTTCCGACAAACAAAGATCGGGCAAACCGCCCAGAGCCGAAATCAAAACTTATATACACGAGACAGGAGGGAGAAAAGATGAAGAAAACAGCAACTCCTCATCCATCGACCTCAACTCTCTCTCTTCCTCTCTCTCTTTTTTTCCGATGCGGACTATCCGTCATCGCGCACCAACCCACGAAGCCGTCACCCCGCTTAGTCCTCCCGCACCCGTCAGGTTCGCCCACGCCCACAGTCCATCGTGGCCCGAGTCAACCCCGCGCATCTGGCACCAGCTCGTCGGGTCGCCCGACTCCTACTCTACTCACCTCTTGCTCGTATGCCGACCCTTCCTTATCGCACAACCCCGAGCTTCCAGCAGCTGGTTAAGAGAGTTAACTAATCGCGGAGCCAGAATTTATAATGTGCATGCATGCGCGAAGAACATGGAATTACAAGGACTTAGAGGAAGGGAAGGGGGAGGGATTGCCTACGTCTGCATGGTCTGATCGTGGCGTGGGGGACGTAGCCGCTCTCCACACATCGGTCCAATCATGCAGATCGCAACTACCAAAAACGTAGCAAGAGAAAGAGAAGAAAGGTGGGAAAGACGAAGCGCAAGAAGAAACATAAAGTTACAATGGCGCCCGCCCAACATTACAGTTACACAGACGATTAAAGGTGCCTACTCATCAGAGTTCCGTTGCAGCCGCATGAAGAAGCGCGTTGTCACGCACGGCGGTCCCACACCCAGACACAAAGTAATATTTTTGGTGTTGGACCTCACGATCGTGTCACGCAGGAGTTTCTTTTTGTCACTTTATGAAATACCAATTCCGACCGTGCGCGTGTGTTATACCTCTCGCGACTCCCTACGACAGGTTAGGGGCCCGCGAGGTACAACATTACCTCCACCTGCGGGAGTTGTCACCATCCCTTAGGTGGGCGTATTCCTGTTGAGCTACTGACCCACATGCGAAGGCTTTTACATGCAATCGCAGAGGTAGGTCAGCCGAGGGCGTTTTCTCGATCGCCGTATCATAGGCATACGCGCGGTAGAACACCTTAAGACTGACCCGTATGTCGAGCCCCGAGGTGCTAACTCTCCGGACTGACTATCTAATCAGGTCGACTTCTCGGACAGTCTTCCACGCTTAGCTAAATATGACAATGACTCAACGTTTTTCTTTGCTCATCATGTGAGAATGCCAGGGTCGATTCCCTTTTGTAGTCTCCTATTCTCTCAAACAGAAGCCTAGACAAATGATTTTTCGATCCAGACCAACTACGATCCCATTCACAAGTATATATATATATGTATATATGTATGTAAATCAGGGGAGCTGACTGAGCGGTGGACCTGACTTTCACGATTGCCGTGCCCCTTTGCCCGAATATCCAGAAGATCCCAAACTCAGAAGACAACACAATTGTCCAACACCTGTGCAAATGCAAGAAACAATATACACACATACAAATGCAGACACAAAATGCGCTAGAGGCGTCAACCTTTAATCCATTCATAGCATGTCACTCACGCCCCAAGCCCTTGAAAACAACATTATTTCCTAACCCTTACTCCATTTTACCCCAGCCTCATACATTTCGAAGACTCCTGAGTGTGATTTGGAAAATTTAGGCACAGATACAGGGGATAGATTTATCTGTTCCCTTCTTAGGTCTTGTCTTAGGTGTGGATGTCAAGCCGTGGGTGGAAGTTGATTTGGAGTTCTACCGACCTGTTATCCAGAGATAACAGAATTGTTRTTCTTACGGATGTCCCGTAAGTTCTCCGAAGTGTCGAAACCTGTAGACACAACACAGTCTAAAAGAAACTTAACATCGCTCTTCCCTACTGAGATCTAGAAAGTTYCTTCTAGACTCTGTGTCTTTTGTCTGACTTCTATCCTTAGCTAAATGTTTGGGYTGTTGCCCTTTCGCTTCAGGTAGTGAATAACAATTCACTTCCCTTTTACTGTCACGACAATTCTCCATACTCCTTTTCACTATCTCATTCTTATCCCTTTTKGGATTATCCTATCTGAGGTMCCTTTCCTTCTCCCAACACACCTGATCACATCATCACTCCAACTTGTGGAAAGAATCTCATGGAAAATAATCAGATGAATGGATAGTCTTTCTCTGAGGCAAGATCTCACTTATCCTTTTTCAGTAGAATCAGAGATAGTTAGTTAGGACCCAACAATGCAGATTGTGGAGAAAGTTAGCGGCGGTATGGCAGACCATTTAGGACATATCCATCTGTTACTGGAGGTTTGTTTGACAAGGGCAAACTTGTGGGTCTTGGTCACGGTGTGCCAAGCACATTTAGCGGTAGGCTTATCCTATGGCTAGCCACTGATAAGACATGTGTCCTTGAAACCTCGCTACTTCTTATATTGGATTAGTCACTGATAAGACAAGATTTCACTGCTACTCTTATCACTTACTAACCCTCAATAAGGCGGGTGTCCAAGGATTCTTGCTATTCTTATCACTGACTAAGCGTTAGGATGTTTATTGATAAGGCATATGTCCTTGAAACCTCGCTGCTCTTATATCAGACTAGTCACTAATAAGACAAGATTCCCCTACTACTCTTATCACTGGCTAGCCCTCAATAAGGCAGGTGTCCAAGGGTCCTTGCTTACTCTTACCATTGAAAAAAATGTTAGGTTTGATCAATGATACGGCAGGTGTCCTTGAAACCTCACAACTCTTATATCAGACTAGTCACTGATAAGACAAGATTCCCCTGCTACTCTTATCAATGGCTAGCCCTCAATAAGGCGGGTGTCAAAGGGTCATTGCTTACTCTTACCATTGAAAAGAATGTTAGGTTTGATCAATGATAAGGCAGGTATCCTTGAAACCTCACAACTCTTATATTAGACTACTCACTGATAAGATAGGATTCCCCTGCTACTCTTATCAGTGGTTAGCCCTCAATAAGGCGGGTGTCCAAGGGTCCGTGCTTACTCTTGCCACTGAAAAGAATGCTAAGTTGGTTAATGATAAGGTAGGTGTCCTTGAAACCTCACAACTCTTATATCAGACTAGTTACTGATAAGACAGGATTCCCCTGSTACTCTTATCAGTGGCTATCCCTCAATAAGGCGGGTGTCCAAGGGTCCCTGCACTTACCACTGACCAAGTGTAAGGCTCATTTGGAGTTAAGGCAGGCTTTCCCTGCTATTCTTACCTCCACACAAGTCTTACCTATGGCTCAAGTCATCGCTTTTGATGGCATTCAAGCCCTGAATCGTTGTTAGTTTTGAAACTTATTGCTGGATCAGATGTATAATGAGCAATGATCGGTGTGATTCATGACAGTTAATTATGGCAACTCAAACCAAGGTACCCATCATCCGTTTGGATGGCATATAAAGAGAATGATTGCGAGAGGTCTGATAGCATGTATCCATACCTCCGATCAGCGCCCACAATAAGATTGTTGTATCCAGAAGCAATCAGTTTCACACTCAGGCACCCTTTTTCTCTACCCGCAATCCAAGACTTTAAGAGTTTTTAATTCTGAGTCCCTTACCCTTCTGATCTCAGTAAGCCATCGAAAAATATTATGTCTACTCATGTTGTTCGAAGGTAGTTGTGCGCTTACGTGGGGTTTAGGTATAGGAAAGCGGAGGAGGATTAAGGAGGTAAGAGTCGTCATACTTGTTGGTGCCCCTCCTTCGCTATGCTGCCTCGCATCCCTATCCGATTCTGATTCCTATTCTAGTATGTGGTCCCGTCGATATAAGTAATAATAATGTCAATAATAATAATAACAATAATACTGATAAAGAAAATAATAATAATAATAATAATAATAATAATAATAATAATAACAATAATAATAATAATAATAATAATAATAATAATATAATAATAATAATGATAAAAAATAATAATAATAACATTAATAATAATAATAATAATGATAATATCAAAGATTATGAAAACGAATGATATCAAAACCCGGATTGCGAGATCACACAGTCGTCTGAATCGTCATATATAAGCAGCGAGTATCATAGCTTTGCGCATTCAGCCAAACAGAGCAATACAATGTAGTAGTGAGCCATAACTCAAGTTCTGAGGCCCATGGCAACCCCAATGCCCCAGCCTACTTCACTCCACAACTTTACCTACGGTCTCTTCCTTCTTTCTCTCTTTGCCCTCCTTTGTTGTACGCATGTTCCCTTTCTCTCTTCGTCATTGTCTATCATAGTTTGGGTGTGCTGCTGTTCTCGTGTAGGAGAAGGGCGAAGGAAGTGAACCTGCTAATAATAGCAATAATAATAATAACAATAATAATAATATTACTAATTAATTGCTAGAGACATGAATGTAGACGAAGCACTGAAATTCACCTCGCAGAATCACATGATCAGTCCAAGTAGCCAAAACAAGAGTAGATAGCATAATGGAACCAAGTAGCCACCCCTTTTGAAAATGATACAGCAGGTTTTGTAAGTCAATGTCCAAGTCCAAACGGCAATACCAACAGTACATCCCAATGTAGCTTTCTCTCTCTTGAATGGCGTCTGGCACCCTACCTATACTATAGCCTACGTCCACTATTATAGTACAACTGCAATCAGACAATCTTGACGACTATCGGTTKATGATGTCGGCACTAATGCCGACCTCTTCCTCCACCAGGTACGTGTCCTCATCATATATACTTTCCCTTGATAACCCACAACGCCCTTCGCCTCTACTGCACCCCCATGCAGCCCGGCTATGGCCGCCAGTGCCCTGGTGCGCAGGCAGCGCCCTACCGCCTAGCGCTGGCCTGGCTTGCACCTCTCTTGGCGCAGCGCAGCAGCGCTCCCGCAGCATGCAGCCAGCACCCGAATGCCGAATGAGGAGGCAGGCCCTTCCCTATATCGAAGTGGCCTCCCTGCGTCCAGTCCAGGAAGCTTCCAGTAGGCCCCGGTAGGCACAGGCCCAAACTTCACACGCAGGCCCAGGGCCTGATGGTTACATGTGCGCAACTGCCCTTGGCCTGCTCACGGTCTTTTTCACGTGTCAACCCCAGGTCACCATTCAGATACAGTTGCAAAATATGGCCTGGGCCTGGGCGCCTTCAATCAACTGGTGCAGCGCAACTGTCTGAATTTCACCAGTTGCGGGGTACCCTGAAAATCGAGGCCCTGAGGGCCTGTCGCTCCTGCCTTCACTTAGGGCGGCCGACATACGGCAAAAAAGGGCCCCGAAGGGGCTGAGTGGGCGTAGCCTCGCAATAATAATAATAATAATAATAATAATAATAATAATAATAATAATAATAATAATAATATAAAATGAAAACAGCGAACGTCAGTAAAACAACATTATTTACACAAAGTCTGATAATAGTGACCTCAAACCAACAGAAAACTTCTCCACTAGTTTCATCAAATAAGAGCACAGGAAAAGCTCATAGTTGGCAATGCTGAAATAGTCTTGTCATCATTATTAACGAAGAACCAACGTTGATAACCTGCCCGGTGCTCGGCGCCCTGAGTACACGCGGCTGATCCTATCTAGCCTAGACTACAGCCGGGTGATGACTTCAACAACTTGCTGAAGTACGAGCATGCAGCGACCAATGTCGCACGTTTCCTACCCCTGTTTACGTCTGTGTCCCTGTATTACTGTACTCCCTATCT
Source organism: Chara braunii (assembly GCA_003427395.1). Taxonomy (NCBI): domain Eukaryota; kingdom Viridiplantae; phylum Streptophyta; class Charophyceae; order Charales; family Characeae; genus Chara; species Chara braunii. Next base: position 2,335,985 of record BFEA01000211.1, on the reverse strand, counting down.
GTTTCCTGCTGTGTCTCAGTATCTAACGACCGTGAGTTTATGCGTGTGTTCTGAGAGTGTGTTTGTGGGGTACCCAGGGTGATCCCGTGTGTGATCAGCGAGTTATTTAGGCGCACAGTCGCAATAGCCAATTGCAAGAGAACGCATATCCGGTTGCGATTCTCTGAGTATTGTGCGGGTTCATGCCGCCAGTTTACTGCGTCGCGGTTTAAATGCAGGCAAAGTGTGAATGAGACCAGTCTGTTTGCAATCTGGACGAAGCACAGAAATCCTAACTGCTAGATTATACTGAAGTCCAATTAGTCATAGCCAGAGCAGATGGCACATTGGAATTGAGTAACTATCCATTCGAGAATGATACAGCAAATCGTGAGTCACTTGTCCAAGCCCATTTGGGCAACACCAACACCATAACCCAATGCAGCTCTCTCTCTCTTGCGTCTGCCTGCGGCTTGTCTGTTGTCCAATTGTCTGCCCACTTATCAGCTCACCCCACGATCGATCGGCAGTGCTTGTCAGTGTCTGATCGCGTTGCAGTGTGTTTCTTCTCGTTTGTGCGCGTCATTGTAACCGTGTCACTTGTTCGTCTGCGTGTGTCTTGTCTGTCTGTATGTGTCACTGCACTCCTACTTAACATGGTGCATGTCGCATAGCGTAACAGTGCAGACAAAAACAAAACCGACCCTTTCTTACATAGTACAGGATAGTGCAGTAGTCCGGGAGGAGGGAGATCCGACAACGAAGGCTACTGGTGTCACATATAAGTCTCCCTGCCTGTCTGTTTTCCCTTGTATATCTGTTTCCTGTTTTGCCTGCCTATCTTGTCTGTCTGTCTGCCCCCTTTGCTGTTCAGTTCGACTGTCTGTCTGCCCAATCCGACTGTCTGTTTGTTCAGTCAGACTGTCTACCTGGTCTCGTATGTTAGCCGTGGGTTCCCGTGTCGGTGTAGTACCGTCTTGTCTGAGGTACCCAGGGTGGTCCGGTGTATGTGAGCAGACTCATTAGGGCGCTGAGTCGCCACAACCATTGAAAGTGAACCCGTACTCGGGTTCCCATATCTCTGAGTTTTGAGCAAACACATGTTGCCAGTTTGTCGCGCTACTGTTTTGCATGCGTGGAAAGCGCGAACGAGAAC
>BFEA01000211.1:2312665-2334845 GCA_003427395.1 Chara braunii | reverse complement strand
TKGYWRMAAWASTACTACTACTACTACTAMTAATAATAATAATAATAAATATAATAATAATAGTAATAAATATAYTAATCAATCAATAAGAATGACAATAATAAAATGCAGGGAAAATGAGTGGTAGCGTACTTCAGGAAACAGCATCATACATTTTGAGACCAGGTAGTCTTGACCCCGAACCAACATCAGAATTGCATCASGAGATTCACYAGATAAGAACACACYAAGAGTTCATAATWGACAATGYTGTAATAGTCTCATTATCACCATTAATGAGAACCCAGAGTTGATGTCCTATCTGGTGCTTGACGCCCAGCCTACTCCCTACAGAGCTACCATCTRCCTACTAATCGACAATGTAACTGTTGACGTYAGCRGGYAACGAAATACTTGAAGAGGTCGCTCATGCAGACCATCGCCGATACAAGGTGAGTTTCTCTCACTCTCTGTCTTCCTGTTTTTGTCTCGTTTGTMTGTTGATGATTACATGCATCCGTCTCTTATTGTCTGCATGAGTCTGTCTACGTTGTGCGTGGATTAGGTTTGTAGCTAGGATCTCTGAAAGGTCACAATCGCATTTGCTATAGTCCGGAATGGTCAAGTCAGCAAACTGYTGCCCAGCCGACRGTGTCAAGGTTACCGYTGCTTCCGGAAKGTCYGGAAGCGKTCCTTCAACCATCGCTYTCAGCARCGAGTAAGTGGCATAGTCCATCCTTGTCGAGTCAGCTGCATCCAMTCCCAGTCTTACTCAGTCCCAGTCTGCAAGTACCGCGAGGGACCGTGCTTACTCATGGMTGGTGTTGTACAGAACAAGCGGCAACRCCCARCTATTCCTTCATCGTTGCGTGAGCCTTGCTAAATGTTGTTAWAGCGTCTCGTGTGAGGGTGATCTGAAGGTTGCTTGAAGACGAAGTGAGCAAAATTCAGCGCGTATGCGAATGCTAGGGAGTCAGCGTGCCTGACTCGGGGAATACCCCGGGTGATCCTGAATGGAAGAGTTGTGTGGACTTTTAATCATCATAAACTTAAATCTGATCTGTGTTTGTGGTTTGAGATCAGCCTATCGCTAGTTTGTTGCGCGCATGTCCAAATGCACGAATGAGAACGAGTCTGATTATACTAATAATAATAATAGTAATAAAAAAATAATAATAATAAAATAATAGTAATAACGCTGAATAACGATTATGCCAACCAATCAATGAATAGCAACTTCGATCATCAGGCAGTATCATGTACAAGAGACCAGATAATCGTGGCCTCAAACCAACAACAAATTGCATCACTAGTTTCATCAAACAGAAAGACATCAAGATCTCAAAACTGACAAAGCCGGCAAGATCTCATCATCATTGTCAGCGTGGAACCAACGTTGATATCCTATCAGGTACTTGATGCCCAGACTACGGATGACAGACCCCACCTAACCTATCCTACAATGCCGCAGCTGACGACAACAGCTCTCCTGATGAGCAAATAGCGGCCAATGCTGCATGCATCAGCACCAGGTAAGTCCTCTCACCTCACACACACCCTTAGATCCCCCACTTACAGATGTCGAATGCACCCAAATCATGCAAATAATAATAATAATGATAATAATAATAATAAATGCAAAAAACGTGAATGTGAACGATGCACAGAAATTCAAAGATGCAAAATCACATTGAAGTCCAAGTAGTCAAAGCCAGAGCAGATAGCACAATGAAACCGAGTAACCATTCATTTGAGAATGACACAGAAGAATCGTGAGTCAATGTCCAAGCCCAACAAGGCAACACCAACAGCATAACCCAATGTGGCTTTCTCTCTCTTTGAATGGCGCCTGGCACCCCACCTACTCTACAAACTAAGACTACGAGTACAACAATGAAAACAACTAGACAACTTGACTACCAACGAGTGATGACATCTACACCAAAGTCGATCTCCTCTCTCGCCAACTTCTCAGATGTTATTATCACTAGTGGACTACGCAGATAATAATAATAAGAATAAGAATAAGAATAATAATAATAATAATAATAATAATTATAATAATAATAATATAATAGTAATATAAAATAATACTAAGAAAATAAGCAATAGCGAGATGACAATCTCAGATTACACCATCACATTGAGAGCCAAATAGTCACACCGTGTCCGAACAGTAGCATTGCACTTAGTGATACATCAATGGGGTTTCATAGCACTGAAAACCAATGTTGATGGAGAGCATACTCTCTCCTCCCATCACGAAGGACCAGTTCCTTCACACTCACATTCTGGGCTCAGCGTCCTGCCTACTCCTACACAGCTACTACAGGCTACAAAAAGACAATGCAACAGTTGACATTTGCGGCAACCCAAAGTACTTGAAGATGTCGCTCATGCAGACCATTGCCAATACAAGGTAAGTGCCCTCATTATCATCATCCTTTCTCTCACCATCATCATCATCATCTCATTATTACCAACATAATCCCACCATCATCATCATAATCACCCTTCTCTCTCTCTTCTCTCTCCTTCCCTTTCTCCTCTTCTTTCTCTCTTCTCTCTTACTACGTGTACGTGTGCTGCATACAGTAAAAGTGCAGACCAGAACAAGAACCGACATCTCATGCAAAGTACAAGATAGCGTAACGGAAGACTCAGGCACCAATGATCCGGTCAATCAATATTGCGATGCGGCCCCGACATACATCATCGTCGTTCCATGGCGTGAAGGGGCCTTGCGATATATGCAGGAAGGATGCGCAAGGTCCAGACCATACACATACGGAGAGGAGGGGATCATATGCAGAAGAGAAGAAGATGGGAATGTCGTCAATACGAAGTCTTCGGTACAAGTCCCAGATAATCCCTTGTCAAATGTCTGAAGCCCAATGTCGAGCCTGGATCAAATGTCACCAAGCTCTCTCCCTCTTCTATCACAGTCCGTAGATGTAATGAAGTCAGAAGATGAGAGGGGAGAAGGAGATGGTGGACTGAGAAGAGGAAGAAGAAGAAGAAGAAGAAATCTCTCCCTTGTTTTCTCTGTGTCTGTTTGTTTGTTTCCCTCTGACTGTCTGTTCGTCTTCCCCTGCCTGTCTGTTCTTGTCAGTACCTGTTTTCTTCTCCCTTTTTTCTCCTCCCCCTCTCTTCCCCCGTCTTCGTCCTATTACGTCTTTAGTCAAAATCAACAATAATAATACCGATAAAACTGATAATAATAATAATCATCATCATATCAATAATAACGACTACAATAACTATACATTAATAATAATATCAATAATAACAACTTGTAATAGCGAATTTTCAGCAATCAATCTGCTTCGTACATATGAGAGCAGATAGCTTTGTCCTCGTACCAACAGCGGGATTGTTATCACGAGATTCATCAAATAAGAACGCACAAAGGGCTCATAATTGACATTGCTGGACTAGTCTCGTCATCATTAGCAACAAAGATCCTGAGCTGCTATCCTGTATGGCGATTGATGCCCAGACTACAGATGCCAGACCCTGCCTAGCTTATATTATATTATCGAGAGGTGACTAAAACAGCTTTTCTCGAAGTACGAGCACGCAACATCCAACGTTGCGTGCTTCCAGTATCAGGTATGTCTCTCGCTATACTCACAACCTCGCTCCCCAACACACAGCTGTCACATGCACCCGAGACTGCCATGAGCCCCATTTTCTTTTCTTTACTCCCCCAAGTTTATGTGGTTATTATCGTAGAGAATAATAATAATAATAATAACAAATAATAATAATGGTGATAATAATAATAATAATAATAACAAATAACAATAATAACAATAATAGTACAATAATAATGGTAATAACAGTAACAATAATATTAATAATAATAATAATACTTATTAAAATATTGAATGTATACAAGCAATATTTCCGATCATGTTCAGACAGAATAAGGGCCCATCGTCCTCGGGGAATCAGTCGCCCATCTGCCCCGGCAGCGGTCCATGTGCCATCTCAGTAATCCTCTTTTTCTCTCTCCCTTACTCACTCTCACATACCTACACACCCACACACACATTCCATCGATAGGATGAGCATGAACGGAATGAATCTTCCACTGAAACGTGGAAATATACATTGCCACTTTTCGTTTTGCTTATTCTATCGATCCTAGTAGCGTGCGGCCAGCCCATGGGCTGGAGATTTATCTGTTTGGCGATCACTCAATCTCTCCCTCTCTCTCTCTCTTACACACATACACACACACACACACACACACACACACACAAAGTCCATCGATAGGATGAGCAAAAACGGAAGGAATCTTCCGCTGAAACGTGAAAATATACATTGCCACTTTTTGATTGCTCATTCTATCGATCCAAGCAGCGTGCGGCGAGGCGTGTGTTGGAGACTTAGCTCTCTCCCTCTCTCTCCTTCTATCCTTCTCTGATCTCCATCTCTCCTTCTCCATTGTCTATTTCTCTCTCCTTTTTTTTTCTTCTTCTCCTCCTCACACACACGCGTGCCCCCGTCGCCCATTGTATCTGTGCAGACGTGGATCGAGAGCCGACCTCTTGTACAAAGTATGAGACAGCGTAGCGGAAGACTTATATACCGATGATCCGGACAATCAATATCACAATGCAGCCTCGAACATACATCATCATCATCATCCCATAGTGCAAAGGGGTCTGGCGCCTTACACAGGAAGACTGCGCCAGCCCTGACCATACCAGACGAAGAAGAGGGAGGTTAGACGAAGAAGAGGGGAAGATGGGAATATCGACTGCATCAAGTCTTCGGCACATGCCCAAATAGTCCCTCGTCAAAATATTTGTATCCCAAGGTCGAGTCTAGATCTACTGTCGTCAAGTCTCAAGTCACAACTCTCTCTTTTCTCTATGCTGCTACCTAGAAGTCAGGTGGCGAGAGGGTGAGGAAGAAACGTGGACTTAGAAGAGGAAGAGGAAGAACTCTTTCTTTCACACACTCACACATACACACACACACACACACACATACACACACACACACACACTTCTTTACTACCGATGGCATGGAGGATCGGTTGCGAGGGAGAGACTTACCCCGTTCCTTTTTCTTGCTTCTCTCGTCTTCGTAGTTCGAGTAGTTGGCGTCGTAGTTTTCAATCTGCCAGTGTCGTTACCGCCTGTGGATGCACCGCATTCCCACAAGCTTCTGTCCTCGCGTTTGGCGGATAGCGGTTGCCTACGAGGTAAGTATTCTCCTTCCTCCCTCTCTCCTCCTTTCTTACTTCTTCTTCTCTCTACCTTTCCTCCTCTCTCGTCTTACCGCATGCTCCACCCTTACGTTTTTTTTCTTACTTGCATGCACACTCCTTTTCCCGCGCTTGCTTCCTCTCACATGCTATTCTTCCCCGTGCACTTTTAGCCGAGCCGAGCTATCTCTGCTTGCGATCACGCTTCACTCCCTTTTGTCTGCTCGGCGTCACATGTGCATGTTTGCCTGCTCCTTCCTTTCTCTTTTCTCCTTTCGTCTTCTCCTTCTTCTTCGCGCCTTCCTTTCTTCTACTTCTTCTCACTCCTTGCGCTACCTCGTTCGTTCGCGTACGCTATCCCTGTGCCTGTCCTCTGTTGCATGGGCTGCACCCTGCCGTCGCACGTTCTCCGCGGGAGGCCCAGAGCTGTGGCGACTTCGGTCTACCGCGACTCCAACTCCTTGCCAAATCTGCCCGGACTCTGAGGCGAGATCCACTAATAGTGAATCATTTGGATTAACAGCCTCGAAATCTAACTAACACAAACAAAAACGAAAAAAAAAAAAGAAAATCTAACTTCTATCCGCCCCGTTGCGCCAACTGTCGGGTACCTGTCACGGGGAGGATCCCAAATCATCTAACCCCAACCACTTCTAACGTCCAGGTCACGGGTTCGACCCCCGCCCATTTGAACACGGACGAAAAGAGAGCCCCTTGCAAAAAGAGCTAGCTCGGGGCCGGATGGATTCGACCCGCGAATCACTTGATTGTCGATCCGCACCGAAACCCATTGAGCTAGCTCCTACTTCGATTTGAATAGGTGCAACTTGGTTATTTGTAGAGTAGTGGAGCTTGGTCCGGCTACTGATCCGAGCCTATTTCTAGATCTGTGAGGCGTGCACCCGCCTGCCGGTCTGTGCGCCAGTCTGAGTGCTTGTTGGCTTGAAAGCGTGTGCGACCCGCGAGAGCACTTGGTCGGTCGGAAGCCCCGAAGGCTGGTACCTAGCTGTGGCCCCGACATTATAGGTCGAGGTGGGAAATATTCTAGTGGCGGTAGGCTGGTTCCTTGCTAGGGCCGCGACATTAGGGTCGCAACGGGGTAATCACCCAAGTGGCGGGTAGGCCGGTATCTAACTATGGCCGCGATATTTGAGAGTAGCGGCGGGGGAAAAGTTATAAGGCAGCGGAGTAAATCCGCACCCTTAGAACAGCGGGAAAAACACCAAAGTAGCCGGTAGGCAGGTACCACATCTAGTAAAGGTAGGCATGCCGCGTACTCGAGACCGACAAACTTAGCATTCTTAGAGGCCCGGTACCGGTAGGTAGGCGGCTCTAGGTCAAGTAGTCTCGGTCTAGACCCCGTGCGGACGATATCAGAACTTGCAACGGTGTCTCTCTCTGCAGAGGGACGAAGGCACCAGTCGCTAGGGTAGTCATGCGGTCGGGAAGTCACCTCCGCAGGGTGACTCCCTTTCTACCTACGGGAGGCTGACTCAGAGCCTCAACCTCGCTTAAGGTGCACTAGTAAGGACAAAGGTACCGCTTGAGCAAACACCAACAATCGGGGCACTACCTCAGCCCCGATGGTCATACACTAATAATTGCTCTGGTCGTACGACCAGGGCGCATATTAATTTATTCTGACCGATGTACTGACGATTAAGTCTCAGCGTACATCATAGATCTAGTCCTCATCACATCAATCCTATCGACCCCTCAACCTCTTCGGTCGAAGGGTATTACTGTGGATCTTAACCTTCACAGCGTGCGTCATAACAACGCGCGTGCATACTTAACGAAATTTTTTCACCGATTTTTCCCTGGCCTCAATGGCCGAGGAATTCGTTTCGAGTGTCACGCTCAAGCGTACACACTTTTATTGTAGACTGGCTTCATCATGGTAGCCGATGCCGTCACCGTGTCGAATGCAAAAGCATGGCCAAATACCCTTGTAAGGGTATTTGGTCCGACAGCGTAGACAAAAAGCGCCGCGCGGCTAGAAAATTCCTAATTACAAAATTCCTAAAGTCTTATCTAATGCGAAGAAGCAAAAAGCACAAATGCCAAGAAGTCCGAAATTACGAGGGCCATCGAGGCTCAACAAAATCCGAAAAAGATTTAAAAGAAAAATTCAACAAGAACGAAGCAAATTTCCGTGCGATGTCCGCGCTCAAAAGTTTGGAACCGAAACAAAAGAACCGAAGTCAACATTTATTAATCACGCGCGCGGTGGCGCGCCAGCCATTCGGTCAACCAATCAATCAACTGGTCGCCCTAGGACGCACCCAGCTCCTAACCCAGTAATTCGAAAAAAAACGACGAAAAAGACAAAAAAGCAAGGACACTGATGCAATTTCCCACCGATCCCGATCTCCCGTGATTGGCCCTACCTTCCCAACTTAGGACCCCTCGTTGCAACCACTCAAAAAGTCACGAGTTACAGAAAGTGGTTCGTCATATATGTGACGCCCAGGGGGTTCCAATATTAGCAAGTTCCTGCTTGCTTGTTGACACGTGTCGATTTCTCTAATGGACCGACACGCGGAGCATCTCTCTCTACGCCACTTACCGTTCAATTGAATGTGGACGTCGTCCATCGTGGCAACACTGCTCTTCTACTAATTCCTCAGGGTGGGCTTTTGACATTCCAAGGAGGGGGATTACGCGTGCCGCCGTTATAACACGTGTACACTAACCATGCATCAGCGCAAAAAGGAAGGTAGACCCTAGACGTTCCCGGGGAATGGCAGTCGAATCATCGAGGGTGGAGATGGCGGATGGTTCAGGGGGAGAGGGGGCATGAATTGATTGATGGCGGGAGATGCGAAATCAGGAAGGGTAGCGTAGTGGAAGGAGCGATGGATGTGGGGAAAGCGAGGGACCTCATGAAGATGGCAGAAAGCGGCGATGTAGTCGGGGTAAATGGTAGAAAGGGTCCATCGCAGGGCGGCGCGAAAATCTTCCTAGTTTTCGCAGGTGGGAATAGTCCCAGATATAATACAGTATTTTTCTACGTGGTTATATTCCCGCCACTCTGCGCTAAACAGGAGTATATGAAGGAGAAAGGAATCAACCACAGAGCGGGTGGTGGCATGCGGATAAACAGAGACTAGAAGGTAGGTAGCGTAGAGATGGTAGAAAAGGTGATGGGGGAAAGGGCACCAATCATCGGGGAACGGGGGTCTATCGGGAAGACGGGTAAGCATGAGGTAGTCACGGGGTCGGCGAGAGAACGACCGGGGACGAAGCCCGAACGCCGAGATCTTCATGTAGACAAATGGAGGATCAGGATGGGGAGCCGGAGGGAGTTGGCGATTCACTTCTTCTTCTTCTTCTCCGCGATCCCTTTGCTGAGGTTCCATCATCTTCTTCTTCTTGCGGTTCCGGATCACGCCACGGATCCCCGATCCATGAAACGTTTGCCGTGGGTTGCTTTCCCTCCGCAGTCTCCCGGCGCTTTCGTTTCCTCTGCTCTTCCTCCTCTTCGTTTTTTTCCTGCGACTGGCTCGATCCGCCGGCTATCCCCGTTTCTCTTTCCGGGACGTAGTCTTGATAGTCCCGTTCTCCACCCGATGGCTCCTCTTCTTCCTCCTCTTCCTCCGCTCCTCCTATCTCCTCGTCCTGCGCCGCGTTTCTCCTTGCGATCAGGTCCCAGAATGTGAGATCGGTGACATCGATCTCCAAGTAAAATGCCTGGGAGGGGTAGAGACAGTTGTCCTCGTCAATCTCCGTACACGTGGACCACACAAGGTGCGGCTCGAGCGCTCGAGACAGCACGTGGGTGCCAGGATGCTCGTCACTGCGTGACAAGATGTCCAGGGGCAGATCATCCACCAGCTGAGTCAGAAACACCAGCAACTCGTCCGTGATCAAGGTGAGATTGCCCTCCTCCACCTTCGCGAATACGATTCCCAGCAGATCGCCCTGCTCCGCCGTTCTCCAGGCTTGGATGATCAGAAGCTCCACGCTGTCCTCTGGGTGCTCTGGTCCTTCTCCGAACGGGGCCGCTTCTGACCAGCGGATCTCTATCTCCAATAGATAGAAGGCGAGTTCGATATAGTCCTCCCACCACGCATCCCACTTCTCCTCGCTCAGTAGCGGCGCACTGTTCTCCTTAACACGGTAGGAGAGAGTAGGAGCCCGCGCAGACTGCCAAAGGGTGGGGATGCTGGAGGGGAGGCCGAAATAGGAGACGCGACGATGACTCATTGGGGCGGTGTGAAGGGACGAAGCTCCAAAAACACGATCACTGGCGCGCTTCGAGACGAGCAGAGCTGGAGGTCCGTGCCATGCGCCGGCACGACGGTATGTCCTCGTCGAGCCAGAGGATCTGTCCACGCTGTCCGCACTTCCCTAGCCCAGGCGCGCAACGTCCGATAGATGTTAGAGTGAATCGCCAGCGGAATTGCTGTGATGTCTCCTGTGAAGACGACGACGACGGTGATATGGCTAATCCCGAGGGAGGATAGTCGTCGGAAGGCCGAGATCTCGGTCAGAACGCGCGTAGTTGCTTCTTCCGTAAATCGGAACTCTGTCGCCGAGTAGATCGCCGCCGTGCTGAAGAAAGCTGCGAACCGGAGGAGATCAGAGCAGAGATGGGGCCGCTGCACTTGCCGTATGACACTGATTCACCCCTGTGGAGTAAGAACCCGCACGTCGATCACTTGCTCCGTTGCAAAGCTCATGGCGATGGTGACGGGGTAATAGAGAAAGAACAGGGAGGAGACGGAGAGACAGGAGAGAGGTAGTCGTCGCCTTTTTCCGCAGTGGAGGAGGGATCGGATGAATGCGAAGATGGAGAAGGAGGAAGGGGACGAAGATAGGACACGTGGCAGATGATCGGGCGAGCCGATCGGCTGCCGGAGACCTCAGGCGCAAGTCGCACGGTGTTCACGCCGTTTGGTCTGAGTTTGATCACGCGAAATCGCCCGAAGAATCGGGGCGCTAGCTTACCCTGGCGAGCACATTTCCTCACCTGCACGGTGTCCCCTAATTTGTATTGGGGCAGCGGGCCTGCGTTCCCATTCCGGGCCTCGTAGCTTCGGACCTGTCGGCCTTGGGCCAACTCGATCGTTCTGTGCCGTTTTCGGGCTAGCCTGGGCAGGGACCGTTCCATTAGTTCCAAGTATCGTTTGGCCTTGTCCCGAGCCGTGGCCCAGGTGGGTCGTCGGTTCAGTGTAGATTCATCCGGGAGGCTTGGTATCGAAATGCAAGCGACGCTATTGGTCCTTAATTGGAAGGGGCTTAGCCCCGTCGATTCATGAGGTGTACCGCGATGGACCGCTACGACGTGGTCGACAATATCGGGCCAGGGCCTCGGATCCCTTGCCGTGATATTTCGTCGCAACGCTATCTTTATCACCCTGTTCGCGTTTTCTACCAGCCCATTGGACTGTGACATGTGGGGTGCAGTGTTCCGTATGGTGACGACATGTATGACCAGATTCCTTAGTACCTCTCCTCTAAATTCAGCCCCGTTATCGGTCATGATCTCTTCCGTATCCTGGTGCATCCCGAGAAAGCGGTTGACGTACCTCGCGATTTCGGCGGCTTGTCGCATGCGACAAGGATAGGCCTCAATCCATTTCGAAAAGTGGTCGACAAATACCAATAGGACTGAATACTCACAACTATTAGGACCAGGGGGCACCACTTTATCAGTAGTATCCATGCCGACTCTTTGAAATGGTCGTACAACTACCGTTGGCACTATCGATCTTGGCGGCCGAATCGGCGCCTTATCAGCGGAGCAGACTTAATAGTTGGCGACGATGTACTTCACATCGTCGCGGATATTGGACCAGTACCACTCATTTTTGTCGATAGCCGACTTCGTGATCCGTACGGCAAAATGAGCCGCAGTTTCTTCATGTGCCGTCTTAACCCAGTCATACCTCATGAACGGATGCGGTACAACCATCCAAATCCCACTGCCGTCTGTTTTTCGTTTTTCTAATCTGCCCTCTATCCATCTGTAATCCCGAGCCCTCTCGTTGGCCCTCCTCCGATCTTCCTTGGTGAAATCCTGGATGGGGTTACCTACTAAGGTGGCAATCAAGGCGATATCAGTCCATACTTCGGCCCTTCTAAACATCCGGGTCTTTTCCAATCCTTCTGACGTGGCATCCAAAAAGCGAGCTTCGGTCGGAATCTTGTCAGTCCGACACAAGGGGCACAACCACGGTTTACTATCGTTTTTGTATTGGATGCACGAGCCATGGGCTCGTGCGACACACTGTCGACAATCTATTCAGTCTGCACACCCTTCCCCGTTAGGACGCATGGAGACCGAGTACACTCAGGAGATGGCTTCACAAAAATAGCAAAATTTGTCAGGCAGGGAGAGGAGAGAAGAAGAGGAGAGGGGAGAAAGAGGGGTAGTGGGGTTACCACCATCACCCATTGTCGTCGTTCTGGTTCTTGCCACGTGGGAGAACTGCCACTTGTCCGTACTTAGGCTCGTTTTTCAAGTCCGGCTCCTTCCACGGTGTAATTTCCTCGCCCTTTGGTACTTTAGCAGGCCGATGCAGACGTGTCAGTCCGTCCGCGTTGCTGTGTCGCTCTGTCTTTCGATGAACGATATCGAAGTCGTATTCTTGTAGTCGCACCGCCCAACGACCAATCATGCCCGTGTAATTTGTGAGCTTTTTCAGCGCCAGCAGAGGTTCGTAATCTGTTACGAGGCGAAACTTTTGTCCGTAGAGATACGGATGGAAGTGTTGGATTCCCCAAACCACTGCATAGCATTCGCCTTGAGGTGCTGAGTCATTCCTCCGTTCGTCTAGTACCGTGCGAGACGCGTACTCGATGACGTGTTCACGACCATCGTTCCCCTTCTGCCGTAGAATAGCGGAGATAGTTTCCGGTTGTCAGTCCGTGATGAGAATGAACGGCTTCGAGGGGTCCGGGCGAATCAAAATAGGGGCCGTTGCCAGAGCATCCTTGAGGGTCGCGAAAGCCTGTTGGCACTCCGCATCCCAACTGAGAGGTTGGTCCTTCCGTAGAAGGTTCGTTAGTGGTCGTGCAATCGCAGCGAAACCCTTGATGAAGCGACGATAGTACGATGCCAACCCTAAGAAGACTCGAACCTGCGTCAGCGACGTGGGAACTGGGGCTTATCTTATCACCGCAACCTTTTTTGAGTCCGGCCGCAGTCCTCCACGTGTCACGACGTAGCCCAAGAACGAAATTTTCGAGAGGACAAACTCGCTCTTCTCGAGCGCGACCTTGAACCCGGCGTCTCTCAGGGCTCCCAATGTCCACTCGATGTGTTGTGCGTGCCCATGATAAGTCTGCAAGTAGACAAGGATATTGTCCATGTACACGATCACGCAGAAGTTGATCATCCCCTGTGTTAACCGCGCCTTGTTGACGAAGTTCTGGAATGTCATATTCATCGCTCGCTGAAACGTGGCAGGCGCGTTGCAAATCCCCATCGGACACCGAACCCACTGCCACGTGCCCTCAAATAGTACAAAGGCCGTCTTGGGCCGATCTTCCTCCTTCACCAGAATGTGATGGAAGCCATACCGAATATCAAACTTGTTGAAATAATTAGCGCAACCAATCGCATCCAACATATCATCAATTCGGGGGAGGGGATACACATCTTTAATCGTGATTTCATTCAACTTGCGATAATCGATGCATATGTGAATTGATCCGTTTTTCTTTGGCACTAGCACTATGGGAAATGACCATGGTCCAGTGGCTGGCTCAATCCACCCGCTAGCTTTGAATTCTCTAATTCGTTCGAGAGCCGTTTTGCGTTCTATCAAGGAGTATCGGTACGGCTTGCAATGGATCGGGGAGTGATTCCCCGTCTGTATTTCGTGTTGAATAACTAACGACAGGCCAATGTCAGTATCCGTAACGCTAACCGCTCCCCGATATTCCGTCAAAATGTCCACAATTAATCGATGAATTTCATCGGGTACGTACTGTGGCACGTGTAACTCAAAAAGTTGGTCCCCGATCCGTACATCTATTTGTTTGGTGCGTGCAGGTTTCACCACATCGGGTGGGGGTGCAGAAATGAAGGAGTGATCCGATCGCCAGGAGAACACCGTGGCCATTATCTGGGCGTCTTCTTCCCGAATGGCCACGTGTCCTTCTGGGGTGATTCCGTCACAAACATCCTGCCATGGTACGGTTCTAGTCGGGATTTTTACTCCAAGTTCGTCCGAGTCAGCTTCGAGTCGCCCAGGGGGTTCCAAAGAACTTGCTTCTGCCCCCAAGCGCAACAGTCGCACTTCTTTCGCAGGTGTCAAGAGGGACCTTGGTAGATCCGTAATGTCGCAGTAATGCTTTTTGTCGCTGTATCTGGCGAGAAGCGGGGTGATCCCTTCGTACAGGGTTTGAGGGGGTTCCAGAGAATCGACCATCCTCGAAATCTGCACGAGGGGTTCACCCAAGATCATCACCTTGGTCCTTTGAATGTTCCGACTGGTCAGATGCATCGTTCTTGCTATCGTTCTAGGTGGCTGGTAGTAAACACGCTGTCGTGCTAGCTTCGAGATTTCTGGATCGTCCTCATCACTGCTGTCCGCATCATTCGTTGATGACTCCCCGTCTGCGGATTCACCCCAGGAGATCATACGGAGAGTCCCGACCATCATCGACGAAACTCGTGGGACCACGTTGATGGTGGTACGAAGGGTTAGTCTCATAGGCACAGCATAGGGCTTTCCTCCCATATTTCGGAGGACGATCGACCTTCGCTCGAAATCCAAGTTCGCCCGTAATGTTACAAGAGCGGGAAGTCCAAAAAGAATGTCGTAGGTATTTACATCTAGCACGACGACATCTCCCAGTGTGTGCACCTTCCCTAATCGGAAAGCGACGTTGGTCATCCTTCCCACTGTTTTAATCTTTTCTTCGTTGGCCGAAACGGGCTGATCTTTCTCGGAAAGCATGATCAGATCGTTTTTCCTACGTGCCCTCTCAACCACTCTCAGTGCAATAGCCAAAACCACAGCTCCCGAATCGATAATTGCATTGTACGGAATTCCCCAAATTTCGATGTCGCATTCCGCGGATTTCCACGTGATGGGTTTAATCCGTAGGAAATGATAATCTTTCTGTAATAGTCCTATCCGTATTGGATCTGACGTGCTAGTCGCGTTTTCGTCTGGCGTGGGACTTTTGGCTTTTACATTCGTGGTTCAGTCGAGGGCGAATCGTTTCCAATTCGCATTGTAGTGTTGTAACGTCCGCTCATTAGCTTGTTCAGAGATCGAGAGCGGATGGCCAATAAGGAGTGGAATCCGATGGTCCAAGGCTCGAACGATGCTAAGCACATCGATTTCCCCGATGACAAAGGTGGGTCCTCCCGACTCCATCTCACCTGGAGAGGGTCGCCACTCCGCCACTTCTTTCCGTTCTGGGGCCGGTCGGATTGTTCCGATCATTCCAAGCCGGGATACCTAAGCGATACATATTGATCTAACGGGATGAGCTAAGTGGCTTCTTCTGTGGTAGCTAACGCACTTCCCCCACCCTCTATTTCTTCCATCAAAGTTCCTACTCGTCCTGGTAAGTTAGCGATGGGCCCGAGAGCCGCCGCCATCAGTGCGACCCCGACTCGTTGTTGCAGAGGCCGGTGGGGGCAATCATGGGCTAAACGCCCTGGTTGATGACATGCATAGCAGACGTTCAGATTGTTTGAGGCTACTCTGAGAACCGGCGCAGGGGCCAGCCCTTGTTGAACCGGAGGGGCACGCACTGCAATGGGCCGCATGTTTCTCATCATAACTTTTATTTGAGCATTATGCTCTCGCTGTTCTCTTTTGCTTTCATAGATCAAGCTAACTAGCGCTTTAGTGAGCTCAAAAATGGCTGCAGACTCACTCGATATCACAGGGTTCTCGACCGGTGGCGGGGGTAACGCCCATACAGGTGCTGGTATCACCGGAACAGGGACGCTCGGAATCTCACTTGGGGTTAGTCGTTTGGGTCCTATCTGCTCCAGATAGATGACGAGACCTGATACAAATCCCAAGTTTTCGAACTTGTTTTGTAATGCAGTCAGCTCAGCTCTCGCCCTCGCAAGTTCGGACGAATCTCCTTCCCTGGAATAATCTTCTCCTTCCAGGAAGTTCGCCGCGAACTTCCGTTTCATTTCTTCCGCAACAGCCATGATCTGTTGCAGCATATGAGTGATGGGGGAAAATTGCTTTCGAAATTTAGCCCTTATCGTTCGGCTGTGAAGGCCATCTATAAACAAATCTCTCCCGACTTGTTTGCCTCGCTCAGTCTTCACAAACATTCGGTAGAACCGGTTTCGATACTCTGCAATGGATTCAAGAGGTTTTTGCACTCGGTCCTTGATCATGTAAGGCGCTTGCTCTGGGTGAACATAATCAAATCGATTCATGAAATCCCGTTCGAAGGTCGGGAGATCAACCCATACGTAGGTACTAAACCAATGATGAGCGTCTCCTCCTAACCGAGCAGGAATGTTTATCTGTGCTTCGTGATCATCATACCACTGCGCTCTAAGTGTGGTCATCCACGCTCCTGCGCTCCTGCGATATGATGTGCTGGATCGAATAGATAGAGATCAGGTGGCATCATGGGAGCCCGTGCTCGTGGGGCGGGTTGATTAGGATTTGGTTGATTAGCAATCTGTTGTAGATTCGGGTTCTGTACATTAGCAGCCATTTTGGCTGCTTGTCGATTAGCTGATCTGCTTCGGGTGATGATAGGGTCGCGTCCATGCGCGTTCCGGGGCCGAGGCCGCCCTCGGTTAGCTAGATCGCCTAATTAACATGTTATTGATCCTAAGACCCAGACACATGTCGGGCTCCGATACCAAGCTCACGCCCAACGCGACTTCTTGATCGGAGTAGGTTGGGGGCCTGGAAGTGCGAAAAGGGGTGTGCCAAGGATTTTTGGGAAAGTGGAGTCCCAGGTCGGAACTGAGATCTCCTGTGACAGGGTCTTTCGGGGGCGCGAGTGTAATTTGGCGGAGAGGGCGTGTTCGGGTTACAGGGCAAATGGTATGCGCGGGTCGCTCAAGACCGAGCGAGCCACTGGTTTTCGGGGACGGCGGTTCGCAGGCGGGTCCCTTCGGGGTAGGTAGGATTCCGATGAGCCTGTCTGTCGGGAGTTGCCACGTGGCGCTGGTAGGCGCATGTGCGGGTTACGCCTTCGGAACTCTGGGGTTCTCTGATCCCCACGTCGTCGACAGTTCTTACAGGGTGTGGTGGGCCAGTAGGGGGCTATGGCCGGCCACAGAACGACGTTGAGTTGATGATACGGAAGAAGAAGGCGAAAGGGAGGGAAACTGGTGGTGATGACGACAAATCCGGGGTGGATGAAGTAACAGGTATGGTTCGGAGAAGGGAAATCAGAACACCGGGGGTCGCTAGAGGTGGCGCAGTGGAATTCCCGGGGACACAATCGATTCTCAGTGTGGCAAGGGTATCTCTGCCTCAGGATTTCGTTTATCCAAGGGGTGAAGTAATCCGGGTCGTATGATGAGTCGGAATTTCAGGATCGCGTCGATGTGTCATGGCGGTATTATGAGTTATCTCAAAGCAGGTCCATGGTGATTGTGGTCACCGCGTGCGAGCACGTGCAGGCCACACGAGGGGTGTCTGTCTTACGCGTGCTCATGCAGGTCGACTGCGCCGCTACGGATACCGAGATGGCCACTCTCAATTGGGCAGGGCATCTGCGATCGATGATCTTGACGAGTCGACGCCCGGGGATACGCGTAAGTACGCAACTTAGATCGCGCTTTACATGTATCCTTGCGCGGCGATCGTCTACTTACTCCGTGATGTTCTGAGTATGCAAGCTACAACGATCACAACAACTCGATCAAAGGACAAGCAAGACAAGGACAAGATTATCGATTGCGCAAACCTATTCTACACACGAGTGCATCGAATGCGACAAACAAAAAGCAAAGATAAGGATCCGGTAGAAAGATAAGCAATCAATCATGGCATCCATGCATCCATACATTTAACAATCATACACGTAGTGTCTCGGAGGTGGGAAAAATCGCAAGGACAAGTGTGAGCAAAAACCCAAGCTCAAGTTCCGACAAACAAAGATCGGGCAAACCGCCGAGAGCCGAAATCAAAACTTATATACACAGGATAGGAGGGAAAAAGATAAAGAAAACAGCAACTCCGCATCCATTGACCTCAACTCTCTCTCTTCCTCTCTCTCTTCTTCTCCGATGCGGACAGTCCGTCGTCGCGCACCAACCCACGAAGCCGTCACCCCGCTTAGTCCTCTCGCCACGTCAGGTTCGCCCGCGCCCACAGTCCATCGTGGCTCGCGTCAACCCCGCGCATTTGGAACCAGCTCGTCAGGTCGCCCGACTCCTGCTCTACTCACCTCTTGCTCGTGTGCCGACCCTTCCTGATCGCGCAACCCCGAGCTTCCAACTGCTGGTTAAGAGAGTTAACTGTGCATGCATGCGCGAAGAACACAGAATTACAAGGACTTAGAGGAAGGGAAGGGGGAGGGATTGCCTACATCTGCATGGTCTGATCGCGGCGTGGGGGACGTAGCCGCTCTCCACGCATTGGTCCGATCATGCAGATAACGACTACCAAAAACGTAGCAAGAGAAAGAGAAGAAGGGCGGGAAAGACGAAGTGCAAGAAGAACAGTTACACACACGATTAAAGGCGCCTACTAATCAGAGTTCCGTTGCAGCCGCATGAAGAAGCGCGTAGACAAAAAGCGCCGCGCGACAAGAAAAATCCTAATTACGAAATTCCTAAAGTCTTATCTAATGCAAAGAAGCGAGAAGCACAAATTCCAAAAAGTCCGAAATTTCGAGGGCCATCGAGGCTCGATAAGATCCGAAAAAGATTTAAAAGAAAAATTCAAAAAGAACGAAGCAAATTCCCGCGCGATGTCTGCGCTCAAAAGTTTGGAACCGAAACAAAAGAACCGATGTCAACATTTATTAATCGCGCGCGCGGTGGCGCGCCAGCCATTCGGTCAGCCAATCAATCAACCGGCCGCCCTAGGACGCACCCAGCTCCGAACCCAGTCATTCGAAAAAAAACGACGAAAAAGACGAAAAAGCAAGGACACTGATGCAATTTCCCACTAATCCCGATCTCTCGTTATTGGCCCAACCTTCCCAACTTAGGACCCCTCATTGCAACTGCGCAGAAAGTCGCGCGTTACAGAAAGTGGTTCGTCACATACCCCTTGAATCCAATGACATGTTGGCTGGCGATTCTGAGGAACCCAAGGAAATCTCTCGGGAGCGTTTTAACATTTATCCAAGGAATTTGAAGAATTAGGACGCGGTGTAACCACGCCGAATTCCTGAAAATCGCCTTCCCAAGGAGGGTCTTACGAGGCCCATAGTGATGTACTGTGGCAATAAAATGTGTCCAGGAACACAGCCACGAGGATGAACAAGTAACGGGTATGGGAATACATTCATCACCATGCATCTCATGATCCTCTAACAGGCCATCCGACAGACGCGGAGGCGTTCCTGTCAGATCCACCACATTTCAAGTTCGATTTCTCAGAGCCAAAAAGAAAAAAAAATGAAGTCTGGAAATCAACCCCCCCCTTTTGGGTCCATAAAACCCAGACTTCCCGCCCACGCAAAGCCACGAGCTATCATGTCCAAATCTGTTTTTCAGACTTTTTCTTTGTTTTTCGATGCATCTCATTGGACGGAGGTGGGCATCTTTACAATCCCCGCTCGGAAACTACAAGGCCGTCGAGATCCGATGTATTCGACGGCCGCACTGCGTCACTTGAGGCCACACGTGATCGAAATCCTGAACGGAGTGGTATAATTCTTCGCTAATGGGTCCAGGCCCCTGGAGGTGGTCTCAAAAAGGGTCCTCCCGCCACGCAGGCTGCTGACAAAAGGAATCACCAAAAAGTATACTTGGGTATACTTGGGTATCAGGTCCGCGTGTGAGCATGCCCTCAGTTTTTTTTTTTTTTTTTTTTTTTGGGAAGCATGCCCTTAGTTTCATCCTTCTGTTCTTGAGGGGAAAAAAAAAAAGAAGAGAAAACTAGGTAGGTCGCGAACATGGTTCCCGTTTGAAAAATGCGCTCCAAACACGGTTTCTGCAGTCCAGTCGGGTCATTTACAATGTAAATGTAGTCGAAACTCCGCTTGCAGAAAAGTTGCAGCGCGGAGTTTCCAACCAACGGGCTTATCTCAGTTGGTACACCCATAAACTGTTGAATGCAGACCTGAGTTCGAACCCAGGTGGAATCAGAGAACAGAATTCCTAAATTACCTGGGGCCGGTAAGTGGGCCTCGCTCGACTACTCTCGACATGCACAAAAGACAAAGATCATGGCCGTGTATCTACCCATGTTCTATCTGAAGATTCTCTCGTTCTGCACATTTCGCGAGTAGCGGAGCGAGGCCCACTTTCACAATGATATCCCAAGGCTGTCGCTGTTCTGAAAAAAAAAAGGGAAAACAAAAAAAACACAAAAGTTGAAGCGAGAAAAAAGGAAAAAACAAAACAAAAGTTGCAGCGCCGAGTTTGTAACTGCAGTCTACCGGCTATACAACGGTTATTATTTCTGTATCTAGACTTAAAGCTCGCCCAAACAGCTATAATGACCGTACGTTGTATTCCGGTAAAGACGCTAGTCAGCCACGTCGGAGGGCCCGGTAGAGCCGCTGCACAAGGCCGCCGGGGGAGTGAGAAATGGGGCCTCCCCGGAAAAAAAAAAAAGAGAAATGGGGCCTCCGTGGTCCAGGGTGTGCCCCGGACCACAGAGGTCCCCCTCGATCTGGCGCGAATTTTAAAACCCGCGAAGGTCCGCGGAATCTTCGAATTCGAACGGACTGCTGTCGTATGGAGGTGGGAGACCCTGCCTTCCAGTGTGCAGCCACCTACCAGCGGGTCCACATCCCCGATGCGCAGCGTCCCGGTAAGCGGCCTCCATCTCCCTCTTCCTTCCCTCTTCCCTCTTCCCTCTCCCCTTTCCCTCTTCCTCCATCTGCCGCCTGCCGTCGTCCGCCACGGGCCCTCTCCCTGTACATGCCCTCCTGCTCCTCTGCGTCTTCGCCCCGTCACCGTCTTCCTCCTCCACTCGTCCTCTTCCTCCCCACCTGCCCTCTTCCTCCTCTGCGTCTTCCTCCTCATTACCCTTTTCCTCCTCCACCTGCATCTTCCTCCACCTGCTTTCTTCCTCCTCAACCTCTTTGTCATCCTCCACTTGCCCTCTGCCTCCTCCATGTCTTCGTGCCGCCTTCCCCCTGCCATCGCCCACCTGCCCTCTTCCTCTTCTGACCCATCGTCATCGCGTCCACGTGCCCTCTGCCTCCGCCGTGTCTTCCTGCCGCCTTCCGCCTGCCATCGCCGTCTTCTTCCTCCGCCTTCCCTCTTCCTCCGAGTCATCGTCATCGCCTCCACTTGCCCTCTACGTCCGCCCTGTCCTCCTGCCGCCTTTTCCCTGCCATCGCCGTCTTCCTCCGTCTTCCCCCCTTGTCATCGACTCATCGTCATTGTGTCCACGTGTCACTTTGGCTGCCACGTGTCATCTTGGCTGCCACGTGTCATCTTGGCTGCCGCGTCCTCCTCTTCGATTCCTCCTCCGCTTCTTCGTCATCCTCCACTTGCCCTTCCGTCTCCCCCCCGTCTGCCCCCCGTCTCCCCTCCGTCTCACCCCCGTATCCCCCCCGTCTTCCGCCGTCTTGTCATGGATTCTTTGAGAGCCATCATCTTCGCGGATGCATGTTGCTGCAATCACGACCTCACACGGATGTATGTGACGCCAACTCTGGCCTTAGCAGAGTACAAGAACTCCTAGTATGAGTGCGCCCTCAGAGAACATACCGCGTAGTGATCTCCGTCATTCCTTTTTCGTTTTTTTCTTGTCATGCGTTGTCGAAGGAATAGATTATTTAAAAAAAAAGGCGGTCTTTGGGGGTCGTAAACCCACACTTGCACTTTGTCCAGTGAACTCTGAACGTGATTGCATTAAGATACATCCAGCACGGGCCGTAATCGTGATCAGGTACAGTCGAGAAAGATCCGGTTGAATATCGTCTCCTACACATGTATTATAGTAGAAAGAATCCTAAGAAAAAAGATAAAAGAAAAAAGATGAGATATTTTTTTATTTTTTATTTTCTCTGGGTATTAAAACGGAGACAACGGTGTACGGCATCACTAACGAAAAAGGACAAACTAATTTTTTTTTGAATGTTTCTGTCTCTCTACTGTTCATTCGCTAATCGAAAGTGTTTGGTGGTCGTGATTTGATGCTTCAGACAAAAGTGATGTCGACTTTCTTGCTGCCTCACCGTTCATTGTCACCTACCGGTAGCGTTGTCGATTTTTTCTTTGTTTCGCACAGTGTCGCACACCTAGGTTTGCACCGGTGGAAACGAGAGTGACTCCGGCAGATGACCGATCTTCATACCTGTCGGGCAAAAAAGAGCTTGACAAGGCTCTCGAAGCGGCCTTGCTGTCCACGTGTTCCTCGTGTACGGCCGTGAGTTCGTCTACGTGGTCGTCCACGTGTTCAGCCACAGGTATGCCCAGATCCTCGTCAAACCTCTGTGCTATCATCGCCCCCGACTTCAGCCACGTGCGCATCCTCGAGAGCATCAGCATACATGGTTCGCGTCCACCTGCACATCCACGTGTACATACATGTCGGCGCTGTCCACGGGTGCATCCACGTCGTCCTCGCCCACATGGTGCCCGTGGTTCTTGTGCGAGAAGGCGGTGGCCCACTTGCCGGTCTACGTGGACTGGTGTATATATCACGTGCACCGGTTCTTTTTTTTTTTTTTTTTTTTTGTGAAAACGGTCGCCAATGCGGCCGGTGTCGCGGCCAGGTTCCTGGCGTTCCTGGGATGGCACAGATTTCCCTACTTCTGGTCCTGGTCCTTGGCCTTGGCCAGGTACGCCCGGCAAGGACGGGGAAGACCCGGAAACGGGCGGCGAGGATGAAGGTCCCAGTGTCCCTGTGCTCCTGGTTCCGCGGGGATCGCCGGGACGGT
>BFEA01000211.1:2276132-2294731 GCA_003427395.1 Chara braunii | reverse complement strand
GAGAGAGAGAGAGAGAGAGAGAGAGAGAGAGAGAGAGAGAGAGAGAGAGAGAGAGAGGGCAGCAAGTTGAATGTCCAGTTTTCTTTTTGACTCTTCAATGCGGTTACTTTTGTATCGACTTTTTTATGTCCACTTTTATATCCTCGTTTATATCCTCTTTTATATCCACTTCTATTCATTTTTCTTCTGCTGGATGGACGTTCGCATTTCACTTGCAGGGCCATGGTTCCAGTATCAGCTGGGTAAAGGGCCTGGCTGCACCACTCACCGAACTTAAAAAAAAGATGAAAAACATGGCAGGGCCGTTTATCTTTTCACGTTCCAGCGGGAGATACATTCTCATTTTGCACGATTGGGTAGCGGTACTGCAACACGCAAAATCAAAGTAGTGTTGTGGGAAGTATGGCACAACTAAAACTGCATTGTAAGGAAAAAAAAGAGGGGAAAAAAAAAAAAGGAAGGAAGAAACAACGCTGCTTGTTCAGAGAGCCTTTGATTGGATCAGCCGTTGGATATAGTACTGCATCCAGCGGCGGCAGTGAAGTGGAGGTTTTTGGATGTCCAAGGGCCTTGCTCCACTGCACGACAGTAGAAATGTGTCTGGACCTGCTAGTGGTTCCAATACATGTGAAACGGTGGATCAGTCCGAATGTATTTGGTCAAGGATTCAATCAAGGTACGTGTAGAACGTGGAGTATTGCAGTGAGGCCCCTAAAAAAGTGAAGGGAATGTGCGAGAGAATGGGGAAGCAGCAAACTTCACTTTTCGCGGCCTCAATCGAATATTATTGGTTTCTGATATTATTGGTTTCTAAAGTATTTCAAAACCACTACCGGCTCTCACCCGAATAGAACGTCGTGTCATTATAGCCGTATTTGGCTCAGCTTTCAGTCCAGATGCAGCGATAATGACCGGGCATTTTATTCGGGTAAATGGTACTACCTCACCCCTCTCTACCGCCCAGGCAACGTTTCTGCCTGCTCCTAGTACCTCTACTGCCCAGGCATCTTTTCTGCCTGCTCCACACCGGACTTTGCGCCTCCGTCCAATTCGAATTTTGAACAGCTTGTGTTGCCGGCGCTGTTTTCTGCTCTTGGGTGTTGCTGTCCACGTTTCTCCGGTGTGTTGCCATGAGGGCAGCAAGTCCATGGAAAAACGTTTTGCTCATTGTGTGTTGCCATGAGGGCAGCAAGTCCATGGAAAAACGTTTTGCTCGTTGTGTGTTGCACTTGCTGCCCGATTCTGCTCGGTAGTGTGTTGCCGTGGACGCCCAGGTAAGATGCTTGCACGCAACAGACCGTTCCTCCTCCACTTGTTCGTGTTCGTCTTCCTCCTCGCCCTCCCCCTCCCATCTTTCCTCCTCCCTCTTTGTATTCATCACCTTCTCTCCTCCATGTCCATTCCCTCCATGTCAATCATAGCTTCCCTCCTCCATGCCCATCATCTTCCCTCGTCCTCCTTCTCTCTCACCATGCCACCTCCTGTACACCGGCCTTCCCACCTCCATGTGCATCATCTTCCCTCCTCCTCCTCCTCTTCTCCCACCTTGCCATCCTGTCTCTTTACCTTGGTTGTCATTTTCCGTCTGCGGCGCCGTCACCTTTCCTCCGCCCAACAATCTGCTTGATTGGCAGAGAGACACTTCCGATAGGGGTCGGAATGGCTACAGAGGCAAATGGGAAACTTGGCCGCTGCCAGTAGGGGCGTTTGCAAAATGTTGCAAAATTTTCCGCCAAGGGTCCGATGGCAAGAAATGCATGCTGGGGCATATGGACAAGTTGCACAGGGGCTGGTAGGGGTATATGCACAAGACAAGATGGCTGGTCCAATTGTTATTTCGCAAAATTTCACAAACTGGCATATATGGGCATTGGGTCATATCCATGCCTTTTAGGGGTATCTGACGAAATATGTCCCAATTTTCAGGGGCATTTTGGCAATATTCCTAAAAAAGAGATTTTGTTTTTTTGGTTCTCTCTGCAAGGGCGGGAGGGCGGGATTGGAAAAAACGGTCCTCAAAGAATGGGATTCAGAAAAGAAAAGGTTAAAAAAGACAAAAGAAAAGTTTTTGAGGTCTCCTGAAAAAAAAAACCGGGTTTTCACTCTATCGAGAATTAATCAGGAACCGGGTTTTCACTCTTTCGAGCATTAATCAGTATATCCACGCCATGATGCTTCGAATCCGTCCTTAGCCTCTACTTACTTGGCAAGTTGACCCCAAGTCGCCTGAGTTTCTTAAGAGATTGATGTTGCCTCTAGGACCTCCCCCACTGCGCGCCCTCTAGGACCTCCCGCACTGCGCTCCCTCTAGGACCTCCCGCACTGAGCTCCCGCACTGAGCTCCCTCTAGGACCTCCCGCACTGACCTCCCTCTAGGACCTCCCGCACTGCGCTTGCTCTAGGACCTCCCACACTGAGCTCCCGCACTGACCTCCCGCACTGACCTCCCGCACTGACCTCCCCGCACTGACCTCCCTCTAGGACCTCCCGCACTGAGCTCCTGCACTGAGCTCCCTCTACGACCTCCCGCACTGAGCTCCCTCTAGGACCTCCTTCACGACACTAGTACAACTTGGGGTCAGCTTGCCGAGTAAGTAGAGGCTAAGGACGGAGTCAAACCTAGTTGACCAAGTTGGTTTAGAAGTGGATTGGAACCACTGACAAAAGGATTCTCAAATTTTCAGTTCTTTGCTCTAACCAACTGAGCTACCTCTGGGACCTCCCTCACCACACTAATAAAACCTTGTAAATGTATCTGGATGCTGGATCCTTTGTTTGTACCGATAGACTGAGAATGTAAGTCGATCGAAATGAAACTGGACAAAAAAGTATAGTCCAGATGCATTTAGAATGTCGGTGTAGTGGAGCAAGGTCCACGGTCTCAGTATTACTGTGCGAGTGTTGCGAGGTCCCCTGCCTCAATGCTCTTTGTTTTCAGGAGTAATCAGGTGACTTTTATTAAAAAAAAAAAAGAAAAAAAAGAATGGGTTGAGGAGCAGTAGCGGCTTTGATTTCGCACGGGAAGGTTTTCAGTGCACCTGCAAATTAAAAGTTTTGAAGGCGTTTCATTTTCTTTTTTTTGTTTCGTTTTTTAATTCTTATTCGTTTGGTGTTCAATCACACTTCTAGAAGAAAATTAATTCTCAAATTCTCAATCTCTTGTCCTTTTTTTTTCTGTTTTTTTTTTTTCTGTTTCGGACGTGTGCTCTCGCACGCCTCAAAAAAAAGAAAAGAAAAAAGAAAAGAAAGCTTACAAGTGCAGATTCAGCGTTGTCGAGCACATACATGGGCCACAGTTTGGAACTTGGGAAGGACGCTTTTCGGTTCAGGGGCGAGGTCTCAATTGCAAAGAGGATTGGATTTTAAATCCTGAATCGGGACGTGTTTGCAGAGATATGCAGAAAGTGTGATTGCTCAACTTTTCTGCATCTCTGCATACAACGCGATCAGATTCAAGCGCTTAAGTCGGACCTTGCCACCAGCTTATATATACTGATTGTGGGAACTACGGCCCAGTACTGAAGACTTTTTTTTTTTTTCCTTTTCTTTTTTCTTCTTTCTCAAAAGTCCAGGCTACCAGAGTGGCCCGGGACCACTTGCCCGGCTGGGCCAAAAAAAAATTGGTAAAGAATTTCGGTGCGACCCTGAGACAAAAGTTGTTCAGTTTATTTTTCTGTATAACATTTGTTTTTCAGAATTTTTTTTTTTTTTTGCTGGGACCTTCTTTGGTCCTTGCACGGCCGGGCTGCCCAGGCAAACAAGGTGATGCGGGGGGCCCGGCTGGTAGCCTATAGTAGATAATGGTCCCAAAAAAAGTGGCAGGTGCAATTGCTTGCTTCTCTCTTTGACTCCGCCGACTCTCTCCTCTGCTCTTCTCTTCTCTTTTCTTTTTTTCTTTGAAAGCATTTCTTCCCCTTTTTGTGTTTTTGGGTAACACTTCTCTTGTCGTCTTCGATCACAGGTATCTACGAGGACGGAGGATTTCATCATCGACACAATTGCCTTGCGGAGCCACATTGGTCCGGTTTTGGGCCCTGTCTTTCTCAACCCGAAGATAGTGAAGGTTTGTATGTGTCGACGCAAATCCTTGAGTGACTTAGAAACGAAGAAGGAAAAGAAAAGAAAAGAAAAGAAAGGAAAGGAAAGGAAAAATGGAAAAAAAGGAAAAACAACTTACAACTTGTTTGAACTCAACTGGGATTTTCAGGGGTTCGGCCTGCCACCCCTCTTTTTTTTTTCTTTGGCAGAATCAGCCAAGAAAAAAAAGTGCACTGTGCACAAGCTTCCGATGCATAGACACAAAGCGGTTGGCCTCGTTGTTTTTAATTCAATTTTCAACTCTTCTTCTTCTTCTTCTTCTTCTTCTTCTTCTTCTTGCATTCAATTGGATTGAGTTGAATTGAATCGAGTCTAGTTGAGTTGAATTGGATTGGATTGAATTGAATTGAATTGAATTGGATTGAATTGAATGGAATGGAATGGAATTGAATGGAATGGAATCCAATGGTATGGAATTGAATCTAATGGGGGATGGAATTGAAGTGGAATGGAATGGGATGAGATGGAATTGAATTGGAATGGAATTGGAATGGAATTGAATGGANATGGAATTGAATGGAATGGAATCGAATGGAATGGAATTGAATCTAATGGGGGATGGAATTGAATTGGAATGGAATGGGATGAGATGGAATTGAATGGAATGGAATCGAATGGAATGGAATTGAATCTAATGGGGGATGGAATCGAATGGAATGGAATGGGATGGAATTGGAATGGAATTGAATTGGCATGGAATGAAATTGACTTGGAACTGAATTGCATTGAATTGCATTGAATTGCATTGAATTGCATTGAATTGCATTGAATTGAATGCTTCTTCTTCTGAAGCAAACTGCATCCATGTGGCAGACACTCTTCTTCTTTTGAAGCAAACTGCATCCTTATGACCGATGCTCCATTCTGGGGAGAATCGGTCCAGTTCCTTTTTTTCCACCGGCAAGCCTGAAGCAAGGCAACCTCTCGATAACTGCTGCTTCTTCTTCTTCGTCTTCGTTTTTGTCTTTGTCTTTGTCTTTGTCTTCGTCTTCTTCTTCTTCTTCGTCTTCGTCTTCTTCTTCTTCTTCTTCTTCTTCTTCTTCTTCTTCTTCGTCGTCGTCGTCGTCTTCTTCTTCGTCTTCTTTGTCTTCTTCGTCGTCTTGGGGGAGTGTGCTCAGTATGAGCATGAACTGTCTGTGCAGAAGCTGTGAAAGTTCTATGGTTATGATGCATGGGTGCATAGCAATTAGCCTTCACTATTTTCGATTTTTTTTCTTCCTTGTCTTCTTCTTTTGCTTTCTTTTTGTTTCTGTTTTTTGCAGAGGGTTGAGCATGGCTGTTGTGGAGTAGCAGTTCTTGTGCTCAGGCCCTTTTGCTCAGGCCCTTTTCCCATGAACTGTCTGTGCAGAATGTGTGAAAGTTTTGTTTGTTGAGCCGGTGATGCACGTGCGGGCTAGGTTAGTGTGTTTCTCTACTTACCGGTGTTTGATTTCCTTTCTTTTTTAATTTATTTATCTATTTATTGCAGGGGCTTCCCAGTGTCCATCACACATTTATCCAACAAGTTTTTTTTTTTTTTTTTTTTTGTAATTCAAGAACTGATCTGTGATTGGAGGACTGAAAAATGCGAGAGAAAAAGAAAAGCAAAAAAGAAATAAGGAGTGGGAAAAAAAGGCGAATGACCTGTGATTGGAGGAGTGAAAAAAGTTCAAAAAACCTCTAAAGAAGGGGAGGACAAATTGAACTTGGCAGCTCTGAGCTTATGTGGCTGTCTTTTCTTGTGATCTTTGATTGGTCCAGGTGATGCACGGTTCAGATCACGATATTGTGTGGCTACAGCGGGATTTTGGCATATACATAATGAATTTGTTCGACACGGGGCAGGTGAGGTGTTTTGCAAAAAAAAAAAAAAAAAAAAGAAAACACAAAAGGATGTTGTGGAACGGCTTTTTGCCTTGTCATGTCCTCCCTGCTCGTGCTTTTCTTTTTTTCTCTTTTTTTTTTTTAATTAGTAGGACTGGAAATCGGGTTGTGTTCCTTTTGCAAGGAATATGAGCAAGAGAGTGATAGACAGAAATCCAAATTGCAAAACCGCGAAGTAGTCCAGTGTGTCGTACACCAAGCAGAAAGCACAATGCACTGAGATACAGCCAAATGAGAGCAGTACAATGAAATCAAATGCCGATGTCGACCCTCTCTCGCCACATCAACCCAGTATCCAATGTCACTCTTCCTGATGGGGGCTCGGCCCCCAGCCTCTCCTACTCAGCCTACTCTAGCCTACACTACTTTCATGCAACAGGATTCCCTTCAGTGCTGAAGACCAACGTACGTGACGACGTTGCCCATGCAGACTGCCAGCGTACACCAGGTATGCATCTCTCTCTCCTCTCACCTCACCCCTCGACTTCCCACAGTGTGCATCCCCGACACCCAAAGACCACAACCGCTGACACCCACTCTGTGCCCAGCAGTCCGGCTATGGTCGCTGTGCACCCGCTGCCACCGCAGCGTCCCTCACCTCTCAGCGCCCGTGCGCGCCCTACCTCACAGCGCTAGCCCAGCTACTCGTGCAACAATGCAGCAGTGTGGCCGCATTGCCTGCACATGCCAGATTGTCTTGTTGCTGCGCGCTCACTTTCCTTTATGGAAAGTAAGGAAAGTGATCCCTGTTGTCGTGCCCTGGGCCTGTAGCTTCCAGTCGGGCCCCCGTATCTGCGCGCAGGCCCGGTTTCAGATACTGACCTCGGCCCCGTGCAGTTAGGCACGTCCAGGTAGCCCACGTACTTGCCAGGAGCCAATGGGATTGGCTTCAAGTGTTTTGCTGCAATCCCACTGGCCTCCTGGCAAGTGTGTGACGAAGGAGTTGCATTCTCATTGGTCCATGGCAGCTGCGTGACTTGTCGGCCGCTGGATGCGTGTGCCCAGGGCCTCAATGGAATGAGCCCTGGGCTCAACTGTAAGACACAGCGACTGCTCCTGGCAAGACCCAGAGAAGGCTCTTGTTGCCCTGTAACCAACTGGCGTGGCGCAACCTCAATGGAATGAGGGCTGGGCTCAACTGTAAGACGCAGCGACTGCTCCTGGAAAGACACAGCGACTGCTCCTGGCAAGACCCAGAGAAGGCTCTCGTTGCCCTGTAACCAACTGGCATGGCGCAACCTCAATGGAACGAGCCCTGGGCTCAACTGTAAGATGCAGCGACTGCTCCTGGAAAGACCCAGAGAAGGCTCTCGTTGCCCTGTAACCAACTGGCGTGGCGCAACTGTCTGGTAACCCACATACGCAAAACGGCAAAAAGTAGGCGCCCTTGCACGAATATGCAGGCCCGCCCTTCACTAAGGGCGGCCAGGAGGCTGGCAGGGGGCCGAAGCCGAGAACATGTGTATGCCCGAGAAGGGCCTTGTGAGGGCTCAAACCTCACACTTTCATGAAGTACACACTCGACACTCCACTTTATTATGCCCTGATTTTTTGTTTGTGTTTTAATGCCCTGATATTTCTCAGTGACAGTAAGTGGTGTAAATTTTGATGCAAATAAAATTTAATAAAATTTAATAAAATTAATGAAATACTAGAAATAGTTGATTTGGGAATTAAGGATTTCGTCCAGCAGAATGAATCAAAGGACTAAACACATTACCAATAGCTAGAGCGACTCCAGTTTTAATAATGCGATTGTCCCACATCCTGCTCCAATTCATTTTTCAAATTTGGAACCACCTCCCTCCCCTTCCCCTCGTTTTTTCGGCTTTGGGTGCACCTTTTCTCCCTTGCCATCTTTTTTTTTGCCTTGGGTGGGGTGCTTCGAGGTTCTCTTTCACCCGTTTGAGATATGCTTGCTCAATGATTCTTCAGACTTCTTCTTCTTCTTCTTCTTTTTTTTTTTTTTTTTTTGACCATTTCTCGATGTATTCCCGGTCATTATCTCAACTGTTGATTGAGGCCATGTTTACACTACCGTCTTCTTCTTCTTTTTCTTCTTCTTCTTCNGACCATTTCTCGATGTATTCCCGGTCATTATCTCAACTGTTGATTGAGGCCATGTTTACACTACCGTCTTCTTCTTCTTTTTCTTCTTCTTCTTCTTCTTCTTCTTCTTCTTCTTTTTTGGGGACCATTTCTCGATGTATTCCCGGTCATTATCTCATCTGTTGATGGAGGCCATATTTACACAACCGTCTTCACTCGAATAGGCCACCCGGTCATTATCGCTGTATTTGGGGAAACTTTCAGTCTCGATACAGCGATAATGACCAGGTGTTCTTTTCGGGTGAAGACGGCAACTTTTTCCTCAATGTATCTGATGAATCTGACTGCAATTACAACCAGATCTGGATGCATCTGGCTGTAATTACATTCTGGATACATCTGGCTGTAATTACATTCTGGATACATCTGGCTGTAATTACATCCAGAGCTCAGTCGAAAAAGGCCTAGTGTGTTGAGTATACACTTGAGATTTAGAAAGCAATTCATTCCAAATTTCCCACACCTTCAATTGCACTATTATTCTGCAGCGCGAATCTGTACGCACGGTTATGGCTTTCGAGTCCGACTTATCTTCACTTCTTCACTTAGCAGCAAGTACATTGTATGTACTTGTGATCGATGCTATTTCCTCGTTTTTTTTTGGGAGCGAAGGGGGGGGGGGGGGGGGGGGGGGGGGGGGGGGCGGGCCGGGAGGGGCTCACCACCTGATTCTTCCCGAAGGAAAGGTAGCTGAATAGAAGCGATACTACCGTCTTCGCGCAAATAAAACGTACGGTCGTTATGCCTGTGTTCAGGCCAACTTTTCAGTCTAGATACAGCGATAGTTACTCTGTGCGTTCTACTCGGGAGAAGATTCTCTCGGAATTTTTGGGGAAATGTTGTTGATTACCCTTTTGCCCTTCTTGTTCCCCC
Source organism: Chara braunii (assembly GCA_003427395.1). Lineage (NCBI taxonomy): Eukaryota > Viridiplantae > Streptophyta > Charophyceae > Charales > Characeae > Chara > Chara braunii. Next base: position 2,285,788 of record BFEA01000211.1, on the reverse strand, counting down.
CCCATATCGTCCTGCGCCCCCTCCCTTACTGCCAGTCCCGTCTTCCCTCCCTCTCTCTCTCCCTCCCTGTGCAATGTGAGCTTTTCTCACAAACCACACAGAAGAGATGTGCATAGCCAGTGGGTGGTTTTCACTCTGGAAGAGCAAGAGCTAATCGAAAATCATCTTCTCAATTCACAAGCATTGATTTAATGCCCTAATTGTTGATGACCCTTTTGCCCTTCTTGCCTTTCTTGGCTTGAAGTTGTGGTAACAAAAAACCAACTATCAATTAGTAATTACTAATTTAGTATCAAATATAATGCGAGACCTGCTGCTTCCGATCAAAAAAACATTTGAATAAAGTTATCCCCGGCAAGTTCGACGGCAACTAACATGATCTGGAGAGGAGACTTTCTCCATGGATTGAAACTTTGGGAGGTTATCAGCTTATCACCCACCATATGCTTTTCTCCTACTACTAATCGAAAATCGCCTACGCAATGATCAGTCACCACATGATTTAATGCTCGAATCACTCACCATATGATTTTCTGCTAGTACATACTACCTGCTACCTACTAAATCACTCTGTAGCTTTAGTGATGCAGTCTATTTCTGACAGCACCCGAGATGGCGATGTCAGTAGTAGGGGAACGTTTCCCGACGAGTCCGCCTCCCCCCCACTAGAGTTCTGTACTACCACCATCTTCATTCGTAGGAGGGGAATTTGAGGGGGAGAGGTAAGACTCGAATCATCATATCAAGTTCATGACTGTACCAGACTGGAAACAGTGTTTGTATACATTCATAATTGAGGTATGATGTGTTTGGGGGAAGACGGTAGCCACGCAGAGAGTAGGGTTGAGCACTTGAACTCTATGGCGAAAGGGACTTGCCTGTCGGTCTGCTGCGTTTACTAGAGGTGATTTCGGGATCGATTGTTGGGCCTATGGATTGGATTGCGGTCCCTGTCGATCACCTACCTTTACTAGAACACAACTTTTTTTTTTTTTTGGGTTTAATGCTGGTTTTCGGGCGTGTGGATTGTATACCTGATTTTGGTTGGCTGGACAGGAGTCTCATCTGCGGTTCTGATTTCCTGGATCTAATGCTCAATATGCTGTCTTTAAATCACTCTCCTCCTCCTCGTCCTCCGCCTCCTCTTGCTTTAGGCGTTCTTGGGCTTGATGTGTGTCAATTTCAGGTCGTTGTTGCAGAGGATGGTCTCTACTTTGATCTGTCCTACGTAAGTTGCAGGGGTCACCTGATTGCTAACCAGATTGGGATATGCATCTGATTGTCACGTGTGACATGTCATGTGTATTTGTTTTCCCCCCCGGTGACAGGCTGCTAGAGTCCTGCAGTTTCCATCAGCTGCCTTGAAGTATCTTCTTCAGCACTTCTGCGACTTGGATGTCGATAAGCGGTATGGTCTAAATGTTCACAATTCCTCCTCCTCCTCCTCCTCCTCCTCCTCCATGTTGGTGCTCCCTCCTACCCCTCCTCTTTGTCTGTCTGCTCTCTGTCCTTGTCATCATCCTTCGTTCTCTCTCTGCTTTTCCTTTATGTTGGCCGTTGTCTTTCTTTTCTGTCTTCACTGATTTTGGTTGTCGTCATTGTCATCCTTATCTTGTCTTTGTTCGTCTGCCTTTGATTTTTTTTGTTTTTAAGTTTTTTTTTTAAATATTTCTCGGCCTTTTGGCTAAGATCAAGTGTAGTATCTGTTCTGATCAGTTTAATATCTGATCCGTGCTCCATCGGACCACACTTAAAAAATATATATATATATAGTTTTATATGTTGTTTTGTTATCCTGTGTCCGATTGCCTTCAGACTCTTCACCTTCAGTGCGTAATCACACTCTGACATTCTGGACTCACCTCTGGGTGTAATTGTGGTCATATACATCTAGATGACATTCTGGACTCACCTCTGGGTGTAATTATGGTCATATACATCCAGATGACATTCTGGACTCACCTCTGGGTGTATTTGTGATCATATACATCCAGAAAAGTAAGTCCTTGTGTGACCATCATGCTCGTAGTCTTTGTCATGTTTGTCGTCTTGGGAATTCCGATTCCCTTGTTCTTCATGTTTGTCTTGATGCGACTCTCCTCTCCGTCCTCGTTGCTTCGTCTCCTGTGTCCTCGTCTCCGTCTATTCTCCATCCTCATTTGTGTCTTTCTCATTTGCCCTCTTTTCCTTCCTCCTTGGTTTTGTCTTTTCCCAATCCACTGGTGTGATTAACTCTCCATAATGCACTGATAAATCCTTGGTTTTGTCTTTTCCCAATCCTTTTTTGCTGTTTGTGGTTTTGTTTTCTTGTTAGTTACCAGTTGGCAGACTGGAGGATTCGACCCATACCGGCGGAGATGATGAAGTGAGTTCAATTTCGTTTTTATGAATTTATGTATGTGGCGAAGCCGCAAAATGTGAGCAGAAGGGAGGTCAGGAGAGATGGCGGTTTCTTTTATATCAGCAGTTTTGTCTCCTCCTTTTTTTTATTTTATTTTATTGACTAAAGCCTAATGAAATATACTTACACTAGGTCTTTTCTACTATTGTCTGGACGAAATTGGGGTTGGATACGTCCTGGTCCGACTGTAAATGCGGTCAGATGCATTTAAGATAGTGCTAGTGTGAGTGGGCTCTTAGTCTGTCTATAATGCCCTGCATGGTGGGCGCTCATGCTCATGAGGACAAGTCTTTTTTTTTTGTTGTTGTTGGTGTCCACGTGTGTATCGGCATCTATGTATGCAGACATTGCAGAGGAAAAATATAAATAAATAAATAGTGCTTGTATTCCCATGGCTTCGTCTTCCGCCGAATACAACATACGGCCGGTATAGCCGTATTTGGCTCACCTTTCACTCCAAATGCAGCGAAAATGACGGCACGTTTTAATTGGGGGAAGTAGGCAACCCATGAATAAAGTCCTCCACCCATTAAACCCTAAACCCTAAATTTTTCTTGTCTCCAAACCCTAATCCCTAAGCCCTGAATCCTGAACCCTAAACCCTAATTCGTAATATCGAACCCTAAACCCTAAACCCTAAACTGTGAATGGCTCCACTCTATTGCAGGGACCATCACTCCGCTGCAGCTTAACCGCTGTCAAGCCGAAAGATGGACAAGATATAAAAGTAGTGAGTCGCGAACCAATGAGCCTAGCTCGGTTGATACACCCACGAGTTGTTGAAATGCAAACCCAAGTTCGAATCCAGATGAATGACATAAAATACTTCTGAATTACCTCGGGCCAGGCAGTTCGCAGTGAGGATACCTCAAGGCTGTCGCTTCTTCTTCTTCTTCTTCTTCTTCTTTTTTTTTTTTCTTTTTTTTTTTTCTCCGAGTTGCGGAACCGGCATTTACCCTGAAGGGCTCTCTTTCCAAACACCGAAAATAAACTATGAATGGCATCAATCTATCGCAGGGACCATCACTGTCCTCCGGTTTATCCACTTTCCATGGACAAGATCAACGAGATCTGTTTGACGATATATAATAGAAGTATTGAGCCGCGAAACAGGTGTAAAGTTGTAGACCGTGAAGAGTTCTTTCTAAAACCGAAAAAAACAAAAAGACAAGTGTTGAATGCTGGGCTTTTCGTCCGTCTTTCTCTGCAACCAAAGAGCAAGAGCATCCTCAGAGCAAGGGGAAGGGACTAATAAATACACAGGGCAGGGTGTCCTTCGGGACATTTGTTAAAATTGGAACGATATGGAGAAGATTTGCATGGCTAAAAAGTGAATGAATAAGTAAAGAAATATACACAGGGTGTATCTAAGGTTTATTTTCTAAAGCTTGCCAGCCAGCCTAACATGTTGTGTAGTAGTATGGATATAATTTTTTTGAGCTTTCCGCGGGGGCAACTTGGGCAAGCAATGCTGAGCATTGCTTGAATCTGTCCTTGGGGCGGGTGCTTTGTCCGTCTCCAAGCTTTTAGTTCAGCAATGATATTCAGCACTCTGCGGCGTCACCAGTGGGATCGAGGAAAAAAAAGAAAAAAAACACGTTTTTCAATGGTTTTTGACGTTTTTTTTTCCCACTTTTCTGAGAATGGTTTTATGACTGCAGGTATATCAGATCATTGTAGAAGAACAGCGCCTTGCTGTGCCATCCTCTGCACACTTTTCATCCTTCATCTGCTGCTCTCTTCTAAGAAGACTCTCGGAAACTTCTTGCCTTCTGAATGGGCCTCGCATGCGCTCCAATGCGACGTTGCAGTGTTTGATGGGGGCTAATTTGTTCTTGTCCTGTATTTGACTACGTAGGCTCATCTGTCTTGTTCTTAGGCTGGCTAATACAGGGATAATTATCCCGCGTTTGCTTGAAACCTGACTTGGACGTAAAAATGATGTTTGCTTTTCTCTGTGGGTTGCAGCAGTTCTTGAAAAGTCTTGATGCCACTTCTTCTTCTTCTTCTTCTTCGTCTTCTTCGTCTTCTTCGTCTTCTTCGTCTTTGTCTTCTTCTTCGTCTTCTTCTTCGTCTTCCATCACGAAATGTAATGATATGGCAGTGGCTCCTTGCACACAGGGGAGCGTTGTATGGTTTCTTTGGTCATCGACCAAAGAGATAAAGTACAGAAAATAGTAAAATGCCCACTCTTTTCCCCATTGATGCTAGGAGACCCAGGTTTGTACGACTCTTACATGTCCAAGGCCACGAAGTGGCAGCGACACCAGTTCAATCTCATTCGATCGAGTTGGATAAAAAAGAGTGGCAAACACGAACTGGTCCGTTCCACCAAGAGTCCATTCGACGGTGACCTAATTTACTGGAGTCTTAGGTTACAGAAACATTTGAACGTGGTTGTTGCCTTTATTTTCTGGTGGGTCTTCGTCTGCCGACGATTGTCAGCACCCATTCTGCATATGTTTCTTGTGTTAGTTAAGGCTTCAAGATTATTATGAACAATGCGAAGGTATTTGATCAAAGTTGACGTTTCTGAGAATCCCTTGCCATTTTTCCACACCTGACAGCTTTGTAATCTGGTCTCGCAATTTGCTGTCATGGGTTTTAATTTCCTTTTCAGGTATGCGCAGTCAGACACCCACTTTCTGCTATACATATATGATCGTCTGAAGGAATTGCTGATGACCCAGTCCATCAACCCGCCTCCTAGAGAAGGAGCCCCTGCAGTGGAGGGTATTCCCCCAAAGGGAGGCGATAAACCTACGGCTGATCTTATTCTAGAGGTACGTGTTATGAACATTTATTGAGCAGTCAGCAAAAGCAGATTTACAGCTGAGGATCTATTGGCCCCTCGTTTTTTTCTTCTTCTCCAGCCTCCTTCGTGTTTTTTAGTAGTTTGGTCCTCACATAACTTTGCCTACTTTCATCGTTTGCTGCAAGCTTCAAATCCGTGGAAAAAATTCAAAAGTTAAAACTTTAACCTGAATGCATGGTTGGCTACATTTCGTCACGTGTTCCTCTCCCAAACTGGCATCTGGTGGTGTGCTTCGTATAATGGCACTGCCCTATACGAAGTGGCACTGCCCTCGCACAAACTAACATCTGTAAGGGTCTATAGACTCTATACATGATTGGGTGGAGTCTATCTGGGTGTAACGAAGAACGGGAGCAGGTGGGCTGGAATGAGTGTGTCACTTTTTGTGTTAGGTGCTTGGGGGTTCATCTGTAAGGCTGTTCCATTGTCTGTGGAAGAAATGGATTGCTTCACTCTAGCCAGTTGCAGGTGGGAGCAGGAACAGTACCCTCACAGAATGCTGGCAGCAGGAACAGTTGCCTTAACCCCTTGTGTCGTTTACCCTTGTGTTGTGTACCCTTGTGTCGTTTACCCTTGTGTCGTTTACCCTTGTGTCGTTTACCCTTGTGTCATTTACCCTTGTGTCATTTACCCTTGTGTCATTTACCCTTGTGTCGTTTACCCTTGTGTCGTTTACCCTTGTGTCGTTTGCCCTTGTGTCTTATTCTCGTGTTCCTTACCCTCGTGTCTTTTTTGCATGGTTGCCCTGGACCCCTGCACTGGACCAATGCAGATGTCTGGCTGCATGGTGGTCCAGTTTGATCCAGACGTCCAGTTATCTGGACAAGAATCCGCACATTTGCTGGACATCTGGAACTGGACGGTTCAGATGTCTGGATTCAATGTGGATTGGAAAAATTGAAAAGGTTTTCAAACTGTTCTTCAATGATTATATGATCTGCAATGCACTGTTTTGCACATGATAGTGGACCGAAGCACACTCAAGTACACTCAAGTAGAGTACCAGTACTACCAACTGCAATTGGTGGTGCTCACCAATTCCAGTTCGGTATTTGATATCAGTTCATACTACTACATCGGATTCACAACATGACAGGTTTCAACCTCACCTCTGTAACAGTCTGAGCGAGATGATGTGTCTTGTGTCTTGCCATTGTGTCTTTTAAACCCTGTGTCTCACCCTTGTACCTTTTACCCTTGTGTCCTAGCTGAGTGGTGGTGGTACGTGTTCTGGATGTGGTCTGCGTGCAGGTGCTGACACGCAGCCGAAATCTGTGTCTGATGCAATATTCAAAAGAACTCTTCACTGAGACATCATACCTCAAGTTCTACAAGTAAGGCAGTAAGCGTGTCGTGTGTGGCTCTGAGGTTTCAGGATTCTCTCTGTTTTCTCCATACCTTCAAAAATAAAATTTTGCCATGCCAGGACTCATCGGTCAGCCTGAAGACCGAGATATTGTTCGTCCTTGACATGGTGTCAGTAGTACTCATGCCTTGTGCTGCAGAGGTCAGCTGATGATAACATGTGTACATTTTGTGTGTCTGTGTGTGTGTGTGTGTAGAGAGAGAGAGAGAGAGAGAGAGAGAGAGAGAGAGAGAGAGAGAGAGAGAGTCTCTCTGTTTGTGTGTGTGTGGACGGCAGGATCGTGCACCATCATGCTATCTTCTCCTGAACACAGCGCAAACAGATAACCACTGCATACAAGGTATCTTTCTAGTCCGGTGCAGCCATAAAGAGGGTGCATTGTGTTCAGGGGGCTTACACGCAGCCTCATCGAATGTATAGAGCTATCTTTCCGGTCCGGTACAGCCATAACGAGGGTGCGCTGGCACATACGTTATGGATGCAGGCAGCACATTTTCACGTCTGGCCTGACCTACTTTTCGCCCCTGTAGGTCCTGGCAAAGGTTTTCAGGGCCCACAGACCCTGTCCCTCTGAGCCTTCACCAGACCTAAACTCTGTAGATCCAGAGCCGGTATTCGTAGACGAATGGAATCCACAGTACAGCGGCCGCTAGAGTGGTGGTGGAAGGATGAATTGTATATAGGTCCTGGCAAAGTTTTTCAGGGCCCACAGACCCTGTCCCTCTGAGCCTCCACCAGACCTAAACACTGCAGATCAAGAGCCGTTATTCGTAGACGAATGGAATCCACAGTACAACGGCCGATTGAGTGGTGGTGGAAGGATGGATTGTGTATATGTGCTGCTTGGACTATCAACTAGAGGCGTGCGCTTCGCAAAACAACAAACGGAGAAAATCACAGACAGCGTGACGCAATCTGAAGCCGTTCGTTTGCCTTTTCCTTGCTCGGGCTTTTTTTCACGTTTTTTTCTTTCATTTCTTCTTTTGGCTTCCCCTTACTGTGCCCCTCACACACGAAAGAAGATGAACTATGCTTCTGTCTTGGTTTAGAAAAGATTAGCCGTATTTTACGCTTTTTTGTGGAGGATGAACCAGAGTGCTGTTGTCTATGATAGAAACGAAGCTACTTCTTGCGGCAGAGTACCTTTTTTTTTGCAATGGGGAAAAAAGACGCTGCTATCCATTGCAACTTTTTCAAGCAGTGAAGTGGCTGTTAGAGGTTTGAAAGAGGGCTGTGATTGTGCAGCAGCTTTTTCCCCCCCTTTTTCACAACTCTCAAATTTGACCCCAACTTTGGACACAACCCCCGTTCCCTACCCCTAGTCCTCGGCCTCCCGGGAAAAAGAAAATGTTAAACCGCCAATATACCATGGGCCTCCCTTTTTCCGATCCTCAAAACACCATGCGGCTAAGCCCTACTGAGCCTCCGAACCCCAAAAGACGCCCTGCGCCTTCTACCCTCGAAGGACGTGGCGCGTTAACAGCCACGCTGGAAAAATATTAGCAGCGCGAGGTACTGGTGGTTAAAAAACTTTCAAAAAGTAGAACAGTGCATAACCAATAGTGGAGACACCTCCCGGGGCTTCTGGAGTTCTTTTCTTTGTCATGCTGTTTGAAAAAGGTAATTGAAAAAGTAGTAGTAGAATAGTATACTAAGTAGTGAGTATGGATTGAATTTGTCACCCTCTTTAGGGATATACAAAAATGGTGTGTGCTTGGCAGATCTTTCGGGGGCTTTTTCAGCCCCATTGCGAAGTCAGCGGAGAGCATTCCTGCCTTGTGGATGAGTTGCAGACAAGTCCATCATCATCATCGAACTTTGTGTGGTCCACTTTTCTTCCGTGGGCACACCCACTTTACAACTTTCCTGGATCTATCTGAGGACGATTTTTTACCACAATCCCGACCGGATTCTGATTGAAAAAGGCTTCTTATGATGATGAGTAGGTGTCTTAATGCATTGATATGTTGCTGTGTTTTGTAAAGTGCTTTTCTAATGAGGACACACCGGCACTACGGCTTTCCTGAATCTACCTGACGAATTTGACCATAATTATGACCGGATTCGAAAGGAACGTCTTCATGCATTGATTTGTAGTTGTGTTCATGAAGCGCTTTTCTACCAAGACGCAGGCGCACTCTGACTTTTCTGAATCTATTTGACGAATCCTGACACAATCGCTACCAAAAACTGATGGCAAAGACTTCCTATGATGGGTAGGTGTGCGATGCCCTGATTTGTTGCTGTGTTTCATGCAGGATCCACTCTCGACTAGTCTACAGCAAATGCCGCCTGTCTGTCAGTGCTCAATGGTATAGCCTTATGCAACCAGTGAGAGCTGAGAGGGGAATCTCCTGCATTGCGGAATGAGTACCTTGTTGTGGTGATCTCTCTGACGCTTTCTCCTGTGTTGCAATTCTTTCTCTGTCTGAGCAGGAAATTTAAATGCAAGCTCAAGCCGGACAGCCTTGCTCTGCTGGCGGTAAGTATAATGCACGTGTGTATGCCCTGCTGTTAAGTCAATGGGACTAGTCACGCCACTCGCCATCCGACAATGTTTTGAATGCATCTGGACATGCACTTTATACCAAGTGCATTCAAAATCTTGGTGGATGGTGCATTCAAAACGTTGGCGGATGGCGAGTGGTGCGATTAGGCCCTATGAATGAAGAAAGATTAAGTGAATTGAGGATGGTGGCTATGAAACAACATCAAATCCTCTCAATAAACTCTGGCGAAGAGAGCGGAGGCACTTTCTGGACCCCCGAAGAATGAACTTCGAAGCAACTTAGAAGACAAGCATCTGTATACTTATGGACAACTGACCTGTCCAAACCAGGGCTGTGCAGGCAACCGGTCGGTTGGACCGGGCTGGATCCAACAGGAATTCCGGTTGGGCCAAAAAGTGGGTCTTTTTTTTATATATATAAAGCGTGGTCGGACTGCGCTGGCTGAGATCTCCCCGAATCCGCAAAGAAAACTGTGAACAGAGAAGTTTCATTCTATGGAGAGAGAGAGAGAGAGAGAGAGAGAGAGAGAGAGAGAGAGAGAGAGAGAGAGAGAGAGAGAGAGAG
>BFEA01000211.1:2255366-2272317 GCA_003427395.1 Chara braunii | reverse complement strand
CTCTCTCTCTCTCTCTCTCTCTCTCTCTCTCTCTCTCTCTCTCTCTCTCTCTCTCACAAAAGGGGGTCCGAAAGGGGGTCCGGAATCCCCCGACAGGTGAGTGCGCTGGGGGGGTCCAGCCCCCAACCGGTTGCCCTGCCCGGCCAGGCCGCCCAGGACCTCCCTCGGGCCCCTGCCGGTCACCCGGGCGGCCCGGATCCGCACTCAGAAGTCTAGTCCTTTGTTAGAAAAAAAAAAAAAAAAAAAGATTTTCCAGATCATCAGTTTTTCGGACATGGAATCCCTGCTGTAGTCTGCCAATGGGGATTTTGGCAATAGGCCCATTTTATTTTACTGTGAGGAGCTGCACCACATTGAGATCGAACAAGGGAAGTGCTGCATGTGCCAATGTAAGTAGCAGAGATTACCGTCCTCTTGATTGAGGTTTTTTCTTTTTCTTTTGGGGGATGTGGGATCCCTGTTGTACTTTGTTAATGGGGATTTTGATTCGTCCTTGTGTTGGTCAGCAAGTTTTTTTCAGGCCCTAGTATGAGAGGATTCATGAACTTTTTTTCTCGACTTCTCAGTATAAGCGAGCTGAGTTGCCACAGCCACATTAGGAGAGGATGTGGATGAGTGTGAGGAACAAGCCTTGGCAGTTAGACTGTCTTCAAACTTCAAAGTACTTGCCCTTGGCAGTTAGACTGTCTTCAAACTTCAAAGTACTTGCCGTTGAGCAGGTTGTTCGTTCTTAGCACATGTCTATGCACTGAAACGGGGCGCTTCACAGATGTGGCTTTTCTGGCTTTCCTCAGGTTGATCGTACTCACAGCTGAATCCGGAAGGAAGTCGTGAGCGAGAATCCCCAAGTCACATGGCATATGACCAATTTCCCAGACAGGAAAGCTTCCATAGAAGAGCACAGGATTAAGCGTCTGCCCATGTAACGCTCCAGCTGTCATACATTATCCCAGATGGATGTGCTTTGCTTTGGGGGAGGTCAGCATAGTGGGGGGGGAAACTTGCGTCAGAAGATCTGTCATTTTTAGCACCCAAAGTCTGTCTGCGCGATGCTCAGTTGCAAGTATTCGGAGTTTCCTTGGGGTTGGTCAAGCGTTGGGCTGATGTTTCTTGGTCCTTTTGAACCAACAGTACATCCGTAAAAGGAGATTGAGCATCTCCTGAAAAAAGTAGGAGGCCAAGATCCGCCGATTCCATTTATCGACGGTCCAGGGCCTTCAGATTTTTAGGAGAATCTCAATCTGCTTTTTCGGATGTACTGGTTGGTGGTTTCAGGTCCTCCTAGACATGTGGAATACAAGGTGAGTATGTACCTGCAATCAGACTCTTTTTGATATTGCTTTTCAATTTCACACCAATCGTGAAACGTGGAGTCCAGGTGAAAGAAAAAAGACGATTTCCTATTTGCCACCTTTTTTTTTTTTAGCTGATGTTTTGTGGAAGATGTGGAATCCCTTCCTTCCGTCCGTCCATCCGTCCGTCCTTCCTTCCTTCCTTTTGAAGTGTATTTCACATGGGAGAATTATGAAACCCAGCTCATGGACATGCCTGCCTGTTGAACTTTGCATTGAATGTCTGTACGGTGTTGTTTACCGACTGAGTCTTGTGGTTCATTGTTGGCTTTTTTTTTTCCGCTCAGCGCAAAGGGCACCCACAGATGTACGTTCGCTTGTCGGATTACTGCATGGGGGATGCTCTGTTGTCGCCAAGTACGCGGCAGAGGTTATAGAGGTTATGCGAAAATCAAAGGAGCAGGCCGGTGATTGTATTGCTGTTGAGAAGTTATTGGACGAAGATGATGACAATGAGATAGATGGGACTGAGAAGTTTGAAGCAGCAGACGAAGATGAGGATCACGAGTTTGATGTCCCGGATTGGGGGTTGGAATCATACAATAACGGAGAGGAGAGTGAGGAGGAAGGCGGTGAGGATAGTGCTGAGGAGGACACCGGCGGCTTACCATCAGCCGTGCGTAGGAGCGGAGGTGAGGAAACCGCGGCGGAACGGTCTTTGCGGGCTATTATGCTGCATGATCAAGGAGAGGAGGCAGAGACACCTATCAAGGGGGGAACAGCGCAGAGTGTGTCACAGCCTGCTGACCAGGAAGTTGGCAGTTGTGCTATGGAGAAACCAAAACAAGCGAGCAGCATGGAGGTTACTGTCGCTGGAGCTGGCGCTGGGAACGGTTATACATGTTCTGGGCAGGCTCCAAGCATGATAGTCAATGCAACTGAAGAGGTCAGGTGTTATGCTCAGGAGTCTGGAATACAGGTTGAACTCGTCAAACAGCAGGAGGGCAATGTAAATGAGACAGAGAGAAGGATTACATCCACAACATATGAAGTGGATCGACATATAGAACCGTCTATAACTGGGCCATCCGGTGAGATCTTGCCAATGGACATCAGTGAGGAGCAAACAGTCCGTGAAAGCTGCAAAGCAGCCGGTGGCGAAGCCGGGCAGTGCGTAGCATTGTCTTCGCATCAGAAGGCTCAAAGGTTGGCTTTGCCCACAACGGACTCCCGTGAGAGCGAAATTTGTGCGGCCAATCCTGATGGTGCGGGTATGAGAGTACCACATCCATCCACTGATTTAGACTGGGAAAGAAAAAGAACATCTGGACGCGCTCAGAATGCCTCACCATCTGTGAAAACTGAGGTTGTGCGGCAAGTGAAAGCCGTCTCAGCGAAGGTGATGGCTGTGAAGAAGGGAGGCCTGCTTGGGTCCATGCTAGGAATGTCCTCAAAGAGTACCATGAAGACCGGGCAATCGCAAACGCGGAAGGACGTCGCTGTACATGCAGAGGTGAGGCAAGTTACTGTGTTTTTTCCTTCTTCCCCCTCCCCCCCCCCCCCCCCCCCCCCCCCCCCCCCCCCCCTCTTATTGTTGTTATAGTCGTATCCAAGAGAACTCCTGATAATCGCTGTCAAGAAGACCACCTACCTGCCCTCTTTCCAAAGTCTCCCCCTCTTAATAAGTGCTTGCCGCTAACGTGATTGTTTGTCTCTCTCTCCCTTCTCAAGGAGGGGTAGCCATAACTATAGAACATGATTTATGGCAATCCAATTAAAGTCTGAGAACTGAATTTGAACCCTTCACCTGTTGATTTACAGTGAAATGTGCGTACAGTTCCACCACCATGCGTGTGCAGGTCACTGTGACAGTCGCCATGCTGCACTGTCTGTCTCGACTCTTTTTTTTTTTTTTGGTTGAAAATGTCTGGCTTACGTCTAGTCCCTGTTGATCTGTTGTGTATGCTTTCTGCTCCATTGAAAGTTAGGGCGTACTGACACTGGCACCATTTAAATGTATCAGACCGTATTTACAGCTGGACCTGTATGTACCTGGCCGCAGTTACGTCCAGAGAAAAATGGAAAAAATCCAGTGTGAGTATGCTCTTAGTGTTTCCATTTCGGATGTGATTGTCACCACCTATTTATGGCCTTGGGTGAGGCCAAAAAGAACAAATATAAAAGAACGAAAAACAAGAAAAGATGTTGGCTGAGGAATATAGTTTGTGGTTTATGGCAGCTTTACAGTGCCCTCAGGGTGTCTTGACTAAGAGGGAGAACTTCCTAGTCCTGATGGGCTCAGGGCATGCCGGCACGCAATGGCTCAACAAGTTTTCTCTTTCTGAAACTCAGTGTGTGTGCGCTCGGCAACTGAGTGTCGCTGAGATTGGGTAGCTGCTGTCTGTGGAAGACATTCAATGCACTGCAAGAACATGCCCTGGATAAGTGGGGCGAGGAGACGCAATTATTTCTGAAAGAGGGAAGTTTTCTTACATGTCCTGTTTCGTACGCTTGTTGTTTCCGCAGATCGGCGAGGAGCGGCAGCTAACAAAGGGCCATGCAGATCACATCGTGAAAGGTAGTGAAAAGTTAAACGTAGAGTCGGTGGCTGCTGTTTCTCCACGTCCTGATGCAATGATGCCCTGTGTGGCTGCCGAAGGACCAGAGATCATGACGGACATCCAACTTCATGCAAGCGAAAATCGAACCATTGAAGAAAGTAGGTCGGAAACTTCCAGCCAGCTTAGACGAAAGGAAAAGGCTGTGCCTGTTGCAGATGCAGGAGGGGCACCCAGCGAGCAAGAGCTGCAGGTATCTTTTTCTGGCATAAATGGCGGTCACGAAAACACAGGATCTCATCAGGACTATGAGGAGCTGAAATCTGAGCCAGCTTTGCCGCAGGCGATGATCAATGCTGGACACACAAGTCAAGAGAAGCCTGTAGTGGAGCCATGTCTATCCGGCGGTCCACTGTCATGTCACCAGTCTGAGGCGGCATGTAGGGATAACCCTTCTGAGAAGCTGAAAGGTGGTGCGGAAGCCGTTGACCTCCTGCCAGCTGTTGCATTAGGGGGGGGCATCGAACTGACTTCGTTGACAACAAAGGATAGGGTTAGTTTGAAGACAGATGTCGATGGTGCCCGCTGTGCTGTCGTGGCACAGTCAGAGCACAGAGAGTCAACGTATGCGAGGGAAGACGTAGCTTCATCCATAAAGCGCGAGGCTGAGGCGGAGGAGAGAAGAGGAGAAGGGACAGGTGGCGACGGGATCACCAAAGCCGTCATGACCAGCTCAGGTCCCAAGGAGTCGGTGCATTCGTTGGAAGGCCAGGCGCTACCTGCGCAGCCTCAACTGAAGGAGAGAAGAGGGACGGGAACGAAGGTAGCTGTAACGAAAAAAGGAGGATTGCTTGCTTCGATGCTTGGTCAGAAATCAGTGAAAAGAACAGTGCAGGTGCAGAAAATCGGCGGCGTGTCATTAGACCAGCAGGTGTGAAACTTTCCTTGTTCCTCATGCCTCTTAGCGGGTAATGCTTTTGCTATCCTCTAATTTTTTCTTCGGGTTTGTCCTCAAGTGACTAGCCAGCGCTCCAATGTGTGAGCGTACCTCATGCCATCTTTCGAAGGGATATCCTCGGGCAGCTCGTATGAGAAAGTAACAAGCCTGCCCCACTCCATGCTACCGTAAACCCATATGCCACACTCTTCATTTCTAGTGTATGGCTAACGGGATTTGAACCCATGAGGTGCAAATCCTGCTAGCCGTACACTAGAAATGAAGATTGTGGCATAAGCCCAAGTTCCAAAAACTGGTGAAACGTCGTAAAAAGGGGGAAACAATAAGGAGAAAGTCGATCAGCTGCCGCAATGACCACCTCATGTTGAACCACCGGTACTTCCGAAGCACTTTTCTCTGATGCTTGAAACGCGCTGTGCACCAAAGAAAATCCAAACTCGCGCAACTTTCTTCTGGCTGGGGCCGCCAGCCATTTTGCTCCAGTTCCCGAGCCCCGAAAGTCGTGGCGTGTTAACGTGAGGGCCCCGCGGCCGATGTATGGGCCAAGTACTGGTGGCTTAGTAGCTATCATAGTTGTACTTAAGTGTGCCACTTCAGCAACCTGACCTTTCTCTGAGCGTGTGTCAGTATGTGGGTATGGTATGCTTCATGCCTAAGGATGTGGGATGAAACCAGGTTGGCTGGTTGGCCTGTGGGTGAAACCCCGTTGGAAAAGCAGTCGCGCTGGACTTGAGCGGAGTGAGCGAGAACCGCCTGTGTGGTGACTGCCTGAGTGTGGTGTTCTGTGTGTATGCGTGTGAGTTGTAGGACACTACAGCCCTGCAGGGGTGGGGTGGATATCAGGACCGGCATGGATCCACTTTTGTACACTGTGCCATGGCTGTAGTGGTTAAGAAACTCGGCTCTTGAGGCTGAGGGCGCCGGTTTGAATCTGTGCGGGCACGGAGGAGGTCCGAGGCTGATAGAAGTTCAGATTAATAGGTGGTTGTGAAGAAGAGGATGTGCCGACCTGGGGGAAATTATAGAGAACCTGCATCTAAATAGGCATGCATCGTCTTCCGAGTTTGCAAAGAGTTCAGGGCGAAAATGTGTACCTTAGTTGCCATGCATCGTGTTGAGTTATTTTCAGCCAATCGCTTGCTGCTAACTTGACGAGTGACTGTTGTTTGCTGGCTACAGGTGAAGACTGATGCAACTGAGGCAGGGTCTCAATCGGATCAGCAAGCTGTCGCCATTGTCGCTCAACCAACCCCTGTTCCAAGTACAAGTGGTGTACCCCATGTTGCAGCGTCTGCAAGCAGGCTTTCTGATCAGCTGGCGCAGTCAGAGGACAGAGCAGAGTTATTTGCAAAGGAGGAAGAAGGTTCCGGTGGGAGACTTGGGGAAACCGACCGAAGTGATGGGCACATCAGGGCAGGGCAAGCAGAGGAGGATTCTGTTGCAGAGGAGGAGGATGTGTTATTGTTTGAGACTGTGGATGAAAGGCAAGAACAAGATGGAAGAAAACAAAGAAAGGGAGGAAGAGGAGGAGGAGGAGGAGGAGGAGGAGGAGAGTCGACCGATGTGGATGCTTTTGAAACCCTGAAGCATAATGTAGGTCCAGACGGGTTGCCATTGCCGATAGCACAGGTTTTCACAAAGCAGAAGAGAAAGAAGGAAATGCAACGAAGCGGGCAAATGAACCAGGAGGAGTCGGAAAGCAAATGGTGTAACCGGTCAAAGAAGTCAAGGTGTGAGGGAGGAGAAGACTGTGTTGCCGCCGATGGGCCGGTCAAATCGCCGGAAGATGTTGGAGCTCGTCCTTCCAAGGGACGACTGGATGCTACAGAGAGGGATAGCCCGGTCGCCGCCAAACAGAAATTGACACCCTTCAATTTTGAATCTGCGAAGATGGGGATGAACTTGAGCTTGCTGCAGAGGAAAGAGAGGAAGAATGAAGCTGATGCTGGTGGCGACAGGGATGGAGAGGAAGAGTCACAAGAACGGAGCACCACGGACGCGAAAGCTTCGGCCGCCGCCGGCAAGTGGTTCTTTGATCCCAACAGGGCAGCCAAAGTTGAATACGGCATCAAGGGTGGCAAAAGGAGTCAAGTCTTCCAGCGCTCAGGGAACCGCAGTGCGACTTTTCGCGACTGAGGTGAGAATTTTTGTCTTTTGGTAGAAAGGTTTGGTGCAGGGTACTTCTTTGAGTGCTGACTGTGGCTTTGCAATCCTTTTATTTTAACGGTGTTGTTACTGGCTGCCATCCGTCTAATTAGTTCATGGCTGTTCCCTGTGTGATATGTCCTCAGGCAGCAGTGCTTGGGCTGTTAGCACAGACAGGTAGGGGGGCTGCATCCTTGCTAGCACTGGCAACAAACAGACTCAACAGCTAGTACTGTTGAGATCAGATACTGTGATCTTCCGAGCGTTGTACGGTTCTGTACAAGGGATGTGAGTATAGTTTTGCTCGAGATTGTTTGACGTACGTCAGTTTTGAAATCAATTCATCAAGTATCAAGTAAGTTGTTTCGGCATTTAAATTCATTAACTGGTCAGCAACTGGCAGCAAGTAAACTTTTCCTGTGTTCACATAATTTGATTGAATGTCTGTGTGGTCATGTCCAGCATTTATTTTCTTTCATCCGTGCTAAGTGTGCAACCGTACAATTCTTGACATTATTCCACATGTTTCAGCGAGATTTGAACTCATGTTGCATTTGTTCAAACTGCACAGGTATGGGTTTGGTAGCATTCTGTACTTCTTGTTGCCATCAGGAATCTGCAGCGTTGGGTTAGTCATTCATAATAGATTATGTTGCCTCCAAGAATGAGTGTGACAGCAAGCCCAAGGGATGCTAGTATCTCCTCTTTGCACACGTTTCGGTATGGTAAATTATAGGCAAATGCACAGTAAAAATCTAAGCTACCAGAGTGGCCTGGGACAACTTGCCCGGCCGNAATAAAAAATAAAATGTATATATTTAATATTGATAAAGAATTTCGATGTGACTCTGAGGCAAAAGTTGTTCAGTTTATTTTTCTGCATAACGTTTCTTTTTTTTTTTTTTTTTTCGCTGGGACCTTCTGTGGTCCTTGCACCGGGCCGCCCGGGAAAACAAGGTGACCCGGGCAGCCCGGCTGGTAGGTTAGGTAATAATTGAATAATACGGAATAAAATTCAACATTTTTTTTTTTTTTTTTTTTAATGGTTACGATCTGAACGTCAGGATAGCAGTCCAGGCTGACTGGACCCGGAGGTCAGGGTGTTGAACGTAGATGGGTGGTCTGAATGAGGCTATATTTTGTAGGAAGCTTTGTGATGAAGTGTTTCCACCTCGGATGGGATGGTCGCCTGCATCCCTGCCAAGCTCCCCAACAATCTTTGCATTGTTGCCAATGAGCCTATCTCAGTTGGTACAAGCATGAAGTGTTGAAATCCAGACCCAGGATCGAATCCTGATGCAATCAGACGAACAGCATAAGGTAATTCTGAAGAAAAACAAAAAGTAACTTAATTCTGAAGGGAAAAAAAAGACTAAAAAGTAACTTTGCGTAGTTGTTTGCGAACCACTGTGATGATCCAGACAGGAGTGCAGACTCTTAAACCACCAGTTCACATGAGCCTAAGAAGTTCACGAAGCTATCTTCCAAGGCTCGCGAGCCTCAACTGCCTTTTTCCAAGTGGGCTGCCGCTTTCGCTACGCGACCAGGCCCTAATCAAAATGCTCTATCTGTATGCCAGTGAGAGCACTACTTAGGTTTGTGTGAACTGGTGGATTAAATGATTGGATTAAAAACAAAGGAAAAAAGTGTGAGGATTGAGCCCTCTAAAGGCCCCTTTTGGGCACACAGACGTTCTGGGCTTAGGCCCCCAGTAAGCCTCGTGCCCGCCGTAAGTGAAGGCGGGCCTGCTCATCCAGGTGAGGTCTTTTCACCATTTTTCGTATGTGGGTTACCAGACAGTTGCAGCACGCCAGTTGGTTACAGAGCAAGGTGAGCCTTCCCTGGCTCGTTCCAGAAGGCGGCTGCGTCGTACAGTTGAGCCCAGGGCTCCTTCGGTTGAGGCCCTGGGCGCATGCGTTCAGAGGCCTACAAGTCATGTAGTGGCCACGGACCAAGGAGAAAGCAGCTCCAGCATCACACACATGCCACGAGCCGATGAGACCGCTCCGAACACTTGGAGCCGCGTGGGCTACCAGAACGTGCCTAACTGCATGGGGCCCAGGCCAGTATTTGAAACTGGGCTTGGGCGCAGATACTTTGGGGCAACCTGAAGCTACTGGGCCCCTACATGCCAGACCCAGACCAGCCAGCGACCGGGCGCACTTTCCATAAGAAGTGAGCACACAGGGGCACTGCATTCTGGCTTGTGTGGGCAATGCGGCCACGCTGCTGCATTAGCGCACAAGTAATTGCGCTAGTGCTGCCGGCCAGACGCGCGCACGGGCGCAGAGGTGAGAGAGGGGCGCTGCTGAGGCAGTGGGCGCACGGCAGCCATAGCCGGGATGCTGGGTGCAGGCACGGTGATGGCATCGGTGCTCTTCGGCTAGGAGGCACATGCAGTGGGGAGACATGGTGTGATGAGGGGAGGAGAGAGAAACGTACCTGGTGTATGCTGGCGGTCTGCATTGGTGATGACGTCATTTACATTGGTCTTCAACTTCGATGTGATCTTGTTGCATGAACAAAGATAGGCTAGATAGGCTGAGTAGTGTAGGCTGGGTGCTGGGCGCCAATCAGTAGGAGCGACATTGGATACTATGGTGGTGTGGCCAGAGAGCGTCAGCATTGACATTTGAGCGAGCTCACTGTATTGCTCTTATTTGGATGATATCTTGGTGCATTGTGCTCTCTGCTGAGTGTGTTTGGTATATGACTATCTGGACTACAGCGTGATTTTGCAATTTGGATTTCTGTCTATCGCTCTCGCTCATATTCCTTGCAAAACAAAAGGCAGGCCAACTATGTCATGCCCCCCAAAAATGGTATATGACTATCTGGACTACAGCATGATTTTGCAATTTGGATTGCTGTCTATCGCTCTCACTCATATTCCTTGCAAAACAAAAGGCAGGCCAACTATGCCATGCCCCAAAAAAGTAATTTTGAAAACATAGGCTTCTGGCTTAACTTGAAAAAATCCTCTTTTTTTTATTTAAGTGAGGCACGGCACGCGAAATTATGTTTTCGCATCTTTTCGGCTCCACAGGTCCGGTTTTTCAGGCGTTATCAAGAGTAAACCGTTGCGTTTGGAGATCTGATCGGGACGGGTGACTCTGCTAGCAGAAAAATGGACCACTACATTGAGCAACCACTTTCCGCTCGAAAAGCCTGCTTGACGTCGGCTTCAAAGCTCTTCTGGGAGGCATGTGGTTATGCACTGCAGGTTTGGCCTTTGTGCGGCACTCCATGGGTCTTTGCCTGGACCATCCACGGGAACAGGTAGGCCTGAGGATTTTCTTGAAAAAAGACGTCGTCAAACCTAGTACCCAATTTGAGGGGCACTGAAATGGCAGCTGATCGCGGGGGAAGGCGGAGAACCAAATTTTTAGCCATTCTCGGCTGAATTCCCGAGAGGGAAATTTCCCATATTTGGCAGCGAAGCCCCGCTCAAATTGGAAAATTTATCTATCTAAGCCGGTGGAGCACAAGCGATGGAAGAAACAAGATGAAAAACTAGGAGAGTAGTGCTCGTTTCCGTAGGCTTCTGCCCTCCCTCTGACACCACGGGGCAGCAGATTCCAGCAAAAGACAGAGAAGAAGTCAGAAAATAGCTGGGCAAAGATCAGCCGGGAAGGGGAACAGCAAGGGCACGCAGGTGGTAGGGCGGGGCTTAAGAACTATTAAGTGATCCGGGGCTAATGGCACGTTACACCTGAGAGGAGGACAGGGCATCAGGCTTTGCGCTTTAGGCGAGGTGGCTTAGTCCGGTTGCAGGCTAACTTAGGCAGGGGTGAGAGATGTACCCTCTGGAAGAAATCACTGCCACCTACTCGGACCTCCCAGCCATAATGGGGAGGGGTGTGCGTGAGTTTCATTATTTAACTTTTTGACTTGCCGGTGGAATAGGAACCGCACTGTCGCTCCCCAGAATGGAAAGGAGCCAGAACCATAAGGTTCTGCTTGTATTAAACCACACACACACACACACACACACACACACACACACACACACACACACANACACACACACACACACACACACACACACACACACACACACACACACACACTGTTTCATGCTGCGCCTGCACACGAGGGCCATTTTCCAGGCCCTGCGTCCCTCAGGCTGAAAGCCTGAAAACCAGGGCCTACAGGCCCCGTGTTCATTCAGCTCGAAAGCCTGAAAAACAGGGGCCCACAGACCCTGTGTCGTTTCAGACTAAGACTGGCAGTAGCCTTTTTAGCCTGAAACGAAGGACCCTTTTCGGTTTGTTATCAGACCGACCTGCCCTGAAACTCAGGCACCAAACCAGGGTTTTAGGAAAAGGCTATTTTTGGCCTGTTCCCACGACAGCTGCAGCGCCAGACCCTGGCTCGGTTGGGCATTGGCAAGAGCAGCCTCCTGGGCTGCCCGCCCTGCAACTGCAGGCAGTCGGAGGCAGTCAGGAGGCAGGCCAAGGTAGTACATAGGGACTTCCCATGCACTTCACGGGTAGGCAGGAGGCAGTCAGTAGTCTTCAGGATTCAGCAGCAGCACTCTGGAGGAGCGCTGCAGGAGTAGTAGTATCGTTAGCTGTAGTCTTCAGCCCTGGGCGCCATAGCTAGAGTAGTACTAGAGAGAGAGAGAGATTGGGCGGAGGCCAGGGATACTTACCTGCAGCGCGTCTTCGAGGTACCTGCAGCACGGCGCCATCTTCACAGGTTAGTACCTGACACATGAGAGAGAGAGTTCTTCTTCTTCCTCTTCTCAGTGCACCATCTCCTTCTCACCCTCTCGCTATCTGACTTCACTGCATCAGCGAGAGGGAGAGAGAGAGCTTGGTGACATTTGGATCCAGACTCGACATTGGACTTCAGACATATCGAAGAGGGATTATTTGGGACTTGTAACGAGACTTGGTGTTGACGACTTTCCCATCTCCCCCTTCCTCTTCTTCGTCTGATCCCCTCCTCTTCGTCTGTGTATGTCTGGACCTGGCGCCTCTTCCTGTGTATAGCGCCAGGCCCCATCACACCTTATGATGAGCATGATGTATGTTTGGTCAGCGTCGAAACATTGAGTGGGCTAGTCCTTAGTATTCTAGCGTTCTGCTTCGCTATCTTATACTACGTGAAAGAGGTCAGTCCTGGTCAGGTCAGGACTTGTATCTAAAGTCTTCCCTGCGCTATAAAGCACCATTTTGTATGTATCGGAATGCACATTGCTTGTTGAGATTCCACTTGCACTGCATTGTCCATTCAGTCCTTTTTATCACATTGCGGATCCTCGGTTTATATGTACATCGCCCAACTGGGCATGTAACACACACACACACACGCACACACCAGAAACTGAATCTGATGGTTACTGAGGCCAGCTTTATCCATTAAAAATCAAGTTTTTTGGCGTGAAAACTCACTGTGACTCTCTCTGTCGCTGCGTCGGCCTGGGAATGGGGCAGTGCGTCTCCTCAGGCGCATCGCACTGCGGGAATGACTACTGCTCTATACCGATTTTCCGCAGCCTCTCTTGTGCCAACTTTCCAGTTCCATGTGCTGCAAGTCATGGGCTAGTGCTCCCCCCCCCTCATGCCCCCTTCCGCCTCACCCCCCCCCAGCCCCCCGGGCGGGAAAACAAAAATAAATGAAAAACACATTGTCAAAGTTAGGCACAACTGATCCCTTGGCATGGCGACGCGGCACTACGTCGGCCGGGGCCGGTATAGTGTGGGGCGTAGCACTGTGTGTGTTGGCACCATAAACACAGGCACAAAGTGGCCCTTGGCAGTATATGTGGACTGAGCAGTATCATGTGATCCAGGTGATACCATGCAGGGCATCTCATACCGCACGGGGCGGGTCGGACTGTGTAGACAGAGGGGGTGATATATGGTCCGGGCCTAACTATTTAGGATGGTTCATACCATGTGGACTGGGTGTTACTGTATGGGCTGGGTGGTATTATGCCACATGGGGCAGGTCATTGTATGTGGACTGGATGGCACTATTGGGCTGGCCGGTATAGAGTGGGGCAGGTGGGCGATCCTACGCGGAAAGGCAAAAAAAACAACCAAACCATGTGGCTGGAAGATACATCAACTGTTGGTGGGCTGGGTGGTATTATGCTGCATGGGGCAGGTCATAGTGTGTGGGCTTGATGGCACTATGGTGGCTGGCTGGTATAGTGTGGGGCAGGTGGGCGATCCTATGCGGGCTTGGCAGTACAAACAATGCCCCTAAAAAAGGAAAAAATCTAGGAAGATTTTCATGATCGGGTGGTCACCCGGGCATGCATGACGCCCGGGATACCAAGGATGGCAAAGAAATAGACAAAAAAAAAAAAAAATGGCGGAGGGTTTTTTCCGTGCTCTCCGAGAGGAGTCCAAATCCGGGCGCTTTTCTTTTTTTGAGTGTTCGCTGTCAAGGGTGTCGAAGGGGGGTATAAATTATTTTTAAAGGAGCTAAAGGGGTTTAAAGGGGGTGCCTTGCTGTGATTCGGTCATTTTCTATTTTATCTTCATTTCCGTGAGGAATTCTGATGTGGCCCTCAGGGAAAAGTTGTTTGTATTGCAATTCTACGCAACATTAATTTGTTCTTCCCAGATTTTTTGGGATTTTTTTATTTTTTGCGCTGGCGCTGCACGGGACCCTGACCAGGGGTCATGACCGGATGCTCACCCGGGCATGTTTCCAGGCACAACTTGGGTGCCCGGGCGGCTGGGAAAACGGCCTAGGAAAAAATTACAAAAAAACAAATACCCAAGCCCAACCAAGTGGGCTCGCTCATTCGTTATACCCCTGAACTGTTGGAATACAGACCTGGGTGCAAACTTCAGTAAAAGGAAAGGAAAAAAAACAACAACCAAGCCATGTGGCTGGAAGATACATCAACTGTTGATAGACGCAAGCTGGAATCCAGCCAAGCGAAGGAAAAGACAACCCTAAGATCACAGCCAACGAGAAGTCGCGCAGCCAGAAGAAAGGAATCAACTCTCACAAATTTAAAGAAAGCGTGGAGTTACGGCCCTTACTGACAGAGAACTCTGCGCCTGCCAGGAAAATGCGGTGTCAGGATTCAAGTGACTGACCTCAACATTGAAAAGCGACCCCCCCCCCCCTCAGGATTCAAGGGACTGGCCTCAACTTCTAAAAGCAGCCCCCCCCCCCCCTTCCCCCCTCCCCCCTCCCCCCTCCCTCCAAACAAAAAACAAGAAAAAAAACAGAGGCCTACAGAAGCAGGGATACTAATGGTAATGTTTATTTCCCAAGGCTTCTGCCCTCCCTCTGACATCTCAGCGCAGCAGAGTCCAACAAAAGGTAGAAAATAAGTTAAAAACGAGATGAAGGAAAAGACAGTACCAGATACTGAACGGCCAGATGCATCCATTGAAAAACAACAAGAAAGTTGAAGAAACAGAGGGAAGAACATGAAATGCATCCATGGAAAAACAACAAGAAACAGAGGGAGGAACATGAGGATCATTTCTCGCGCCCCCCTCTGCATTTCCTAAGTCAGCATGATGGCAGGAAAAGCTAAAGAAAGCAAGTACAACGGCTAAAAATGGATCTGGCTGTATTCACAGCCAGGTGTATAACGAGAAAAGGCGACAGAAATGCCGGTAAAGTGGGAGGGCAGTTTCTCACGGCCTTCTGAGAACTTGAGGGCTTTTGAAAAACGCCCCAATCAGGATAATCTGAAAAAAATAGGCGCCGGTCACATGATGTCCCCAAATCTCCCATTTCCTGGTCGTGGCAGCTCAGCCGGCGTGGAGCTTGGGAGGAAGCCAGTCACACAGTGCACACCCTTTTTCCCTAAACATGTCCACATTCAGGGATTAAATCCAATCCCTCTTTGCGAGTGGAACCTTTCCCCGGCACCACCGCCCAGCAGAAGCCCTTAGTATGCCCTGACTGTTCTGCATCCCCTTTTCAATTCCTCTTTTTTTTTAATGTTTTCTTTGGTTGTATCTGGACGCCCGTACAGTCGACCATGCAGTCGGGTCTGGAATGTCTAGGATGTCCGGCTCCTGTTTGGTTGGTTATTCGTACGTCCAGATCAATCTGGGCAGAGGTCCGGGCAGACAATCAGATCGGTTCTGCGGTCGGGCCCGGCATCCGTAGATATATTCATTGATAAGTCACAGTTGGCATGGTACGGCCGGGTGCGAGGTCCCACTAGCACAGAGGATTGGATTAAGCTCCTGAACCTGGATGCATTTTATGCACAGATGCAGAAATGCAGTTCAGTCTTGATTTTCTGCACTCTCCACAAACACGTCCTGATTCAGACATTAAATGATTTAAATCCAATCCTCGTTGCTAGTGGGACCTCACCCTGGGTATGCAAATACCCATGAACTGTTCAAGATAATTTGATATACGTCGTAGTATACGATCACATGAAGATGATGAAATATTTTAATGGGCGTAACCATTGATAGTATCCATTACCCATCAACTAGAACCCAGTTCATGGACCAAATGGAACGCAGCCCAAAAAATAAAAAGGAAAAAATGGAAGGGCATCTTCTCGAAGGCCGAATTTGTGATGAAGATGCTTGAATCCAAATGGGCCTACCCCAGTTGGTACACCCATGAGGTGTTGAAATACAGACCCAAGTTCGCATCACGGTGCAATCAGATGAACAAAATAAAATGGTTCTGAATTGTCTGGGGCCGCTCAGTTCAATGGCGATATCTCAAGGCGGTTGCCCTTTTAACTGTTAAGGCAAAAAATAAATAAAATTGTGATCAAGATGCTCAAATCCCGAGACCTTAGATTCTCAAAGAAAAGGACCACAGCCGGAAAAATCAGCATCTTCTCGAAGCTTGAATTCTTGATGAAGATACTGACGCGTAGAACCTTTTACAGGATTCTTACTCCACTAATCCCTCCGAGCCTCTTTTTCAGGAGCCAGGTTCGTGCTGCACGCCAAGGAAAAACGTACCAACGCGAGCACAGAATATTGTCATTTTGCCTTGGCTTCGCCAGCCAGTTTGGTCCCGTAGGCCGAACCCCCGTGGATACGGGCACGCAGGAACACGACAGCCGGGAAAAGGTGTGGTGGTGTAAACCACGACCACCTCTGGGCCTCTTTTTGCTGAGGCAGGCGTCTTTTTCCGGAGCCAGATTTGTGCTGCGCGCCAAAGAAAAATGAACCGATGCGAGCACTTTGTATTGTCATTTTGCCTGGCTTCGCCAGCCATTCTGGTCCCATATGCCGCACCCCTGATGATGGGGCCGCGCCGGAACACAAGGGAGCCAGGAAAGGGGCTGGGCATGTAAACCACCACCACCTCCGGGCCTCTTTTGCTAAGGCGGGGCTCTTTTCCACAGCCAGATTCATGCTGTGTGCCAAAGAAAGTATCCTTTTGCCCGACTTTGCCAGCCGTTTTGGTCCCGTAGTTCGCCAGCCGTTTTGGTCCCGTAGGCCGAGCCTCTGATGATGCAGCCGCGTCAGAACAGAATATCCTGGAAAGGGGCAGGGGCTGGGCATGTAATCCACCACCACCTCCGGGCCTTTTTTATTGCCAAGGTGGTTTCCTCCTGCGTGCCAAAGCAAAACGAACGGCCAGTGGAGAGTTTTTTTTTTTTTTTCAGGGTGGCCTTGCCTCACCCGAAAATAAGGCCCGGGCGTTATATTCAACTTACCCTAAAAAGATGAGATTTTCGTTTTTACTCACTTTTTTTCCAATAGAACGCCCCTTCGAATAGAATGCCCGGGCGTTATATTTGAATGTTTCCATGGGGAGAGTGCCTTGAAGAGGTAGTATACATGGATTTTAAAGGGCAGGGAAGGGGGTATACGTGGGTTTTGAAGAGGGTAGAATGGGGTTTTGACTTCCAAGGGACATATTTTGGCTTGATTTTTTTATTTTTATTTTTTTCCGAGTTTATAAGGAATTCTGAAATGAGTCCTTCGGGACATCCGTTAAAATTGGGACGATACAGAGAAGATTAGCATGGCCCCTGCGCAAGGATGACATGCATAAATCGAGAAATGGTCCAAAAAAAAAAA
>BFEA01000211.1:2233415-2249097 GCA_003427395.1 Chara braunii | reverse complement strand
TCTCTCTCTCTCTCTCTCTCTCTCTCTCTCTCTCTCTCTCTCTCTCTCTCTCTCTCTCTCACACACACACACACACACACACACACGCACACACATACGCACACTCACATGCACTGCGAGGCTCCATGCCCCCGGCGGCTCGCTGCTCCATTTTTCTTGGCTCTTTCATGACACGTGTAACTGTCACATTAGATGGGTCTACGCACCTCGTGCTCAACTCCACTAACCCGGGAGCCCTGCAGCTGGCAACACTTTTCAACTTGGCCCTCCTTTGTACCACTCTCTCCCTTTTATTGCTCCCCTTTCTATGCTCCCTTCTTCTTTTAAATGACCAGTATCCCAGGGGGTCTTAGGCCCCCACCGACACGAATGAATATAGACCTGCATGGCGCACGGTTCATCCGGCGCGTTAACGCCTAAGAACGTGGGAGGTACTGGTGGTTTTAGTCGGCTAATCTGTGTAGGTGATGTTCCAGGTGCCGCATTCTCTCAGGTACACACAACCTCGTAATGAACATATGAATTTTGTGTGCACGTGTGGGCGTAGTGGATTTTTCACCACAGTTCTTGTATGATCAACAGGACGGCGATGCAGCTGCTTCCCCCCCCCCCAACCCCACCCCCACCCCCCGGTCCTCTGGCCCCCCTTCCACACCCCAATCCTTACTCTCTATAGGTCAATACAACCAACAATTCTCATCTCTTCATCTCTGGCCTGCTCTCTACCTCACCCCCCCACCTCACCCTTCCGTAAGCGCTCAATTCCCGGTGGTAGTGTTTCCTTGTTTCATCCTCTGCTTATCCGGGGTCGTCTGGATCGTGGAGGTAAATTAAAAATGGCATTTATGATTTATCTTATTTCTTTCTTGTGTGAAGTTTTGTCATTAAGGGGGAAAAGAAAGAAGTGCCTTGAGCGTCAAAATCTGAATCTGTTGGTTCAATCTTCAAAGTAAAACCCCAGGTAATGTATGTAGTTCAGCCTCCAGACCAGAGTCTGCTTTTTTTTGTTATTTTTGAATAATTTTTTGCCTTTTCCTACCGCTGTTTTTCTCGGTAAAATACGACTTTTATTCGTGCAGTACAAAGAGACTCATGGTGCATCATCCATTGCAATGTATATGGACAATGCCGTCTTCCCCCCCGCACCCTCATCCGATAATGACATGTTTTGTTTTTCCCCCTCCACCGATAATTCTGTCTTTCTTTTTTCTTTTTTTCTTTTTTTTGATAATTCTATCCTTGGAACTTGTATGGATAGCATGATGTATATGGATAATGTTTTTTTTTGCGATTTTTATTATTTTTCTAATTTATTTTTTATTTATTTTTTTCTCTCTCTGAAAAACAGTGGCGGTATCGCTTCAGTATTGCTGGCTAGGGGGCCTTGAACGCATGACCTGTTGTCTTCTGGTCTCTGCATAGAGCATTCATGAGGGCGATACATGAATCTATAACTAGGATATGTATTGTAGTTATATGCGATGAACTTACCATCTTATTAAGTTATTATACATTTAATAATTTTAATTTATTTTATTCTTCGGTATCTCAGTTTATGTAATTTTATGAGGACACCTAGATTCCGTTTTTTGAAATTTTTAATTTTTCAATTTTCCTTTTTCTAAAGGACACCTGGATTCCCACTACTTAGTGCTTCAGCTTTCTCTGTTTTCTTTTTTTTTTTCGGTTTTTTTTTAGCACTTTATCTTTTTGGCAACATTTGTGCAAGTATTTTAACCTGATTCCTGATCATGATAAAAAAAAAAAAAAAAAAAAAAAAAAAAGATCATACTAATGTGCCATGGTATGTGCTTCACAGTCAGGCGGCTTACGTGAATGGGGTTGTCAGATTTTAAGCTTCCACTGCAGAACCGGGCAGGCTGTACCTGGGTGTGTGCTTGTCCAGGTACATGCCATGCATCTAGGCTGTCTGCTTGAGCAGGCTCGTTCCGACCAGGATGGCAGCGTCTCCCCAGATATCTCTGGTGGAAGGAAAGGTGGAGAGGGCCAAGGTGGACAGTTTAATTCGCCCTTTACATTTCAAATTTCAATCTTCTCCTTCGCCCTTCGAGGGGCATCAGGTTTGGGGACCCCACTTTTCGTCAATTATCCTGTCGGATGCCACCCTGGCATCTGCTTTTTCTTTTTTTCTCATTTTTTTTTTCTTTTTTTTTTTTTTCCCAAGTGCCTCTGGCATCTTCTTCTTCGTCAGTTTGTCTTTCCAGTTTTTTTAAGAGTAAAAAAAAAATTCTGAGTAGTGGTTTTCTACAAGCCGGGCAAAAAAAAAAAAAAAAAAAAAACACCCTAAAAAGCAGCTGGGCAAATGAAGGCAATGGACTCAGTTGTGCACGTGGTGTGGTCCCTGCTTTCTCTTTTTCTTTTAAATTTTAAGTCATTTTAAATTTTAATTCGTTCTTATTGTGGTCCATGCATCTTAGCAGTGCGCAATTACTTTTCATTGCCAATCCATTCCGATATCTACAGCCCGCGGCCTGCTCAAACGCGTTTAGAATTTTGGTAATTACTCTGTGGCATCTGTCAGAATACATGTGGACAATGGCATGTCACCGTATAGATCATGCACGTGGTGGCTGGGCGTCCACACCAGCACTTTTCTAAATGTGTCTGACGGCAATTATAGCTACTAGACCTGGATGCATCTGGCCACAATGACATCCAAACCTGCGTCATAAACGTCCAAGTGTGAGCATGCCCTCACAACGGTACTGTCAGCAAGAGACTCATTTGTCTTCTGCCGAACTGTACGCCATGGCAGTTGGTGGTGTACGCCATGGCTGTGTGCACCAACCAGCACATGTGGACCAACAGACTCAGTTGTCTTCTGCCGTACTGTACTTCATGGCAGTTGGTGCTGTACGCCATGGCAGTGTGCACCAACCAGCACATGTGGACAATGGCATGTCACGGTATAGATCATGCACGTGATGGCTGGGCGCCCACATGGGCACTTTTTCTAAATGTATCTGACCGCAATTATAGCGAGACCTGGATGCATCAGACCGCAATGACATCCGGAGCTGGGTCGAAAAAGGCCAAGTGTGAACATGCCCTCACAAGGGTACTGTGAGCAACAGATGCATTTGTTTTCTGCCGTACTGTACGCCTTGGCAGTGTGTACAAACGAGCCAGTAGGGCTTCCTGGTACGTGTGCCCTCTTTACTACTCTACTGTCGAGGGCGATAAACGTTTTCATGGTCAGAAAACGAATCAAAGCATCTGCTTCTCCGCTTGCCGGCCATGTCTATGCTCTGCTGTCTTGTGTTACTCTTTTTCCGCTTGTGATTTTTTTTTTCTTTTCGGTGTCGTGTCCCCCAAGCATGCTGATGCTTTCTCAGGTAAACCACCAGTCTGGCGGAGGCCCATTTCCCCGACGCGAGTTTTGCCGTGCGCCGATTCTTACCAAACCCACGCGGCATGCGATCTGCGTGGCGACATTGGCCGTTTGCATCCAGTAGGCCAGCCCCACAATTTTGCAGCAGGTTAAACCATCAGTATATGGAGCCTCTTTTTGCCAGGCGGATTTCCCGTACGCGCGAAGCTTTGCCGAAATGCCAGCCCCAGTGTTTCTTCCTCTCTTTTGGCTTGCGCCGCCAGCCATTTGTAGCACTCGGATTGGCTCGATTTTGACTTGCAAGTTTTTGCCGGGGCAATGCACTGGTGGTTTAACAGGCGCATTGGAACAAACTGGTGGGGAAATGGACTGGGGGGTCAACATTCACTTCTTCTTCACCGTGGCGCTAAACCACCAGCGGTACGCTGTGCCTGTTTTTTTTGCAAAGGCAGATTTCCCCTACGCGCCAAGCTTTGCGGAAACGTCAGCGCTGTGTTTTTTCATTTCTTTTGGCTGGCACTACCAGCCATTTGGTCCGGTAGCCTTGCTTCCACCCAAATGGTGCTGTATCCAAGCCATTGGAGCAGCATTTCCCCTCTTTCCTATTAGTCCCCGGTTCTCTTCCTGATCCTGTTGTTTTAGCACTTCTGAACCTGGTCCAAAACGGGAGTACAGATGGACCTTGGGAGGTTGTGCTTAAACAGCCAGTACCTTTGCAGGGACCGTGCCGAACGTTTCTGCGGCTGAGCTCCGGACCTGTGAGAAAAAAATGCACTGAAGAAATGAGAAAAGGATGGCCCCGGGCCAGCAGTCCAGCTCGGTTGGAGGTCGTGGAATCCCCACCACCCCTGCAACACGCTTCAGGTTCACCAGCTGAGATAGATGGCTAGCACCCCCTTTTTGGTCGTGGAATCCCCACCGCCCCTGCAACACGCTTCAGGTTCACCAGCTGAGATAGTTGGCTAGTCCCCGTTGCTAAGGGATAGTTTCAACCCTGAGGGGATAAGAGATCTCCTCCCATATCTATGCACTGGCCTATCCAGAAAACCGGAAAGCAAGAGTAATATTTGCACCGATGGCATAGTACACTATAAGGGTTATGGGTCGGGGGTATTTAACTTATGCCAGACAGTTCCGTTCGCTTGGGCAGGTCTACCATGGGAGATCTCCTCAATAGATAGAGGAGGCACCATCATTGGGGGCAATGAGGGCTTGTAGAGGGCAATTTGCACGAACCGGGGGTTGTCCTTCCTGGATGGGTTGGGGTCATGTCCCGTTCCTGGTCAGTGTACATGAACCCATGAGACGGTGGCTAGGTGGTTGTACCAAGGTGTGAGATGGTCAGCTCTCCCTTTTTGGTCGGGGAATGCATGCATAGACTACAAGATGTACTGACGATGGCATCCGCGGAGAGCATGCATAGACTACAAGATATACTGATCATGGCGTCCGTGGAGTGAATGCATAGACTACAAGATATACTGACTTGCAGATGAGGCTGAGTGAATATAGTACGAATGCATACATATAGGCCGAGTGCAGACCATACATGAAGTAGGATCACAGTAGGAATACGGACTTGAACAGATGAGCTGATATATACAGTAGAACATGTATGAATGTGTCTGGTAAGCAGGGGTGGTATTTAGGGTAGGGTTCCCATTGGTTAGACCTTGGTTTTAATACCGCTAGGCACTGCCCGTGGTAGCTCGCTGATAGTACCATAAAGATGTTCTTGGTATTGACCCCTGAAGGTCCTGTGCTCGTGGGGCTCGATTGCTCCTAGCGTCCGAAGTACCCGGTTGACTAGGTTCACTCAATAGTGCTTCACCCAGGGCTGGGTTTCTTACTCAGCGCTGGGGCCTGTGATGACCATCCATTTAGCGGCTGTCCGGTGTATATAGGCAGATGGATAGCTTGGGTGTGCTTGAGGGCTATAGATACGATAACAGGGGGTGTGCCAGGAGACATACAGAGCTTAGTGAAAGAAAAATCAGTGAGGGGGGTGAGCACAGGAAAGAAGGGTTAGGAGGAGCAACACTCCGCAGGGGCATCGGCATCGAGGGCGCTGAGGCTCTCGAAGGGAGTGGGCCCTGAAGTAGAGATGTAACCTACCTTGAATCCTAAGGAGGTGGGTGGGATTGCGGGGTCTAGGGTTTGTGTGACGGATGGGATAGGGCAGGTGTGGGTCCCTGCCATGGAAAAAAAAAAGAGAGAGAGAGAGAGAGAGAGAGAGAGAGAGAGAGAGAGATGGGACGTGCACATGAATATCGATCTCTCCACCATGCCGACCATCCCATTGGACATGCTGCTGCAAATCCGGAGCACACAGGTACTGAGAATGCGTTGGTTGATTATCTACTTAGCGCTTCCGATCAGCAAATGGTTACACCGCAGAAGGAACGCGTGAATCAGTCCTCAGATGGCTGGCTTGTGTGCAATGTGTGACAAGGGAGTACACCCCCTCGTATCCTGCCCGAAGGCTCGCCAAATCTGGGATAGAGTCACGGACGTGTGGCACGTGCTCATGGGCGACCCCCTACCGACACAGTCGCTGATTCTTCTCAAGGGTTTTTCTGGCCCGGCATTGCTGGAGCTGTTCAAACGTAGGCTTTTTCAGGAGATGCGGCCGCTGGCTCTATGGGCGGGATGGAAAAGAATGTGCCAAGAGACTATATAGATACAATACAACAATCCGTGCAGAAGGCCTGGGATGGTTTTCTGTCATCGTTGGAAGCAGACTATTGGGCAGACTGGAACGAGGCAGTATGTGCCATGGCCCGTAACCCCGATAGAGCTCAGCAGATAAGAAGAGAATCTGAAAACACTGTGCTGGTAGCAGGCAGGGTGGCAGCCTTGCCGGAGAGTGTCTCCGCTTCGGCTGGCTCCGGCAGGTAGCTGATGCAGACCCAGCCTCTGTAGATAAGGAGTTGGTACATAGTCAACCAGACCAAGCTCGTCTAAGCCTACCTGCAGAATCAATGGAGAACCGAACAGTGAAGGATCTGCTGGATTACGCGCGGACTGAGATTTTGGTGTGTTTGTTGTCGGTAGCACCTGGGGGGGGAGGGGACTCGGTATGGATCCTTGGATCAAGTTGGATGGGCTTAACTGGCAGTCAATTCCATCGGAAGGAATCAATGCTGCCAGGGGTCCCCGGGCTGCAACGAGGGAAAGCATCAAGAGTCTCTTGAGCTGATGGGACGCTGGGCCCGTTTCCCAGCAGGTGACACTCTCCACCTATAGAACGGAGCTGTGTTTCCGAAGTGAAAAAAAAAGGGATATGGACACTAAGACATTCCTGGATGTACGTGACCAGGTTTCTGACCCTGGCTGAATGAGACCGACCACAGTTCCGTCCAGAGAGGAATGGAAAAAGTCTTAGTGTAAGTATGCCCTAAGATAATACAGTCCCGGCATCGGTTGCCTTTCCATGTTGGTGATTCGTCGTCCTCTACCCAACAGGCTGTGGGAAGGCGATCCTTTTTTTTTTTTCTGAAAAAAAAAGCCTTGGCCGTCTACTAGAGGGGGTGATACAAGCATCCCCCACGTTATTTGTTCTTGGTTGTCGGGAACAGCTCACTGCCGCACTGTTTCTTTTTCTTTTTTTCTTTGCTTGCACAGAGCCTTGCCCCTTCTTGAACGTGGCAGTGCCTGTCTTTTATTTCCGAACACCATCACCCCTCCCCTCCCCTCCCCCCCCTCTCTCCCTTGTCTCCTTGCCCCACACTTCCTCAGTTCTCACATGCACCCCTACCAAGCCTGGACCAAGGCTCTACTCGATATCCTTGCATGCCGGATCGACTGCCGCACTGGTTTCGTTCATCGCTACGGGAGCTCCTTGCGTCTTCTCTTGTTTCCGAAACAGATCTGTCCAGCATACAAGTTCGCTCAGATTTTCAATTTTCGCATTTTCAGCTTTGCAGTGCGTGCAGTTCAATCTTATCTTGCTGAGATATCACGCCTACCTGGCCGCGTTCTCTTTCACTGCCTTTTGTGTACTTGCTGTGCCGCTCTATATGTGGTATACACATTTTCTTCGGCCTTCACGGCCGCTTATTATTTGAATTTTACGATTGTCCTGTTTCACGCAGGCAAAGCTGTGCTGGCCCATCTTGTTACACATAAAATAGGGCCTCGCCACACCACTGTCGAAACCAACGATGTACGAGTGCATCTTCCCTCAGGGAATGGCAAGATGCATCCGTTGCTATGAATAGCGGGGAATGCATCTTACCACATTCTGGGGAAAATGCATTTGTTCTTTTTTTTGTTTCGTCAGTGGTGTGGCGAAGCCCATTGTCTGCCTTCCTGGAACATATGTGGCTGCAATGGTGTTGTTTGAATTCGGTCGATAGTCCAGTGCTACCGTCTTCCCCCGAACACAACGCAACCTCATTTTGACTGTACCGGGCCGGAAACATACCTTGTATACGTTCATATTCAGGGTGCGTTATGTTCGGGGGAAGACGGTAGTATATATGCCCTTTTCCCTACCGCTGTTGGAAGATATGTGGATGCCATGGTGCTGTTCACATTGAGTGGATAGAGTTCCGCTGCGAGTACATGCCCTTTCCCTACTACCGGTGAGGGTGACCAAGGCTATCATTTGTCGAGAGAGCAGTCAAATTTGTGTGTGTGTGTGTGTGTGTGTCTGGTTCGTTTGGTAAGTTGAATCTTGCCCTGGTCTAGATATGCAGGATTCTCACCTGGGTCTCAGTTTCTTCGTTGATTCCAACCTGGTCGAGGAGGAGGACCAGGGAGTGAAGCTGTGGTTGTTGTGTTGTCGTCCTGCT
Organism: Chara braunii; assembly: GCA_003427395.1. Taxonomy (NCBI): domain Eukaryota; kingdom Viridiplantae; phylum Streptophyta; class Charophyceae; order Charales; family Characeae; genus Chara; species Chara braunii. The sequence continues at coordinate 2,240,949 of BFEA01000211.1, read as the reverse complement.
CTTAATTTGTTGAGCAGTTGAATGAGAAATGGGCCCAGGATTTCTCATGGGGTCAGGGTGAAAAGTAGGGCCTGATTAGAAATGGGCCTAGGATCAGAAACGGACCCAGGATTAGAAATAGGCCCAGGATTAGAAGTGGGCCTAAGATTAGAAATAGGCGCAGGATTAGAAATGGGCCTAGGATTAGAAATGGGCCTAGGATTAGGAGGAGGACCTGCTCGCCCAGGATTAGCAATGGGCCCAGGATTAGAAATAGGCCAAGGGTTAAAAATGGGCCCATGATTAGAAATGGGCCCAGGATTCGAGTGGGACCTGGTCAGAACTAGGCCTAGGATTAGAAAGGGGTGCAGGATTCGAAGTCATACCTGATTAGAAATGGGCCCAGGAATAGAAGGGGGAGGCAGGGTGGAGCTTGTGGCCTTCCCTCCTGGGCAGGCAGGGGCTGAGCGGGGGGGCCGGGGGGGGGACGAAGAAGTAAAGAAGAAAAGACTGTAGTAAAGGGGGTAAAAAAAGAAAAGGGAAACAGTTGGGAAGACCATAACCAGTTAAAAATCAATTACGAAGAATGATGGCTCCAGAGAATCTGGATAAGCCCCCCTTTCCCCCCTCCAGTAAATCCCAGTTACTGGGAGAACAAGCATATGCCTTATCTCTTTCGTAGCTGCTTATCCTTTTTTCTTTTTTTTTAAACAAGGAACTCCCTTCTGGATGCTAGGGGTGCTGATATGAGCAGACACCGCTAGTACCGTAGGGGAGGCTCCATCTACTGGTTGGAGGCAGGACCTGTTGGGAAGCGGGTCCAGCGTCCCCTGTACAATGACTGTCTGCAATCAGGTCTTATAGAGTTGTTTGCTGCCTGCCAGCATTGATTGCCCTGGATACCCAGGGGATTAACTGCAAAGGAGCGGTAGGAGTGGTAGGAGTGGTAGGAGTGGTAGGAGGGAAGGGACTAGCCTCTTCAGCCCTGTAACCGGGCGACTGATAGATCCGTGACCAGCTGGCTCTCCCTTCTTACAGTGAACTCTTCTCTCAGAAAACAGAAAGAACACCGAGAATGGATGCTGTCGTTCTTAACCGATTGACGAGTGAAATGCGAACTACAATTGAGATGTTGAGGTCTTTAAACGCCGTCTGTCCTGAAACCTTTTGAAGACTCCGTCTCTTTCTATGTGTATCTGTCGCCCTGTCCGTGTGAGCCTCTGTCATCCTGTCGTTAGCCTCGCGTAGCTGCTGATCCTACTGAATAGCTTTGCCCTACCGCCGACACCTGAATAGAAAGCCCTGGTCATTATAGCTGTATTTGGGGCAACTTTCTGTCCATATGCAGCGATGATAACTGGGCATTGTATTCAGGTGAAGAGGGCAGTTGGATAGAGTTCCCTTGTGGCCGCGGCTAGGACGGGATCTCGGTCATCTAACCCAAGTCCCTCCAGGCACATCTCAGCCTCGTAACTTCGGTCCCAGGGACCTGCGTTTTTAGGCCCTGTCTGTTTTTTTTCTGAGAAAGGCAGAAGGCTTGGATAATATGACGGGCCTGCTCACACTAGTCTGTTTTTTTTTCTTTTTTTTTTTCCAGAAAGGCTGTGGTCTTGAAGTATCGTCTTTGATCTGACTAGCCCCAGGTAAATGCGGAGTTATTTTACTCGTCTGAGTCCCATCTGGATTCGAACTGAGGTCATCAGTGTACCGACTGAGCTGGGCCGGTTGGTCATTGGCACTCTTTTAACTCATGGTAAGCGCTTCTTGGACAGTATGGAATGGTTATGGCCATTAGACGTACATCCTATGAACTAGTATGAAGTCCTTTTTTTTTTCTTTTTTTTTTTTTCACTTTGTAGGATGGAGTTACTTGCGGGGGTGATAAGAGCATCCTCCCCAAGTGGTCGCTCGGATGAAGGCGCAATCTATTAATGGGGAGCTGCACCTGCTGGAAACCGGGTCCGGCGTCCCAGATATTATATTACAAAGCTGAGGTTGTGGACCTGTAGGCTGGCCTCCGTGCTGCTGCTGAAGGACCTACGTTTCTTGGGTCTCTCTCTGTTTCTACCCCATCCTTGTGTCCGCTGGAAAGTCTGACTGGAATATGGCCGTATTTACAACTGGCGATAATCAGTTAGAACCTGACAGCTTGGCTTTACTTCTTCTCGTGATTTTGTTTTTTTTTGTCCTTTTTGCTTCTTCTCTCTCCGTTAAACCACCAGTACCTTTCCCCGCTTGAAATCTAACACGAGCCGGGTAACGCTGTAGCCAAGCGGGGGAGGGCCGGCGTTGATAAATCGAATCTGCGGCCCGTTTTTCGTTACGGGCCACCGACAGTGCCCGCTTCTGACATATGGGAAAGGTACTGGTGGTTTAAAGGGCTTAGCCGGTAGAATTTTGGTATACATTGCGATTTGAGCTCGTGGCTGTTTTATCTATTCACAACTAAGTTGAACTAACATGTGTGTAGCATTGAGCCACGACGCTGGGGTGCTTCTGATGACGATTTCTAACAATAGGAATTTGTCAATTCTTATCTTGATGATTTCTAACAACAGGAGGTTGTCGATTCTTATCGCGCTTGTTTCGATTTGTAATGTTCTTGATGCCGTTCCCATGGGACCAACTTAGAAAAACGTCACTTACTTTTAAAAAAAGAAAAATCCTCACTTGCATGATAAGGATTTAATAAAGTATGAATTAATACGTATAAGATACGTCAGTTTTGGAGGCTCCGAGGCACTAGAGCGTAGCTGCAGACGTGGCCAATTCTTGGTACCTACCTCGAAGGCTGAAGCTTACCTTAAGGGCATCAAAATGTGACCTTTGCTTTTTGCCCCTTTTGGGGCAAAGAAAGAGATCAATATGGTTTGGTTGTGGTTAAACCACCTGTACTTGGGCCATTCATCGGCTGCAGGCCTTCCACGTTAACGCGCCGCATTCTTAGGGGCTTGGGGGAGGGTTGGAAGCGCTATGGGGGAGGAAGGTGGCGGGCCCAGGGAAAACTGCCCAATGGACTCCAGTATGTCCTCTTGGATTTCCGTGCATGTGGAAACATGCACGTCGCTGTGTGCAATGCCATAAAAGAAGAAAAAAAAGGAAAAGGGAAAAGAAACTTGCAAGGACGTGAAATGGAAAAGGACAAAAAAAAAGAATAAGCTACTGGTCCGACAGTACTTCGAACGTAAGAGAACCTAAAAGAAACCGAAAAGTTGGAGCCAAACCATGAGGCTCGTGAAACAAAAATGGAACCCCACAGTACCGCCGAAGAAGGAGGTATGACGACAGCACTGCCGCTTTTGTGTGGCCGGCCTCGGTCCTGTGAATTCCAAGAAGTCGAAGAGGTCCAGCGGGGGGGCGCCTTTGAGCGACCGGCCTCATGTGTGTGGCTTTTTGAAGGTTGTGCGGCTGGTGCCGGGTTGCTGGACCCGGAGATCACAAAAAAAAAAAAAGCCCTTCTCAATCTTTTGCGTTGCAGAGACCGTTTGCGGCTCTTTTCCAAAACGGTCCATTTTCTTGCGGAATGGAATCCGCGCTGCGTGCCATGATACCCCAAGCCCAAAAGCCCTGCGACGGTGCCGGCACCTCCTGCGACCGCGGAAACAAGTCGGATCCCCATAAAGTCCAAAAAATACTTGGCCTAAGTACTGTCGGATCAGTAGCTAAAGGAAAACTACAGTTGGCAGAGCATTTTCATGATAGCACTTCGACATATGGACCTGGATTCTGGATGCAGTTTCAGGCTAAAGCCAAGGACGTTTTCATTGCTTTTCTCTTCTTTTTTTCCATGGAAGAGAGAATCCTGGCAATTTCTAGGCTGACTCCCCGTGAGAAACGGGGAGCATCCAAGTGCCTGACACAAAATGAACGTTTCCTTAATACTCTTAAAGCGTACAGCGCGTCTCGCGTGACGCTCTCATGGAGACCCGCCTTCCAGTGTTGGGAAAGTTGTCGGACTAAATTGGGCGGGCCCACGGGGCACTCGCCGAATCAATGGACTTTTTTCGTTCTGTGCTCCTGAATGTGGTGCGGGGAACTAGGAAGATGTACCGTGTTTTTTTTTGTTTTTTATTTTGTTTTGTTGGTGTGTTTCGTTTCGTCGAGTGCTACTGACCGGGGTTTTCGTTTTGTGCTCGTGAACTAGGAAGATGTACCGTGTTTTTTTTTTTTTTTTTTTTCGTTTTGTTGGCGTGTTTCGTTTCGTTGAGTGCTACGGACCGGGGTTTTCATTTTGTGCTCGTGAATGTGGTGCACGATTTTTCTCTTTTTTTTTTCCCGTTTTGTCGGTCGGGAGGCTCATTGCAGAGCCAACTTGGGAAGGCGAATCTGGAAGTTTCATTTGGTCGACCGCTGTATCTCGCGCGGAACATTGGCAAGATACGCCGCGTTTTGGGGGACTGTTTTTTTTGTTTTGCGAATCTCGAAGTTTCGCTCGCGTCGGCCAGTTATGTTGGAGACGTCGACGGGGCAGCTTCGGTGGGAAAGTATTTTTTTTTCAAATTACAATTATTTCTGACCCCTTTGATCGACGGTCAGATACGAACGTTCCGGTGAATAGGGAGGTGAATAGGGAATAGTGGGCGTCAAGCTGTCAGCACAAACCGGAGGAGAAGGTGCAAGAAGAGAGGTTAAGCAAATGATAAATGGAGACACGCACGTGGCTTCATTCTGCAGCATCAGTCGCCGTTGGATCATCCTTAACTTTCCGCCGGGTAGTGTCTCTACGGCTCAGATTCTCCGCATGCATCGGCCTCCCGCTTCTTCCTCCTACCTCTTGGTCTGCCGCGAGCGGAGACGTGGCGGGYCCCCTTTTTTTTTTTTAAAAAAAAAAAAAAAAAAAAAAAACGTTTTACGCACTTTCCCAAAATGAATGTATCCGCCCTCAATTGTGGGAGAATTCAAGTTCCTGTCATGAATCTGAAGGCACTGGCGTTGCACACCATCTTTTCCCGTGTTTTTTTTTTTTTTTGCTGCAGCAAAAAAAAGGAAAAAAAAGAAGAATCTGGGCTGTATCTGGCCTGCCCCAAAGGGAAGCACTACCCCGAGAATGTACTCTCCCTCAGTTGTGGGCATATACTCATGAATAGGAAGGAGGACGTGCAGCCACCATTTCTGCAGTTCTTTTTTCCTTCTTGGGACAAAAAAAAAACAAAAAAACGAAAAAAACTCAGCTGTTTCTCATGTGACTCGAGAACGAACTCTCTTGAGAATGTATCCTCCCTGAATCCTTGTCATGAAACTGAAGGCCGTCCCTAGAATGCCGTTTTTTTCCATTTCCGTTGTTGCGATAGTAAGGAAAAAGAATCTCGGCAGTAGCCACAGTATCTGATTGACTCCCCGTGGGAAACGGGGGGCATTGAAGTCCTGTCACCAAAGCAACATCGGGCAGTCTCACGCGTGCACGAGTGAAAACTCGTGAGCTACAGCCCGTTTTGTTCCTCCTGCTGGCAGCAGGTCCAGAATAAGGGGCGGTACCAGTGCCAGCCCACAGATGTTCCAAATTAATTTCCCCCCACTACAGGCTCGGAAGGCTTGGAAAAAAACGGCGCGCAGGTCGATTTCAGGCTCGGCATCAATAGCTGAGCGAAGTACTGGTGGTTTAACAGTACGCAGCCGTTTAGCCCAGTTGAGGGTTCAATCTCCTGATGAGTCGATGAAACTCTGACGAAACAGTTTGTCACAGCCCCTCGTTTGTTGTCCTCTTCTCCCTCCCTCTCTGCCTACGGTTTACCAGGCAGTTTTGTTTAAACGATATATACAAATGTCTGCTTTCGGCCGATGTCGACATCTGGACTAACCTTGAAGGTTCAGCTCACCACTTTTGGCATTAAAATGCGATCTTTGCTTTTACCATGTTCTGGGCAAAGAAAGAGCTGAATATCATTTGGTTGTGGGAAACGGTACACAGCGGTTTAATCCAGTTGAAATGTTACGCACAAATGACAATGTGGACGCCCGGATGGTCATCTCTGGACAGAGTCTGTTATCCTTTGTGGTCCCCAGATATCACACATCTGGATGCTCGACTTGATTTTTTTCAGAATATAGTTCAATTAACAATATACACTTCCACAATCTCTGAAACTCGGTTCTTTTTTTTTTTTTAAGCTTAAGAGTTTCATTACACGTATAAACTGAGGAAACTCGCTTTTTCGTTCAGCCACACGGCAGGTATATAAATATTGATTTTCCAAACGCACAGAGAAAGAACTGTGGATGGGGCAGAGGGGCACAAGTGCTGACGGTGGTGTTGCATCATCACAGCGCATAAGCGATGGTCCGATTAGATGGCTAGGACAGACTAGAACAACATAGTCACACCTCATCAAGAGACAGAATCATAGAACGTAGTCGCACCTCATCAAGAGACAGAATCATAGAACGTACTCCTAGTCAGGACTCAGAAGCAAATAGCAATACGCAAGGATTTAGTATTCATTTGTAACACTACTGCTCATCAGCGAAGAGACAAAATTCTGAAATAAAAGATTCAAAGAGCAAAGGACAAGGGAGATCAAGAAAAGGAAGCTAGAGGGGAGAAGAAACGCGAGAAAAGGACAGAAGAGGCTGCGAAGAAAGTGAGAGGAGCAGATAACTTACTTGGGCAAGCGTCCAAGTAAGTCTCGTACCCGAGCTGATGCCATGTGAAGACGGAACATACTAACAGCCATCATCAGGCCTTCGCTCCGGCGCATCGCATGTTTTGGGTAGTCGTCGACCCAGCCTTATCAGGGTTTTGTGCAGTCACTGAGGGTGAGGGATTGGAGAGAAAAAGCAAAGCATCACTATTATCTTATGGGAGCCGAGAGAGGCGAAACCATAGTTGTTCACCACTGTAGACAGAGGAAACTTCTCCGTTCAAAATCTTCAGGATTCGTGGTAATTCAGAGTACCCTCGCTGGGTTTCCGAAATATAAACAGCAACAGTTCACGTCATACGGGAAAGGCTGGACACCAAGGTAGGAGTGGAAGTACCAAGGGCTGGCCGAGACAGGCCAGTCAGGAGGCCAGTTTTGGAGAAAAAACGAACGTTCGTTTGTCGAAGGGTTACCAAGAACATGTCAGAGGTCGGAGAAACGGAGGATTTCTGAGGGATTTCTGAACCATGAAGAGGAGAGGGGCAGACCGAGGGAATCAGGGTTCCAGGGGTTTCGGAGAGAAGAGGACTACCTATAGAGTAGAGGCCGAGAAAAATATTGTTGACAAGACAATGACTCGAGAGGCGACGTTGAGGAATCCAAACATGACAAGCCTTCTCAGTGAAGCAGGCGAGACAACAGCAAGAGGTTTGGTAGAGTAGAGAACGGAAAACTGGGGGGGTCTAGTCACTGGGTGGGGTCTAGTATATGCGGTAAGGGACAGGTATGGGCCACCGGAGCTCCTACTGATATTCGGGTAGAACTGTCTAGTGGCGATATATAAGGTTTGGACGTTGGACCCGTTTTCCAGCAGGTGCTGCTCCCCACCAATAGATGGAGCCTCCCCCCCCAGGTGTTAGCGATGTCTGGTCTTATCAGAATCGCTAACACTGGTAGGGGCGTGTTTCAAAAAAAAA
>BFEA01000211.1:2218766-2228954 GCA_003427395.1 Chara braunii | reverse complement strand
AGAGAGAGAGAGAGAGAGAGAGAGAGAGAGAGAGAGAGAGAGAGAGAGAGAGAGAGAGAGAGAGGTTGCCACTCCAATGGTACAGCAAAACAAAGTTGTGACGAACACAGGTAGGGGTAAATCAAAAATTAAGCGGGCTTGTTAAACTGGGCCATTTCAAAAGCTTGACAGGTACTTGGTAAGGGTATATCGGAATGACAAGATGACAAGTGGTCCAAGTGACTCGGGCAAACTTTCAAGGGTACAGGCAAAACAAGATTGTGACGAACACAGGTAGGGGCAAATCAAAAATTACTCAGGCTCTGTAAACTGGGCCTGGGGGCCATTTCAAAAGCTTGACAGGTACTTGGTATGGGTGTATCGGAATGACAAGGGGTCCAAGTGACTCAGGGGCAAACTTTCAAATTGCCATGGGTGTATTCGGCTCCACCCACATCTTCGAGGGGTATTTTACTCATTTTAGCATATATGTGAACTTTCAGGGCAATTTCTTTCGAAACATCGGTGGGGCATTCCACTCTACCCCCATTTTTTAGGGGTATTTTAGTGTATGTGTGAACTCTCAGGGCTATTTCACAAATTTCCCCTGTTCATCTCAATTTATTAATTGATTTATTAAATTTTATTTATTTACTTTTCCATTCAAGCTGGTGACCCAACTGTGGTAATTCCTTTGATGATTATTCACAACTTGATTCTTCTCTGTTCTGTTATTTTTTAATGCTTCATAAGCATCTTACGAACGCACAATAAGGTTTTTAGGCTTCAGTGGCTCTTAAAATTTAGGGGGCTCAGAATTACTGGACCAAAATTGCTGGCGGCATGAGCGGAAAAAAAAAAAAGTGTACCGTTGGCGGTTGCTCAAAGCTTGGCGCGCAGTGCGGCGTCAGCAGACCCGGGCAACCTGAGAATAACAAGAGGGTAGCTCCAAAAGAATTGCAGCATCGGGGCTACCTGACCACAGTCTGTGGCGACACCAGCCAAAACAAGAATGACTTGCTTGTGTTCCAGCAAAGCTTAGCACACGGGGAATCCGTCTGGAGGGATGTAGTGGTGGCTTAAACCACCAGTACACAGTCTTGCAGAAAAGGAACTCTTTGCCACCAACGAAATTGTTGGGACTTGGGGCAGGGTCGGACTGTTGGATGCAGTTTTCTATGTTGGGCCCAGCCAATTCAGTGTGCCCCAACCATGCGGGCATTTTTCTGTCCTGTAGCACTGTCAGCAGCATGTAGGCTGACTTCGCGGATTTCCGGTAGTATGGCATACATTGGAAATCCGTACAGATTTTTGTCTCGGGTTTCAGCCTCTGGACTCCCGGATCTGGTACCTTTCGCCTGCCACCCTGCTCGTGGAGTATCCTCTATGTCTCCCCGTCATTGTCCACATTGCGTTCCACCGGTGGGTTGTTCTCCGAAGACCGTCATTGCCGCCCCCCACCCCTCCATCTATGTTGCCTGCGGGGGGCTTGTTGCTCGTGAAGTGTGGCTCCTATTCATGGACGCAATCTCCTCTCTCTCTCTCTCTCTCTCTCTCTCTCTCTCTCTCTCTCTCTCTCTCTCTCCACCTGGTTCACCAATGCGTGACCTTCCCCAAGGCCATATTATCTGTGGGCGATCCCCGGCAGCACCTCCAATTCCACACATTATCAAAATATAGCCTTCTGACGAGTCGGTGAAACTCGGGCAAAAAAGTTTGTCATAGCCCCTCATTTGTTGTCCTATTGTCCTCTCTCTGTCTAAGGTTTACCGGGCAGTTCTGTTTGACATTAAAAACAGAAAACTGCGCGTGTGGATAATGTGTGCATGGACGGATGCATACTGCACGTTGTGAGTGACATGCTACCATTCCATCGGGTCAACAAGCGTAGTGGGATGCCCTCTGCCGTTCGTTCGATGTCCCCACAAGCCCTGTTCGTGTCATCCCTCAAAGCGGCCGTCATGCCCCATGCCACCACGCATGACAACCGCTTCAGTGTCGTGGGACGCCGAATGGACCACAGGGAGGCGCTGCACTCCACTCGTCGACCCAATAGAACAGATGTTCGGAGATTCCTTGAGAATGCAAAATGAAACGAGCCAAAAAAAAAGGGAAAAGGACGAATACGAACTTTCGTACTTTGCCTTTCTCCCTCGGACTATATGGAACTCAGCCGATGAATGTTTGTGGCAGTATCCGTAGGTGGAGGCCCAAATCACCCAGGTCGGTGCCACTAGTACAGTACCACGATCAGAAAAAATTGGCGTGTAGGGGGCATGTTGGCTTGGGAAAAAAACGGTTGGGTTTATTGGTTAATTTCAACGAACTGTCTTAGAAAAGACAAGGCCTCACCTACCGAGGCTATGATAACAGTGTGATGTACAAGACACTCGTTTTCCCAAGCAAACATTTCTACGATGAAGGACAGACAAAGGGGCTCATTAGACACTCCTTAGAGCGTCCTCGGGGACGGAGGAAATTGCATTCGGGGTTTTGAAGGAAATTTCCGCCGTCATTCCACCTATCGTCGGGGTGGGCTTCCGAGGACTATTCCTTTCGGCTGCTGACGACCCACCTCATAACATTATAGTTGGTTGCCCTTGGGTTGCACCATAGTAGTGATTGATGCTATACATCACAAAGGGTCCTATGGAGAACACTGATTTGATTGATCATTCACACGGCGTCCATCCACATGAGTTAACTCAGTGAATAGATACGGGCGCCTTCGGCCTATCTATATAGAGATTCAAACGACGCTTTCGATACCTTCAGTCGTGGACCGGGCTTGGTCCATTGGGTGATGTCCATATCGCGATGGTGTGTGGTCCAGCAGGTGTTCAAATTTGAAAGGCGCTGCCGATGGGAAAAAACAAACAGAAAAACCAATTGACCTCCAATTTCGAAATGCAAATTTTGAATCGGGTGTTGGACGTGACGACAGTGAGGTGGGACAGGTGGCGTCCACATTGGCAAACGGTGCAAACGGGCATTTTTGCAGCGGCGCAGTGGGGTTGTTGTGCGTCGTGCATAGTCGAGTGAGCGCCGCATAAAGGTTTATCGCCATTGCCGCCTCCTGCCGCCACGCATATGTGTGGAGTCGAGCACATGCGGGGAACGTCAAGGGGACTCTGTGATGAGGTTGCCGTGGTCGTCCTCCCATTCGTAGGCCTTTGTAGGCGGGTGTTGAGTACCTTTCGAACACACGTGGCGATGGAGTTCGGCGGCGACGGCGTACGTGCGAAGTTGACGACGATCAAGAAGACGGCAGTTGAGGCGACCGTGACGGTCGTGCTCTTTCATTGTCACCTAGAGAGGGCATTAGGCAGAATGAGAGCACAGATTTGTGCATGGAGGAGGAAGGCGGCTCATAAAGTCTCGGTTAAAGGGTTGGATACCATTGCCATCATCGAGGTTGTACTCCAGGTCTATTGCGCCATGGGTTGCGATGTTCTTCCACGAGCGAAGTCCAGGTGGTGGATGAAAAGGAGGACAAGTGGGACTTGGGAGGATCTCAAGCAATGGTATGAGGAAACAGAGGAGTACTTATGGGAGAAGCTTCATATGTCGCCACGTGTGTTTGGAAGTTCGTTGAAGCTTTGTCACCTCATGTACGGAGGTGTGTGGCATTGTACAGGGAGCCGTTGTGGCCGATCACATCGTCGCTTTGCGTTATATAGGTGGGCATCGGGGAGACGTACGGCAATAGCACATGCAACTTTAGGATCGGGAGAGCTCTGGGCTGGTGGCCACACTGGACATAATGGTGGCGCTGTTGACAGTGTACACGGAGTGGGGTGCCAGTTTGTTATCCTTCGAGCAATCACTGACGAAAGAATCCCGAACTGCCACGGGTGTATCAATTGTACTCACATCTACATCAACAAGTCGGCGAACGCCCCCAACGAAGGCTACCACGATCGTAAACGACATTTCTCAGTTGTCGTGTAGGTAGTCGTCGATCTGAATTTGCGTGTGTTGGACGTTCACATGGGGTACCCAGGAAGTTGCCACGATGTCAGGGTGATCCAACTGTCAAGTTTGTGGGCGTGTGCGGAGGCTTGCAATCTTTTCTCGGGGCAAGTGATGCTCCCCTTCAACGTGCAAACGAACGGGTACTTGTTGGGCGGCAATGGCTAGTTGTTATGTATGGAGGCATTGGTCAGCCCTTTGTGGATGAGCGCTTCGACAATAAGCAGAAGGTGGCGAAAGGGGTTGTGGAAAAGGCTTTCGACAAGTCGAAGGGGATGTGGAGGTTGTTCCTAGGGACATAAAAGACAAAGATGGAGATGATGCCGCAGCACTTCGTTGTCGTTCGCGTTCTCCACAACATCCTTATCATCGCAAACATTCCATTTGACGGGAATCTATTGTGGGAGGTGGACGCCAACGGACTGCGTGACCACGTGGACTGCGGAATTCAACGACCTCTGCAGCCGGTGTGCGTGGAGAGTTTCATAGGCGATGTGCTCATTTTGAGGGACGCGTTGGATGAGCGCATAACATGCGAGTAGAAACATCCTTCCTTCGGTTTTTAACGCTCTTTGACGCTGGCCGCGGATGGGGGGGGAGGGCACGCAAGAGTGGATTGACAAAAGGGTGGCGTTGTGTGTCGACATGCTCATTGTTCAAAAATTAGATCCCCGGACTTACGTGAACCGTTCAGCTTTTGGAAAGGTTCGTCGAAGTTTTGTTGAGTAGGGTGTGTTATCAATGCTATTGTTTGTTTTTATGATTCATTTTGAATCATTTGCACATTGTTATTGCCTCCGTTGGCAGCTTGGTCGGTCTGTTTTCTAGTTACTCGTGTCGTCGTTAGGATGTGTTTGTAAAGGATTGCATTGTCCGTAGCAGCGGGGTTGGTCCCCAAGTAGTAATGGAAAGTTTGGCTGTCAGCGTGTGCTTTTTATGACCGTTGTTTTTATGACCGCGTTTTCATTGTTATCTTCATATTCAAATCATGCAGTGTGTGAGAAATAGTTGGTCGTTGTCTTTTGGGCGCCCTTGTCCATGGGGTATGGCAACATGATGTGTTCGCATCACATGATTATGGTTGTGTGTGTATGTGTGTGTGTGTGTGTGTGTGTGTGTGTGTGTGTGTGTGTGTGTGTGTGTGTGTGTGTGTGTGTCACTGATGTCAATCACGAAATGCATGCAACTTTCGAGTGGCGCATACATTGAGTACATATTTTATGCATGAGCTCTTCGACGTCCAATCCCCTTCACATACATGATGACCCTTGTGTGAAACAATGAAAACAAGCAATGCCATGACAACTTTATCATCGAAGAAAAACAAAAACCAGAAGGGAAAACTTAAAAAGGGACAAATATAACAAATTATAATGGACGTTGCCAAAACAGTAGACCCGGCAGGGTTTCAATATCAATGTCAACATCATGAAATTCATACGAATATGAGAAAATAGTAGAAATATTTGTAAAGAAATCAGATTCCCAACCCTACGCACTACGACACTTTGAAACCATCCCTAAGTCTCCATGGACTCCATCGAAATGACTGTTGCATGTTGCGCATCCTACCCTCTACCGCGTTCACGTCTTCTAAACGTTTGCGACGAGAGAGAGAGAGAGAGAGAGAGAGAGAGAGAGAGAGAGAGAGAGAGAGAGACCCTACGTCGACATTGGCACTGAAGCAATCATCTTCTTCGAGTCAAAACTATGAAATACAAGCACAACCAAAAAAAAAAAAAAAAAGGTAAATACTCTAGCATTGCCTTCACCACTACCCGGTCGATAGTGCCATCATCCGTAGCCTGAACATGTCTACAAACAAGACCCCCTACTCCCCTTTTGCATTCTGTTGATGACCATCGTCGTCGTCCTCCTCTTTCGGGGGCCCTGTTCCCAACCAATCCAACCTTTTTCCATCATCGGGCGATGGCGAACTTGTGTTGTATCCAAATTTGACACCACATGATGTCCAATCGGGGATGTAGTGAGGGGAATCCTCCAAAGTAATGGCGGGCTTGCCAAGCCTCTCCGTCACGACGTTCGCAGCTTATGTGATGTGTTGACGCACATTGAAAGCGTGATGCATGGACGCCAACAAAGTTGGCTTCGTTGTGAGTTTGACAAAAAAGGACGCCTCGTAGTGTGACAGGAGATCATCTCACGACATGCACATCAACCGCATGCTGGCAGCCACAAAAACCTTCATACACTCGGCCAGATTTTTCAACCTGTCATATGACACACGACTGTCGTCTTGGAGCTCAGCCACATTAACGGTGCCGCTCGTTAAAGTTGCGATAAGGCGTTGCAATGTCGCCTCTTAAGATACGTTGCCAGCTTGTCGTCTTCAAGCTTGTCTTCGATGTGCGCGCCGACGAACCACAGAGAGAGTTGCATGTCGAGTTCAAGTGTGATGTGGCGCACAACGGGCCTCACAAAGGTGCTGTATTCTTCGGCGAACGACATCACGCGTGCGATGTCCGTCGCGACATGTTGTCGTAGGTACCCGTACACGGTTGTGTAACCTCGTGACCAGCTGTTCGATTTGAAGATCCATTGATGGATGACCCGCAGGACAACCCTTTGCACCTTCCCAGACCTTTCCTTAGCTTCGCGCAACTGTGACTCATTCGTTATTGTGTTCTGGCGATGCTAGAATGCGGAAGGATGATAATGCGAGGGAGATTTGGAGGAGTGAATCCCTTGGTGATGGATACGAGGTAGTTCTTCGTGTCGTTGACGATTTTGAATAGTTGATTGACGTCCGTTTCGTTCCAGAATCTGAAATTGTCAACCCACAACCTTGTTTGCTCCGCCCAAACGTTTGGTGCAGTTCCTCTCTGCACCATATTCGCCAAAGGTCCCTCGTCTTCAGCATCAACTTTGTCTTGTACAGGCGCTGCGCCAAACGCCGCTCTTGACGACCCAACAACACCCGCTCCCACCACTTTGCCGCCCAGTATCGCCAACTCCGTCGTGGACAAGACTTGTCGCGGGCGCCTCCGCGGATCCTTCCCTTTCCATAATTGGTTGTCGACATGGCGTTGTCGGCGTTGATACCCCCGGGCCCCGGGCGGTTTGATGGACATTTGCAATCGGGGCACGTTGTTTGGCCTCAGATCCTCGCACGACTGCAATCCGTGTAGCATCCGCTCCTTTGCTCATTCTCGCCGCACCCGCGTCGATTCGCAGTGCGCTGCCACCTTGCACTATTGCACAACGACCGTCATGGAATTCCTCCTCTTCTATGAAAATGTCGTCTTCGTTTTCCACATGCCCAAGTTGCACCCACCTGTCAGTGACTCCTACGCTTGTGCTGCTTGACGTGTCACCGACATGTGCCTTTTTCCCTTTCAATACGTGTTGACCTCTCTTCTCCAAGACAGGAGTGTCTCCCGGGTTGCTTTCGTGTTTCTGCCACGGCCACTGCCACACAACGACGTGACGACGACGACTAAAGGCGACTGCGAAGATGATGAGTTGTCCTGACCACACGTCTTGCCTGGACAACAACTAATCAGTCGGCCGTTGCAATGCAGGGGAGCCTCCAGTTGCGATATAAGAGGGGAGGTTTCGCTGGTGGCAGGTGACATGCGATTGCGATGGTGACGTCGATGACGAGCTCAGCACGTGCCTTGCCAACGTGTGCGTACAAAACATCGACTCGCGCGATGGCGATGGTGATGGCAACAACTACAATGGGTAGACGAAAGTGACGACAATGTCAGGTCTACCCGACGACGATGGCGACAACGATGCGTGCAAGTGTGTAAGAAGATCACGATGGCTGCAATTGGATCAGGTGGATGGAGTGGAAGCAATGATTTGAAAGGCGCTGCGGTGGACACAATCGATAAGGACGAAGGTGGTCATCTGTGGGAGGTGACGTTACAGAGGCGAGACGACAACATCCATCAACGACGATGATGCAGACGAGGCATGGTGATGGCGACACTAACGGTGGCCACATGATGTCAAAGGCAAAATGACTTGTTTACGACGCCGATGGCCACGGTGACGGGTGCAAGACGATGATGATGAGTGAAAATGGAGTAGGTGGATAAAGTGGAAGTGATGACTTGAAAGGTGATGGGGAGGACACAAAGTGCGAGGACGATGGGAACATCGAACGAATGGAAATAACGATGATGAATATGAGATTCAGGCGATCCTGCACCGCCCTATCAACCGTGCGGTGGAGAGTTGCGGACGCAAGACGACAATGGTGAGACGGCGGAGGCGACACAGCAAGATCCGAGTCCAACAACGACGATGGCAAAGAGATAAAGGCGGTAATGCAGAGGAGGGGAGGCGCGACGATGGTACCCTGCGGAGGCGAGACGAATGTGTGATGCCCAACCCTGCAAAAGGGATGCGACCCTACGAAGGCGAGACGAATGTGCGATGCCCAACCCTGCGGACGACGGGGGTCTTTTGTCTTTTTTTTTTCTTTTTTCCCCAAAACATTTGCAGGAATCTGCTGTTGGAGTTGAAACAAGCATCCTCCTATAGCAAGCCCCAAATTATAGACGGCTCCAATCTATTGGTGGGGAGCATGTTGGAAACCGGGTCCAGTATCCCACCGACAAGATCGGAGACAGTATACCTGGCAGAACAACATTGATTGCCCTCTCACGAGGGGATTGACTGCCCGCCCAATTATCAGCCAATTATCAGCGAGGTCACATCATGTAGCAAGGTCTAGCCATGGAGAGGGTGACAAACTGTCATCTAATCTACCCTAATCCTATACAGTCATAACCGTGCATGGCAAACCCTAGGCCCCCTCCGTGCATAAGGTCGCTGCCCAGCTCCATGATTCTCGTTTTCCACCAGCGGAGGTCGTCAGCCTACCCTCCTTTAAGCTAAGCTATTCACCCGGCAAAGATCATTCACACTTAATTGTTTTGTCAAATTTCTGGCAGAGGTTAGCAACATTTGCGACATATATCATTATTATTGTTATTAGCACTCATCTGCCATGTGTGCTCTTCCCCCTGCCATTTCGCCAACCAGAGTTTTGCCCATCCCTTATTGATTATCCTATCTCTCCGCCTCCTATCCACCACCCAAGCGATAAACCTTCCTCTCACCCATCTCCATCATGCCACCCACCCAGTGCCAGCAACAGAATATGACAGTCGTGACAGACAACAGAGAAGGAACAGGGGGAAACCATAGGTCGAAGGGGAACTCCAACAGGTGATGTCTACGCAAGAGTGAAACAATCAAAACACATGCCAAACCCATCGAATCCAACCCTTCCCGTGGTCAACTGCCTGAACCACCCCCATGATTATACCACGCCGCAGCTCATTAGTATTAACCTCTGGGGGGGAATGGTCCACCCCTGCGGAAGAAAAAAAAAAAGCCCTGGCGTCGTTGTCATAGTACGGTAAATCATCACACATGATGTCATTGCTAGCATCAGACTGCTGGGTAGATGACAAATCAATTGTAGAAAAGTATTTCAGGAGAAGCGGGGGAACGGCATCACCTACCTCCGCCGAAGTACCGTTGTCAATCGATGATGATGATGCCCTTTGATCTTCAGCGGCTGTTGGTAAGGCTGTGAAACGGATGTCAACAAAAGTTTCGAAGCAGATGCCCGGATCGCCGCTCCCATGCCCATAACACAATTCGTCACACACTTGAGCAAATGGCCGTTGTGTCATAACACAAAATAAAACAATTGGTGATGTCACTGTTGTACGTATTGATGTTGTTATTGTAGATGTTGCAATTGTCACTATTGCTCATGTTGCCACTGTTGATGTTGTTGATGTTGTCCATGTCACGCTATCCTGGCATTCACTTGAGAGCAATTCACCTGATGGACCGCCCACATTTTTCCTTGCTAGAAGGCTGGCAAACATGTCTTTCACCTTCGTCAGCATCCCAACACACTCGTGTAGGGCAGTCATTGCTTGTGCTCTGTCGTTTATATCTAGCTGTCGAGGAGAGATCTGCGCACAGTTCTTCTTCTCACCCATCATAAATTGCCTCTACCTCCAACAAAATGTCATCTATGCACGTTGATGGGACATGTTCCATGACACACGGCATGGACGATGATAACGATTCGGATTGTCTGACGATAACGGCAGACAACGGCACATCCGCCTTTTAGTCTTGCCTCATGGGCCCCTCCATTTTTCAAACCTTCTTTGTGCGCAGCAGCCGTACTCACTCTTCGGACCCCATCGTCACTGCCCAATTTGATCCGTCCCCTAC
>BFEA01000211.1:2185456-2199878 GCA_003427395.1 Chara braunii | reverse complement strand
ATCTTCCCGCAGTAGCGAGAGGATTCACTTTCATTTTGCGCCGCCAACTGAAACAGAATCGTTATTTTTCTTTTCTTTGTTTTTCTTTTTTTCAAAACGACTAAATCCTTGCTTTCGCTCGTTTACGTTTGCTTTTTCTATTTCCTATTTTCTCCTACGTCTAGGCCAAGGAGGTGAACAACCGGTAGTTCGAGCCTTGGCACAGCTCGGCACACTGGTGTCGAGCGGCCAAATTCAGTCGGTTACCCGAAATGAGGGTTTCAAGAGTCTATATCTATCTACTACGTCAATCTTTGACTTTCCTTTTATTTGACAGGTGACGGAAAAAATGGGTGTCCGGGGCGACCCCTGTTTTCTACGCCTCCACTCGCTGACACGTCCCCTAGTACTATTTATTTTACCCTTTTATTTTATCATATTTTTGACACCCTTTATGAGGGTTTATTTTGCCTTTACTTTTGTTTCCTCTGACGCTAGGTCGCAGGTGGGCAGGCGTGCTTCCGCGTAAGCGACTTTATGTGGTCGAGTCGAAGGCGGGGATGTATTTATTTCTGCGGGGATATATATATATATATACAAGGTAACCGGTGTTCGGGACGGGCCGAACGCCCGAATCCGAATGCCCGAATGTATGGGACCCCTTGGGGATGCGTTCGGCCGTTCAGGCCAAATGCCGACCAAAAAAAATTAAAAAACAAAAAAATCAAAAAAATATGAAAAAACGATATGTTATGAAGAAAAATAAATTAAACAAGATTTGCCTGAGCATTACATCTAAATTCCTTACCAAATTTGAAATAAAAATAAAATATGGAGAAACAATACTAATAATAAAAATAACAATAAATAAATAAATAAATTTACTGAGTGCGCGACCGCTTTTATGACACCGCCATCTTTGGCAATTTTTCTTTTTTTTTGGCATAGCTAAATGCCCTAAAAATTTACACATGTGTACTTCACATCATGCAAAACCCACTAAAAAAGTTTCAAAAAATAATAAAATTGTTAAGACTCTGAACTAAAGTGAAAACAAAAAGTAAAAAGTGAAAAAAAACGTGGGCGAATAGAACTGCCCGGTAAACCGTAGGCAGAGAGAGAGAAGAGGACAACAAACGAGGGGCTGTGACAAACTGTTTCGTCGGAGTTTCACCGACTCATCAAGAGGCTATATAAACGAGGGGCTGTGACAAACTGTTTCGTCGGAGTTTCACCGACTCATCAAGAGGCTATATATATATAGCCTCTTGATGAGTCGGTGAAACTCCGACGAAACAGTTTGTCACAGCCCCTCGTTTGTTGTCCTCTTCTCTCTCTCTGCCTACGGTTTACCGGGCACTTCTGTTTGTGACGATATATATATATATATATATATATATATATATATATATATATATATATATATATATATATATATATATAATATATATATATTCAAGAACGATAAAAAAGAATCTGTTTTTTTGCTATTTTTTTTTATCTTCCTTTTTTAGGCCAATTATGTTTTGCCCTAGTTCTACCTTGATTTATATGGTTCGATTTGACCATCGGTGACCCTTTTTACTTTTGCCCGGTTTGACAGACATTATGATTTTGGGGGTGACGGTCGATGCGTGCGACTGACTGTTTCAGACATGATAACTGATACCTTGCTGTCCAGTATGAGTTAGGACTACAACGTTCGATGGAGACTGTCGGTGCAGCAACCTGTTTTTGTGGGTTCACTTGATCTTCGACGCTTGGGTTATTCGAATCATTTCTTCTTGAATTGTTCATGAATACTTTATATAATTCTAATGAATGATTTAATTATATTTTCTCTCTTATTATTGTCATTGAATAATCAGTTTCGGTAGTCATTTCGCGCGATGGCTCTTGACAGTTCGGTGCAATCAGTGGTGTGGGTGTTTTTTGGGTCCTAGTGGTTCCTCGATGACAGTTTGGGGAGTGTTGTCGGCCCGGGTTGTTCCGGCCGTGGTTATTGCTCACCGCTGGTCCCATCCATTTTGATTATCTATCTGGGCTTTGGTCGGGTTTACCATTTCAATCTGCCGCTGAAAAAATAGTCGTGCGGTGCTCATTTACCGTTCATGGCCAATAGGCCGTTGTTGGACTGGTGTCGTGGTTATGGATGTTTGCTATTGGAACTGGCACCGCGGCTATTGCTAATATGTTATTGTCTTCCCCCGAACATAATGCATATGCCTTGTGAACAAATACAACGCACACCGTTGTATTCGTTTACAATGCATATGCGTTATGTTTGAGTTAACAGGACCAACTTTCAAGTTACCTTCACAAGGGGGTCGGGTCCAGGCTGAGTAGGTTCAGTTATGGACGACAGCTGAGGGCCTCAAAGCCTTGAAAAAAAGGGTAAAAGAAAAGTAGCGATGTACCTTTCCATGTTCTGGTCGGAGATTCATGTCTTTCCCCTACTTGGGGCCTCGCTCCACTCAGCAAATGTGCAAAATGAGAATAAATGTTCTGCTAGAACGTAGAAAGATACAACCCTTTCTGTCTTTTCTGTCTCTGTGACCACCGTAGCAGCGAGGCCTTGGTGAGTGGCTTGAACAGGCTTCCACTTTCTTGGCCACACCACTTTTTTGACTGTTAGAAGTGCCTTTGCGCACAGACACACACACACACACACACACACAGGGCAGTTTGTCGGTGACACGAAGGGCAGTTGCTTGCCGACAGCAGAGCACTCACAGAGAGAGAGAGAGAAATAAGGGGGAATGAAGTTATATTCGAATACAACAATTTTCTCGTCATGAAATTCGACTATAAGGCATATGTGTAGCATTCGAATCGAACGTATATGCGTTATATTCGAAGTGCCCTTATAGTCGAAGAACATGGTGTAACTTTTCGAAAACCATTGTTTTTTAAAAACTCGAATACAACCCATATGCGTTATGTTCGGGGGAAGATGGTAGTCGTTGTTGGACAGGTACCGCAGCTGTGGGACTCTCTTGGCCCATGGTGATTGGAGTTGAGGGTCTGACATTGAAGAAAGGACTGCAGGGACGGCACACAAGTTGGACTGATATAGTTGGCAAGGCAGCAAGGTGAAGGGGCATTTGAGACTCAGGCGACCAGGGGAACCGCAACTCACGGGCAAGTGACCACAGGGAATGCAGCGAACGGTTTTGTGGCATCCCGTACCCAGTCGTGAGGCGATTGTGGTCAACGTGGTTGTTGAAGCATACAGTGATGACACACATTGACTAGTGAGAGACTGCGAGAAGGAAGAGACACTCATGGGGGAGATGGCAACGAACACGGTGTACACTCCCCACATTGGAAATGTGGTAGTTGCAGTCGACAAAGAGAATAGAGGGGAACATGAACCAGATGTTTGGGGCCCACGGTATAGTGGACTAGAAGTTCCCAACTCGCGAGATTGACTGGCACCCGTTTGTGCGCAGAGACCACTCGTACCTGCCCGAAAGTGTATTGGATCTGTGGGAGATGTGAGCTTGCATGCTGCACGCAGTCATGGTAGACGTGAGTGATGCATGTTGAACTGTAATAAGAAAATGTCCTTGTTGAGGTACGAGTATTGGATGAGTGACCGTGACGGGAGCCACGATTGTGAGGGAGATTTCCCTTATTTTCTAATTGCACGCGCCTGGTTTTGTCTACGTTAAAGTGCACTCGAGTGCGAGCCAGAAAACACAGCGCACAGAGGGTGAAGGATATGGTGATGCATCGAGCAATGTCCCAATCCAAGTTCGTTGTAATCTCCCCATTGGTTTGTGAACGAGCAGAACTTGAACTGAATTGCAGACAGAGAACGAGCAAGTAAGCGTGCGACAAGCAAGCCAGTGAGAAGGGAGGGAAGAGATCGTACATGTGTGCACTTGGGAGAACTAAGGGAAGAGCGTGGACGTCAGAGGAAGTGAGGGCGCGTTTGCGCTATAAATTCGCTTGTATCTACCCTCTGCTCTCTCATGTGACCAGATACATCGAAATAGTGCTAATGAGAGTCTGTTCGCAGGGTTAGAGTTTGTGAGAGCGAGTGTAAGAGTTAAAGAAAGAGGAAGACGGTAAGTGGAAGAGTGAGAGCCAGTAAGAGAAAGTAAGAGACGGATGAGGGAGAATAAGAGAGAGAAGAGGAGGGAGATCGTGCATGTGGGTGAGAGTGAGAGGAAGTTGGAAGAAGTGAGTAGGGAGTTATTTATTTATCTTTGTTTATTACAATAATTTTTACGTACCTGGCTCCAGGTGCAGTCAGATTCATTCAGAACTGAATCAGCGTGAACCACTTGCTGAGCCAGAGAAACTTCGATGGCTGTTAGGGAAAGACGTGTGAGGGTGGCCGCATAAGGGAGAGAGACAGAGAGGACGCAGCTTGGGTGTGATGACGGTGTATTTACCCATATTCTAATTAAAAAAAAACATTCTTCTCGGTGAATGAACTAGTTGGCCAAGGCGTACTAGAGAAAATCAATAATAGGCAGTGAAACTTCTCACGTTCTTGCTCAAGTTTCATTCTGATTTCCCTGGCCTGGTCACAATGCAATGCAAGTGAAGTGATTTGACAGTGTATTTTTCAATGATCTAGCACAGCATTCACTCTCCCTCACTTGGAGAGTAGGAGTGCAAGGCCCGCGGCGCACTTCAAACCAAGTATGACAATGTGTTTTCAACTGTTTTAGCAGAAACATTTCTGCTCTCTTGCCTTGTAAAACACGGTGCACGAGCAGAAGGCGACAA
Organism: Chara braunii; assembly: GCA_003427395.1. Taxonomy (NCBI): domain Eukaryota; kingdom Viridiplantae; phylum Streptophyta; class Charophyceae; order Charales; family Characeae; genus Chara; species Chara braunii. The sequence goes on along the minus strand of BFEA01000211.1, from coordinate 2,195,156 downwards.
GAGAGGAAGAGTGGAGCTGAAGATTAACCATAAGGGACAAACTAGATGATACCTATATATGGGGGAGGATATACATTCGGGCACTGATGAAGGCCAAATTCACTTACCTTGCAGTTGTGCAGTATGCGTATGTGAGAAAGGAGAGCAGGCAAGCCAGGAAGTGAGCTAGTGAGCGAGTGAGAGAGAGGAGTCGAAACCAGATGTGGCAAGTGGAAAGAGGCCTTCAGTGCCGCCAAGTGGATCGATTCGGGGGGTCATTCGCAACCAACATTACCTTGTGAATCATAGGCAGAAAATAGGAAGTTGGACAAAAACTGCCCCATCAGTTGTTATGTGATATTTTGGCAGGGTTTTGCTGAGTCATTGATTAGAGTGGAACTAGCCAAACGACGAACCAGTAGCAAGAGATCAATCAGTGAGCTTGTAATGACGACCAATTAATTTGGACCAATCAGTGTGGAAAAGAACAGGTGCTACATACAATATGTCTGCCCATGTCAGAGCAGAGAGATGAGTGTGGCGACCTACCATTCAATACCGCTTGAGGAACAGTGTACAAGTGACGATTGAGGTCAGATACAGTCGTGAGTCATGACGATGGTTACAACTACTCATAATCATGAGCCTCCCGTGAGTTTCTAATAAGGCTTTTGTTTGATCTCAAAGTAATGTTGCTGGTGATCGAGGTCAAATATAGTCATAAGGATGGTTGGAGATGCTCACGAAAACAAACTTCCTGCGTTTTTGGATAAGGGCAGTATTCACTGTTTTCTTTTTCAAATGTACACAACCGGCACGCAGGGACGCTAACACTCAACACTTTCAGGATACATTCATGCGACCTGCCGGCAGACCTACTGTGGTGAACACCTCCAACGTTGCTCCTAATTACCTTAATACCCCCTTGATCCCGATTGCTTTTTTTCTTTTTTCTTGCGGGACCAATTTCAATTTTACCCATGTGGATTTGAGGATCTGCATGGAAGACCCTGAAACGGTTTCAGCCCAGATCCCAGACTCATATGGTTGTGCTATTTATTTTATATCTTTTTCGTTATTTTTCAATATAGAGTTGCAACTGTAAGACTCAAGGCCTGAGCGGGGGCGTGACAGGCCACACAAACCCTGATTCCCTGTTGATCGTTGAGGACCTCGGAAATGGGCGTAGCGAGTTACAGGCATTGTTGCCCTTGGCTTCACCAAATAGGAGGTAACCTCTCCCCGAGTTTCCTCACGCCGGTTTGATGAGGCTCGGACTCGATAGTTGGGCCAAGTACTGGTGGTGTAAAAAAATCGGTACTGGCTTCTTGTATCTTCTGCTGTTTTATTAGTACCACTATTCATTTGTCGTCTTTATCTTTTTTAGGCATTGTCTTAGTTGGTCTCAAACCCATTTGAGAGCAACTTTTATATACCATGTCATGTGGTCCCTCATGTAGAGATACCCGAAGGAGTGTTGTTTTCATCCAAACGAACATCTCGCTCTCCATACCCTCCTCACCCATACTTCCTAGCCCCCCACCGCGAATCAGCAACAACCATCATCGAAGTGGACACAACACGCAACCCATTATTCCCAAAATCTTGGGAATGCATTATCGACGATAATATTGTTTATTGTATCCCCAAAAGAAAATCCAATATGTTTTCGACGCAAAAATACAGGGCACATAGGATCTTACAGAAAAGGAAGAATGCTCAAATAGACCAGAGCAAGCAGGAGAAAGAACATTGAGGCAATCCAACTTGGTTGAGGTGAAAGAGGCAAAAACGGTTTCGTCAATGACTTAGCCTACAATGGTTGGGTCTTCGCCAACAACCTACCTGAACCCAGATGAGTGTGGACCTATGCCAACAAGGAACCCAGGACCAATCAACCGCACATCTTTCCCTCGACTGACAACAAATGGCACAAAGTCGGGGCAAATAAGTTATCCGGTCCTCAAGGCAAGATCCACAAAGACCCGTTGATCGACTCTAGGGTGGTCGGAATAGAGAAAAAGCATGAAGACCTACTTTGGAAACTAGACACAGCCAGCCACCAGACAGCATAAGATTTCCTCCAAGCTGAAGAAGACGACGAAACCCTGCTCAAAAAAGCAAAGACACACATCGAGGGATGGTACCCCTAGCCAGAGCCCTTACACAAAATACAACCCTCGCCCCAGAAAGACGACTCAGATAAACAGGCGGGAAAGAAAGGGAGAGAAGAAACACAGCCGGGAAAAGTATCAGGGAAAAAGGGAAAAAGAACAGGATCATAACTCAAAACCAGGCCACGAACTGACAACACCAAAAGGAATGGACATTTTCCCAACGGAAAAATGTCGCTCATAGGACCGGAATAATAGCAGAGAGGCAGTTATGGAATGGCTAAATGAGTACTTGGAAAACGCCAAGTACGAGAGAAAGAAGGAATTCGACATTAGAGTGGAGTGCATGAAATATCAGAAGAGAACAACAAAAAACAATGGCCCGAAAAACTCAGTCACGAGAATACAAACGTCCCCAAATAACTACGCAGTCCTCAGACACGACAGAGAACAAAAATGGGAACTGACTGAGTTCAGCGCGTTCAAATGCCATGAGAAAAAAAAAAAAAAAGAGAAACAATGGGAACAAACCTAGGCTCCAACACTGGATCCCATCCATCGTCAGACACAATCAAAAACATGGCCCCGAAGAAATAAAAACCTTCCAAGGAAAGGGCTAGAACAAGATCATCATAATCAATCAGACCGGAAGGCAACAAGGATCAGCAAAAGGTCACACAAGAAATCTGCATAATCATCTAACAAACAAAAGCTTTGTTCAATCAGAACGTAAATTACCGTAAAGAAAACGAGAAAGACTTTTGCACCGTTCAAAGAGTAGCAGATAACAAAGCCTCTCACGTCACGAAGAAAGCAGCCTCTGATCGCATTACGATAAAGGTCGTCAGATTGCTCGTGCCAGTCAGATTTCGCAACAAATTCAACGAATGGCAAGTGGCCACTGACATCTCCTTCGGGATCCCAACTACAATGTACAACCACAGGGCTCTAGTGCGAGTAGTCAGAGAGGAAATCTCTGAAATCTACCCACAAGGGGATATGTCATCCGGACAAAAGAGAACATCGAGAACGACAAACCAGATCCTTCAGACCTCAACCGGGAGGTGGAGGGATCGTTCAAGCCAATCCTCCTAAGCCAAATTGAGAGAAGGCTGGGTGTGGAGGGCAGGGAACACAGTCACAACGGTCCTTGGCAGGCAAGCACTGCACGACAGAGGTCATGGTTGAGTCCCTGGCCTCTATAATCAAATCCAATGTACTCAAAACTCGGCATTCCCTACAGGAAGAAGCCTCTCGAATCGATATGACAAAGGAAGAAGAGGATTTCACACAAAAGGACGACATGGAGGTGATCTTGTGCGGAAACGATAAGGGGGGCCCCAAACAGCAAGGAGGAAGGGGAGGCCCCACCACCCGAAGGCAAGATAGCGAGTATTAGGGACGTACAACATGAGCACCACCACGGTTAAGGACGACGGTGAAAACTCAGACGAAACCGTCATCACTGCCCTTGACATGGATTAGATTCTCGACAACAATTCCAAAAGGACATACAACTCCCCCCACCCCACTCACATAGACAGTTAAACAATATTTTCTACACAGTCTTTGCCCATGGAACCCAAAATCAGAATAAACTAGGTCACTAAAGGTCTAAGAATCATCAGACGGAACGTCGATGGGTTGGGCAATATAATAACAGTGGAAGACAAACTCTGAGGCAGACGTACAACCTTAAAATACCCAAACAAATCTTGACCGGATGCCATCCTTCTGCAAGAAACACAAGTTTTCAAACCTTCCAAACCACAAGAAGAGTAGAGAGACTACGAAAAAACGTGTGGGAGGCGCCACCTACTCCATTTCGGCTAACAGATCTGGCACAACAAACAGGGGTACATCGATCGTCATTCCCCGATTCTGACCGAAGGATGAATACAATGGAACGGAGGGGACACAGAGGAAGGGAGATGGACGTGGATGGACATCCAAGTGGCAGGGCGAAAAGGTGAGGATCATGAACATCTACGCCCCAAACGCCGGGAACGAACGCATAATTTCTTTTGACAGCACCGGAGCTCTAATCCCGGATCCTACTCCCATCATTATAGCAGGGGACTGGAACACAACACTTGAGCCCAGCCTCGACCGCATCTCACACTCTACCCTGTTGGGCCCCACCAGGGCAGGTATACACGTACGCAACATGATGACCGAGTACGATCTGATTGACCCATACAGACGATTCCACCCCACAGAGAAGAAATACCGTCTAATAAAAAAGAATCGAGCAAACCACACATCCATGTTTAGAATCAACTTTTTTCTGATATCAAACTATCTACAGGGCACTGTCAAAGAAGCGAAACGCCTTCAAAGGTCTAGATCATAAACCCACTCACCCGCTCCTCAACTGCAATTGCCCAGTAGAGAAAGGTCGGGGTTATACAAGATAAACAACTCATTGTTGTCCACTGAGAGGCTAAACGAGGCAGTGTCCCGAAACTAGTATTTCCTCAAACAGAACGGGTCCAGACAGGTAGACAGACACAACTGATTTATCAACAGCTACACAGGCCTAACCCAGACCGTCTCTTCATAATCCAGAAGCATAGCAAGGGAAAGGAACCTAAAAAAACAGAAACTTCAGACAGTCATTGAGATACCAGTAGAAAAACTCACCTCCGACCCAATCAGTGACTTATATTATAACACATGGACCGAAGCAAAGGAGGAGCTCAACAAATGGAGAAAATGGGAACTAAGAGGAGTCTAAATTTGAGTGAGGATGACAAACTACGAACTTAACGATGTGATGTCCAAGTTCTTCTTCGTCAAGATCAAAGCTAACGATAGGAACAATACGATATGAGCGCTAAAAGATCTCGCAGATAGAGGGACGGTGAAGACGGCGAGAACTGAGCTAGCGCAGATTGCACGATTCTTTTATGTCGACCTCTACAAGGCCAAAACACCATTTCCCCCTCCCACATCCAACGTAACAACTTGTCAGTGCATGATGTCCTGCCTCGACAGGACCATCTCCACAAAATAAGCAGAGGACCTCGACAAACTACTCATCTCAGACGAACTACACACAACGCGCACACATATAGGAAACGACAAGGCTTCGGGCTTAGATGGGATGCCCAAGGAATTATGGGTCCACTTTTGACCCACCCTATGAGAAAACCACCAGAACTTTTTCAACAACACCAAGATGAAAGGCGGGCTAGGCGAGATACTCAGCACAAGCATAGTCATTGTCCTGCATAAGAAAGAAGAAAGAGACAACCTCAAGAACTACATACCAATATCCCTCCTCACAACTCCATACAAAATACTGACAAAAACCTTGGCTAACAGAATTAATTAATCTCACAGATAAATGCTTCCACATATACCAGGTTGGTTTCATCCTAGGAATATACATCTTGGACAACGTCATGACGTTGAACGAGGCAACGAACAAAAGCACTGAAAAACGCATGAAGACAACAATCATTTTCTTTGACTTCGAAAAAGCCTACGACCAAGTCAATTGGGAGTTTTTACACTACTGTATGCAAAAAATGGGCTTGGGTCCAAACTTCAGAGAATAGGTGAAAGTCCTATACAGCGACGCTACAGGCAGAGTACAGATCAATAGAATCCTATTTGACACCTACCCCATCTCCAGATCGGTGCCACAGGGAGATCCACTAGGGTCCCCCTATCTTCCTGTTTATCATGGAGATCATCGTGTCCTTCCTCCAGAAGGACCCATCCATGGATCGCCTGACCAAACAAAACTTCAATCCCCTACATGACTTCGCCCTACCAACAACACTCATGTCCGCTGATGACCTCACAGTGCTTATCTGAGCCAATAACTCTTCCTTTCAAGCACTAGTTAGAGTGATGGAGCCTTTCGACTAACCTTTGAGATAAGAGTCAATTGGAACAAAACTGAATGGTGGTGGTTGGCCGATATCGTCCCACCACAGCCACCTGAACCCGCCCCCACCATGGCGTGGTCCACAGGTGAACAAGCCATACGCTACTTGGGCATCATGGTCAACAGGGAAGCCATGTGGCCCAACATGGGACAAAATCTAATAGCAAAACCAATAAAAAGGTTGGACCCCTGCAAAAAAACTCAGGCCTCCCTAACTGGGAGAGTCCTCATCATCAACACATCCATCTACGCCACAATATGGTACATAGCCTCCATTTGGTCGCCACCGGACTAGGATCTCAAGATCCTCCAATCCAGAGTTAGATGCTAATTGTGGACAAGCGACTCAAGTCGGACGACCTGCATCAACAAAGCAGCTTGGAAATACATCACACGTAAACCGCAAGAGGGGGGCTTGGGCATCATCGACCCGAAACAAGAAGTGATTGCTCTCCAAATGATAAGATAGTGAAGACCCTAACTCGACAGTCCATCCCGTGGACCAAACTAGCCCTAGGCAGCATACGCAACTTGGCCCCGGTCCAATCCCCCGGCAACATGATGGGACTTTTGGATTATGGCCAAGGGTTGGTTGACCAAACCCCCCAAGCAGCTCGCACCAACCACCTTGGCCCAGACCCCCACCACCACCAGGCCAAAATCCTACTCGGCCCCCACCCTGGCAGCATGGCACCTCATGCTACCCACGAAACAAGGTGCACCCTCTAACAAGGAGGACAACCTCTATTCTGCAACCAATGGATAAAAGACAGGGACTGCAACCAGTGGTCCCTCCACCACAGAGACAGAAGATTGCTACCCTGAGTAGAGAAAGGGGTATCGCAGATCAAACATATGTGGTCTGAAGAACGAGGCGATATTCAATGGTATAACGAGCAGGAACTTCGCATCCCACTGAAAGAGTGCCACAATTTGGACTCCAACCTTACGACCATATTGTAAAGCATACCGACATAGTGGACCCCACTCCTCAAAGAAGAGGATCACCTGGAAGTCCGAAGACTGGGGATTACTGACTACTCAGACCCCAACAACAAAAGCCTTCATATTCATAGAGCAGATCTCAGGCCACAAGGCCAATTTTGTCTCCTACCTGGTTGTCAACCACAACACACAGGACCTCGAAATCTCTAAGCAAGACCCACAAACCTAAGTTCTGGAGACCTTCCAACTGAGAAAAGACACGGGTTATCTTCCTACCTGAACTCGACATTAAGGACCTAGAATTCGACGTTAAAAAATGGGTATGGAAGAAGGGTTAGGCCGGCAGATCACTGACCATAGCTGAGTACAACGTGAAATTCGGCTACGAGCTAGGATTGCAAACATCAGATCCCAACCCCAGACTAATTGAGAAGTGGACTAACATCCTTGATGAGGCCCCATGAACTTAACTCACTATCCCAAGGCCCCAATACTTGAATACCAGACGTATTAAAATTTGTAGCATGCAGTGGCTCATCACCCACGCAGCCCTCCCAATCAATAACTGGCTCCACATTCGAAGACAACACTCCAACCCCAATAATACACCCCTATGCAATCTCAGCGGCATTGATTCGATCGAAGACATACCTCTTTGTCTTCTCCTTTGCCCGAAGGCAGCTTGGTTCTGGAACAGGATCCGAGCATTATGGAACAGGATCTGGAGCAGGTCTCACAATGCAGCTAATCCACATTCTTTTGTAGTGCTTTGTTGTTTTATTCGACAGACCCCAAAAGGGTATCTGAGAGGGAAGTAGACTAGAGCAAGTTGACAGTCAATCTTTCTTTGGTGGGAGTAATCAATGTTGATCAGGGTTCTTTCGGTCGGACGAAAGGAAGCGTGAGTTGTTCATCCATGTATCCAATTATATGACTTGCCGGTGGAAAAGGAACAGGGCTGGTGTTTCCCATAACGGAAAAAGAGTCAGGACCATAAAGACCCGTTTCATAAAAAAAAATGAAAAAAAAAAAAAAAAAAAAAAAAAGAGTTTGTGTTCACATCCAAGGTCCCAATAAGGACTATGCGGGTTGACCATTGGGAACGGATGGTCGGTGAGGATTTCTCAAGTAGCAAGCGCATATTTGGTGAGAGGAACCTTTTTTTTCCAAATTTGTCATAGACATGACCTAATCTGAGGTTGGCAAACAACGGTAGGTGATTCGTCAATGTACAACTTTTCAGGATATATGCAGCAAGTGAGAGTACTTTACCTAGGTAAATTTCTCACTGAAGATCAGCGCCAGGTATGGACGAGTGTTTTGCCCACCTTTCCTTAAACCACCATTACTTACAAGGCACTTTTCTCCGATGCGGGAAAAGTGTTGCGCGCCAAAATAAAACGAAGCAGTGCAACTTTCATTTGGTTGGCGCCGCCAGCCCTTTTGCTTCGGTACCCGGAGCCCGAAAGTCGTGGCGCATACACAAAAATGACTCGCGGCGGTGTCGGGGAGAATACCCTTGGGTATTTGCCGGGGGGTTTCAATGTTGGCCGTTGTCCGACTCTTTCGTTGAAGTGAAGGACTTGATGAGACTGACGGTTGCCAAAAGTTTATTCAGACATGACCTATGACTGAGAGACTAAAAGTTTTCGAGCTTTAGTTCAGACACGTGTAGCGTCCGAAAATAACGGATGTAACTTGGCAGTACTTCGCTTTTGTCGAAGCCGCAGAAGAGCGCGGACATGAAAATGTTAAAGTTAGACCTATTCTACCTAAAATAATATCGCGCGGATGATAGGTCTACCTAAAATAATGCCGCGCGGCTTAGCAACTGCACGATTCAGGACCTAAGTAGGCTAAAAAGAGGGATGCGTCGGGTATGGGGCCACGGCGCGGGAGGAATATAAAGTTTTTTTTTTCTATTTCCGGGGTCCGTGGGGCTTGACATCGAGCCAGGGGGTTGACAGGCCGAGGCCTACCCGGTTGGGTGACCAATTAAGCCGTGGTCACGTGGCTAACCGACGGGGCAGGGTCTGCAAGCAAAGCCTATTAGGCTTTAGGCAGGCAGGGCCTGCAAGTCCATAAGCAGGCAGGGTCTGCAAGCAAAGCCTATTAGGCTTNCTATTAGGCTTTAGGCAGGCAGGGTCTGCAAGCAAAGCCTATTAGGCTTTAGGCAGGCAGGGCCTGCAAGTCCATAAGCAGGCAGGGTCTGCAAGACCACCGACAAGAGGGATAACAACTGGGCAGATCTTCTTTTAGAAAATTTGTTCCTTTCACTGTTGTGATAGGAGCTAGCTCAATAGGTTACAATGCCAGACTTTTGCCCAACATATACAGGATCAAGCCCGGTCGCACACATCCTACTGGGCCAACTCCTTTTGGAGTTGCCCACTCTATATGCTGCAAGCGTGGTCGAATCGAACCGTTCGATCACGGTGATCGCGCGGATCAGCATGGCCCCTGCGCAAGGATAACACGCATAAATCGAGAAAATAATAATAATAATAATAATAATAATAACAATAAAATTTTGAGTCTCGTCGGACTGAACTCGTGCCAGCATCACAGAGTGCGTGGTTGAAAAGCCACATGACTCGTAATGGGACCGTTGGTATAAACCGGCGGTTATATATATATATATATATATATATATATATATACAGGGTTGCCGACGTTCGGGACGGGCCGAATACCCGAACCCGAACACCCGAACGTTCGGGCAAACGCGGAACCAAAAAAAAAAAAAAAAAAAAAAAAAAAAAAA
>BFEA01000211.1:2142814-2185435 GCA_003427395.1 Chara braunii | reverse complement strand
TATGTCATGCAGAAGTATAAACTAAACAACATTTGCCTCAACATTACATCCAAATTTCTTACCAAATTTGAAATAAAAATCAAATACGAAAAATAAATAATATTAATGAAAATAAGAAAAAATAAAACGAGAATGAAATTATTGCGTGGGCGAGCAAGTTTTCGACACCGCCATCTTTGGCGGTTTTTCTTTTTTTTTTTGCTTTTTCAAATGCCATGAAATTATATACATATGTATGTTACATCATATAGAACCTACAAATAATGTTTGAAAAAATAATATTTTTTTTCAGGCCCCGAAATAAAGGGAAAACAAAAAGTGAAAAGGGAAAAAAAACAAATTAGAAAGTGGGAAAGCAAGTTTTGACACCACCATCTTTGCCGATTTTTCATTATTGTTTGGCTCCACAGAATGACTTCAAAATTGAGAGACAGGTAACTTCCATAACAGAGAACTCACAAAAAAAAAAAATCAGAAAAAAATAATAATTTGTAGGTACCAAAATATTTTTTTGCGGGGTCCGAACCCCTTCGAGTTCGGGCCCCGTACAGGGACCCGAACGCCCGAACGTTCGGGGGTCAGCTTAGGGGCCTCCGTACGTTCGGCCTGGCAACTCTATATATATATATATATATATAAACTAAAATTAAAACTGAGTCATGGATGACGCGCCAGATGGTGTGGTCCGAAGTGACTGGGGCGTTAAGATACCAGTAGCTCTGATGGTGCCCGTTCTGAACGGGCGACCGTTTTTTTATCGTTTTTTTTTTAACTTAATTTATTAGCTTTGCTTAGATTTTCTTTATTTAGATTCTTCTTAGATTCTTTATTTTTTTTATTTTTTTTTCTGTCCCTTTTTGTTTGTAAATTTCCTAAAGTACCCGTTCGTTTCAACGAACAGGTTGACTTTCCATGAGTAAGATGAGCAAAATCGAATGGATCTGTCGCAAAAGTGCAGCTACACTTGGGTTTGGGTTTTGGGACCTTGTACTTGAGTTACGAGGGACTCTCTTCATACGAACAGGCATGTAGTTCCCTGGTGGTCGAACGAACATTATTGCAGAGCCATTGGGCCTCTCTCTCGAGGGGCTCTCACGACAGCTCGTTTGTCGTTAGCAGCGGTCGCGAGTGTCGGAACCTTTAGAGAGAGAGAGAGAGAGAAAGAGAGTGAGACAGAGAGAGAGAGGATATTTCTCCCCGGCAACGGCGCCACCTGTCGAGTGCAGGGCTCCCACACTTTGCAAAAAATGAGGCAGCCAATGCGCTCGACACGTGCCTGATCTTAGGTTGGCGGTAGGGTGAAATGAATAACTTTGGCAACGAGTCTCATCAAGTCAAAACAAAGGCAACCGATTACCTTGTCGACTAAATTAATTTCATCGTCGGTACCCAACTCTTTGTTGGCGGTTGTATGATTGTTCGTGGAATTCGACCCGGGGTGGTCGGATTTTGTTTCAATTTTGTGTTCTTGAATGTATCAAACTATAGTTTTTTGTTGATATCGATTCGAGGTAGTCGTTTTTTTTATTGATTTTGTGTTATTGGATTTACATATTGATGATTTTGATTCTTTCAGTTATCATTTCAGATTGGATATATATTTCTCTGACCCCTGTCGACTACGGTCGATTCTTTATGATGTAAATATATGTGGATGTTTTAATTTTTTTTTTACGGTTTCACGCTTGGTTGAGATCATCATAGTCGACAAACGTACATTTCGTACTTAGGAGATCAGCGCCCTAAGGGACGGACAACGCTCAGATCTACTTGGCGTTAACCAAGCGTACTACAGCGAATGAGCAAACGCCCTCGGCTGATCAACCTCTGCGATTGCATTTAAAAGCTTTCACACGTGGGTCAGTAGCTCGGTAGGGATACGCCCCAAAGGGTGGTGACAACCCCTTAGGGAAGGAAAGTTTATGCCCCGCGGGAACCTATCCTCTCGTAGGAAACTGCGAGATGTACAGTTGGCGCATCCGGGTAGAGCGACGAAGGGACGACGCAACCGCGCCCGTTTCGGCGGTTCGTGGGATTATTCTACGTCGTTCCCAAGTTGTCTCTTGATTTTATTTTGTTTTAACTTCTGCGTGACATGGTCGGAAGGGCTCCCACGCTTTGCAAAAATGGCGGGAGCAAATGCGCTCGACAAGTGGCATCGTAGGTAGGGACGAGTGTTTCGCCCACCTTTCCTTACAAGGCACTTTTCTTCAATGTTGGAAAAGTGTTGCACGCCAAAATAAAACGAAGCGGTTTAACTTTCATTTGGTTGGCGTTGTCGAGCACATCGGCTCCTGCCTTTTTCGCAAAGGTGGGAACCCTCCCGACCATGTCACGCAGGAGTAAAACATAGCAAAACCAAGAGACAACTTGGGAACGACGTAAATTAACCTCACGAACTGCCAAGATGGATGAGGTCGTGACGCTCCTTCGCCGCTCTAACCGGGTGCGCCAGATGTACATCCCACGGTCCCCTACGACAGGATAGGTTCCCGCGGGGCATAAGCTTTCCTTCCCTAAGGGGTTGTCACCATCCTTAGGGGCGTATCCCTACCAAGTTACTGATCCACGTGCGAAAGTTTTTAAATGCAATCGCAGAGGTAGGTCAGCCAAGGGCGTTTGCTCGTTCGTTGTAGTATAGATACATTTGGTTAACGCCAAGTGAACCCGAACGTCGCTCGTCCCTTAGGGCGCTTATCTCCTAAGTACGAAGTGGACGTTGGTCGACTAGGACGGTCGCAGTCAAGCGTGAAACCAAAATTTTCCTAGTTCCTTAGACACAACGTCAAAAGAAAATTAACATCCACATATAATTACATCAAAGGAAATTGACCGTAGTCGACAGAAACTCATTCAATCTGAAATGGTAACTGAGAAAATCAAAATCTTAATTTGATACATTCAATATCACAAGATAAAAAAACAATCCGGTCGCCTCAGGTCGAATACCATAAAACAATCAAACAACCGCCGACAAGGAGTTGGCTATCGAAAATAACATTGATGTTGCCAACAAGGTAGTCGGTCTGCCTTAGTTTTGACTTGATGAGACGCATTGCCAAAGTCATTCATTCCAACTTATCGATGACCTAAGATTAGAAAGGCACACATCAATTTTCACATATTCTTAATCTTTTTGAACAATAGGTTGCTTTGCTAATGACTCTTGATCAGATGCATTGCTTGAAGTGTTGCATGCCTCTTACTCTAGGAAGTGGTCTAGGGTACTCCTCCTCGTCCGAGCACAGGACTCAGATCTCAGAAGTTGGGCCGTCTCCACCGAATCGGCAAGTACCCCTCCGTAGAACGGTCCACTCTAGGTCGATAACAGGGTCGGCTCTTGAAGCAACGAACCCCCGCCCCAGATGCTTCCGAAAGGTAGAAGATGTGTCCACTGCAAGTGACCTTCATATATTTTTCTTTTCTCCTAAGTCCAGGGTAACTTAGACGAAAAGAAACATAATGAGATAGAGAATGATAATCATTTGGACAGATACAGGTAGATAAGGTCATTCGGAATAGAAAGGGTCATTCCTTGGGAGAAGACTAAGTCCGTTTGACCTTATTCCGCTTTATTTGAATCCAATCATTTTATGACACTCACTGAATTTATCTTTTTCAAAACAACAGTTTTCACTTTCACAAGCAGACAAGTGGAAGATAGAAAGAGGATAATTTTTTTCTTTATCTCAAATAGGCATAATCAATCTCCTTTGCAAGCATCCTGCTACCTACGTGGACAAAACGCAAAGAAAACAAGTTCAAAAGAAACCAAGTACAATTTCATACTCACGTCGGACCTTTCCGTTCACATGCATGACTCACACAACTTTATTTTACCTTTTCTTTTGAACATTCAAAACAAACAGCGTCAAGCAAAGTGTGGGTTCACACAGGTGTGACATGAAATCTGAGTCAATCAACTGACTGACCTTGAGTGAAGTTTGATCCGACTCACTCAAGAAAGCCGACTAGTATATCAATCAAAAGAAAATGACTGTCGTAGAATATGCAGCTCACAACTCCACAAGTTAGGGCCTCTCTCCGGAATCAAGGTCCGCGTCCTTCTCCAAGTGTTTGAATGAGCAAGAGTCGACCCATTGAGAGGACTCAAGTGGGATAACCCTCCAGGAGGGTGCTCCCATGATGCAATCCCACGTCGCCTCAACATCTCGGATAGTCCCAACGTCACCTTAACCACCAAGGATACTCCCAACCCAACTGCAGGTCCACACCGCCTCAAACCACTGTGTCCGCATCCCAAGTTGGCCCCACTCAATCCCAAGATGGTCCCAAAATGATCCCAGATGGTCCCAAGTGGTTCTAGGTAGTCCCACACCATCACCCGCAACACCAGACAATCCAGAACTCAAAATCGCTCGCATCTCGCGCCTCCAAAAGAAATAAAGGTGACCCTGATTGAAAACCGCATGTGTCGTGAGCCCCAGTAAAAAATGTTCTTCCGGCGCAAACCGCGAGTGCCGAAACTCCAATAGCCACTGCCGCGAGGACTCACTCTGCGCTCTCTTCATGCCGCCGGTCCACGCACTACTGCCACATAGACCCGATCGTGCACCAGCACTAACCCAACCTCTATACTATGTTGGGATCCACCATAACCACCGGGCACCACAAAAATAACGGCGGACCACTGCTTGTTGCACCGTCAAAACCGGTACCATGGCTGCCCCGCAACACCACCGCGAGATCACACACAAAAAACTGTCTCCGCTGTGGCGCAAAGACCCGTAGCATTTTCCCTCACAATAGTGTCACCGATGTGCCGCGAGCATAACCCCAAAAAATAATGACGATGCCACCGCCAATTTCGGCAACATGATCCCACCGGATACATTGTCGTTCCTGCGCCGCTAATCGAGCAGCACCTCCCCACGCTCACATTAAAAATAAACAGTGGCGCCGCACAGCAAATCTGACAACACCTTCCCTTAGGAAGGTCTTGACGCCGTGGCGACAGTCCGGCAGCACAACCCCACTAAAATAGGTGTCGTTTGCCGCACCGTCCGGATCTTGAAGCAGCCGCAGCACTAGCACAGGGATGGGACAGAGAGCCTCCAGCCCTTGGTCATGGCTGCCTCTCCTCACCTCCTCGCAGACCTCCGCTTCCTTCACCAGCAACACTTCCTCTCATCCTGCAGACCTCCAGCTCTCCACCAGTAGCACGTCCATCGACAGCACCGCCCCACAGTAGCAGTCAGCCGACATTCACTCAAGTGAATGGCCCAGCAGCACTGCCACAAGTGTGAGGCCGCTGGGTGGAGTGCTGGCTTTTATAGCTAGCTGAAGGCATGTGGGCAGCTACTTTGCCCCCTTCCTTGCAAAATTCGTCAGTGCTCCTGGCCCTTGATCTAAATCAACGGCCAGAAGCTTTGTGTCTTCGTTTTCCCTTAGGGGAACCAAGGTCATCAATCCCTAGGAGTACCTGGCCATTTTCCCAGGCCAGGTGCTCCTGGAAATGGTTGTATTCAGCCGCTTACCACTGCCTCCTCTAAACAAACAGGTGCAGTCACTTCACCCCCTAGAACCTTCTAGGGGCTGCAGCCGTTCCATGGCCGCGACCAAATTCGCTGTCGTTTTCCTTTTTTTTTTCTTTTTTTTTTTCCTTCTCTTTCTTAACCCCTACCCTCGTTACCCTGTACAGGGGCAACTCGTCGTTCGAATGAATAGTCGCCCTCTCAGTCGCTTCACATGGTCGAACTACAATCAAGCTCTATGGGGCCTACTCTTCCCTTCTGTCTTCACGTGCTATCACGCGTCTGTATCTGGCACAGTTCAATTGCCAGATCCAGGTGCTAATAGTAGTAGACTGTTGCCCGTTGCTAAACGAACGGGCGCAACTCTTCACAGGGGTACTAAAAGGTGGGGTAAAAAAAGAAAATATAAAATAAAAACAGGAAAAAAAAAAGAGAAAAAAAAACTCAAAACTCACCTCTAAACAAAACGGCTACCCATTGTCATAGGCGTCTGTCCCATCCTTGGAGTGCCCTAAGGCTAGCCGCCAGATAGGACTCTCTCTCTCTCTCTCTCTCTCTCTCTCTCTCTCTCTCTCTCTCTCTCTCTCTCTCTCTCTCTCTCGACCCCAACTTGTCCAACTTCGTCAATCCCCGAATGCAGCCGCATAATGCGGCAGGTGCGTTAAACTTCGGTGTGTTCGTTCATCCGCAGATGGACTGTCGGGGCTCAGCCCCCTGATGAGTCGGTGGAAGTCCGACGAAACAGTTCGGCACAAGTCACACTCGCTCGTTCGTTCAAAATGAACGGGTATTGATACCCCCCCCCCCAAAAAAAAAAATTAAAAAAAAAAAAAAAAAAAAAAAAAAAACATCTTAGACAAAATTTACGAAGAAGATCTAAAAATAAAATATAAACGACATCTACAAAACTTCCCTTTAAAAAAAAACGATTGCCTGTTTTCACGGGCAACATTTTGGTGTACAGGGGCTGAAAAACCCCAGTTACTTCGGAAAGCGCCACATGGCGCTGCACTTAGATTTTTAGTTTTTTTTTTCTTATCGTTGGTTGTTCGCCAATATTTACCATCACGTGGTTTTTCAGCCACGCCCTTTAATCCACAGGCCCATGTTCGATCCCCACGGTTCCGGAAGAAAGAAAAAAATAAAATAAAAAAAAATATATATATATATATATATATATATATATATCGTCACAAACAGAACTGCCCGGTATATATATTTAATCGATTTATGCGTGTCATCCTTACGCAGGGGCCATTCTCGATCCATGCGGCCGATCTGGACCGCGCGATCTCGATCGAACGGCCAAATTCGACCGTGTGGGTAGCATACAGAGTGGGCAAGCAAGATTCGACTGTGTGGGTAGCGTACAGAGTGGGCAGCTCCAAAGGGAGTTGGCCCAGTAGGATGCGTGCGGTCGGGCTCGATCCTGGTAGCTGCTGAACGAAAGTTTGGCACCGTAACCTACTGGGCTAGCAAAGTGATAGGAGCAGCTCTTCTATAAGAAGAGTTTGGCCCAGGCCATTCCTCCTGCCTGTAGCCTTGCAGGTCATGTCTGCCTAAGGCTCTGCAGATCCTGCCTGCCTGAAGCCTAATAGGCTTTGCTGGCAGGTTGTGCCCCGTCGGTTGGCCGCGTGACCTCGGCATCGGTCTATCAACCCTTTGGCTCGACGTCAATCCCCGCAGCCCAGGAAATAAAAACATTCTTCCTATTCCTCCTACATCGCAGCCTTATACCCGGCGCATCCCTCTTTTTAGCCTACTTAGGCCCTAAATCGCGCGGCTTAGCAGTCGCGCGATATTATTCTAGGTAAAATAGGTCTAGCTCCACCACTTTCATGCCCGCACGCCTCTGCGGCTTCGACAAGGGCGAAGCACCGCCAACTACTATCGTTACACTCGGATGCCACAAGCATCCCGACTAAAACTTGAAAACTTTCAATCTCTCAGTCATAGATCAGGTCTGAATAAAGTTTCGGCAAACGTCGATCTCATAAAGTCCTTCAATTAAATAAAAAAGTCGGACAGTGTCCGACAAGTCTTTTGAGTGATGTTGCCACAAGAGACATCATGATGAGCTAAACTGGAAGCATATGATGAGAGTTGCTAAGAGCAAGATATTTAAAAACAGTTAGGACTTTCTTATTGGATAAAAAAGTGCATTGGTTGCTTCTGGTCAAGGTAAAGGTGGTGGAAGAGGATGCAAAAATACCCTCAAATGCTCCTTTCCCTTCGATCCTATTGTTGTTTTATGAGTAACTGTTGACAATACAGCAGCATACAGTGAAGGGCGTTTACCGTATATGACATAAACTCCATCCTACTGTGCAGATAGTTAAACCATCAATACTTGACTGATCCTTCCGCCGTGGGCCATTTTCGTGTATGCGCCGTGACTTTCGGGCTTTGGGTATTGTTTTTTTAGCGTTTTGGGGGGTTAGCGCTGAGGGCGTCCGGGTGCCTGACCGAGAGGTTCGCACGACCGGGCGCCCATAGCACCCTTCCAGACGACCTAGGAGGACCCGGACGCCCGGGCTGGAAAGCTAGTACTCGGTCCTTTATAATAATCATTAAAAGACATTTTGTTAAAAACCTTAGAAGAATCATATAAAACTCATAGGCTTTAAGGTATCAAGTTGAGGTACAAGTGTAAGCAAAGTTGTGTCGCAAACCGACCTGTTATCAAAATATAACAAGAGTTGACCCTCGTAGAATCAGTCTGAAGTTAATCAAGCCTTTAATCAATCTGAATGAAAATGGCATGCAACACAACACAAGTCGGTGTCCAAGCTACCCTTAAACGAGTGTGAGATAATCCTATATTTTTACCTCACCTCTAACATTTATGTGAAAATATCAAGAATTTTGACGAGTATCTCTCCTAGACATAGGTAGATCGCCAAAATTTTCGAAGTCCTAAGATATTATAACTTTCCCAAATTCAAGCGATTTCGGCAACGCTTCCCATAGGAAAAATGTCTTCGCAAAATTTACATATAACTAAATATGAAAATGTCGAAATTTTTCTAACTCCAAAAGATCAAAATTTTATCTAACTTTTGGGATTAGCAAAAATTTGGGCATCTTTTCCCCTAGGAAAATACTATCAAAAGGTTTATACTAATCCAAATTTGAAGTCGGATAAAATTTCTAACTTTTTCAAAAGCAAAAAAAAAAAAAACTCCCTGATTTCATGAGATTTCGCAACGCTTTCTATAAGGAAAGTATCTTCGCAAAATTTATATATGATCAGGATTGCCGGCGTTCGGGACGGGCTGAACGCCCGAACATTCGGCATCCCCTCTTGACGCGTTCGGACGTTCAGCCGAACGCGAACCAAAAAAAAAAAAAAAAAAAAAAAAAAACAATATATGTTATGCAGAAGACTAAACTGAACAACATTTGCCTAAATGTTATGTCAATTTTTTTTACCAAATTTGAAATAAAACTTAAATACTAAAAATAAATAAGAATAATAATGAAAATTAGAAAGAATAAAACGATAATGAAATTATTGAGTGGGCGAGCACGTTTTTGACACTGCCATCTTTGACAATTTTTTATTTTTTCTTGGCTGTGACAAATGTCATGAAAATTTATAATGTGTATCTTATATAATAGAAAATTTACAAACAAAGTTTATGAAAATAATAATTTTGTTCATGCCCCGAAATAAAGGAAATGTAAAAAGTGAAAAGAGAGGAAAAACAAATTAGTAAGTGGGGAAACAAGTTTTGACACTACCATCTTTGCCGATTTTTTATTTTGCTTTGGCTGAACAAAATGGCTTCAAACTTAAGAGGAAGATACCTTACATCACAAAGAACTCACAAAAAAACATTCAGAAAACAATAATCATATTTAGGTACCAAAATATTTTTTGGCGGGGTCCGAACCCCTTAAGGTTCGACCCCAGTACGGAGACCCGAACACCCGAGCGTTCGGGGGTCAGCTTAGGGGTCTCCGTACGTTCGGCATGACAACCCTGTATATTACTAAATATGAAAAACTTTAAAAAATTTTAACTCCAACAGAAAAATTTTCCAGAATTAAATAATCATTTTATAGTAAAATTACATTTTAACTTTTAAATTTTCATTCCATTTTAAAAAATGGCATTCCAATTTTAAAATTTTTCGTCTTACTTAAGCACTTTCCTTCCAAGAATGGGGTATCCCTTCTTATTTCAACTGCATGCTAGAGATGGAATGAAAGTATGGATGAGTTCATGAAATATTTTAGCTGGACTGTCATTCTAAGTACGGATTTTCAATCATAAATAGGTTAATCCAATCTAAATTATAAGATATTTGTTGTACTAGAATAAACGTTTAGTTAAAACATTTCATAAACTCGTCAAGACTTTCATTCTATCTTGAACAAATAGATGTAGTTGGAAGGGAAAACTCATATGTAGACGGAAACTTATCAAATAAAACTAAAAATTTTAGCATTGAACAAACATTTGAATGATAATTCATAAATGTGAAGATTTTTTTTTTTATGGAATGTTTTTTCAACTTTCATTTCTCGTGGGAATTTTTTTGTTGTCTAAAATATCAAAATTTTGTCTAACTCATATTAACAAAAATTTGGGAAACACTTCCCAAAGGAAGTATTGTCAAAAGGTTTATTTTAATCTAAATTTGAACTCGTATAAAAATTTTAAATTTTTCAAAAGCAAAAATTGTCTAACGCCATAAATTAGTAAAAATTTGGTCGGCATCTTCTTTAAAAAAAAATAGCTTTTCAAATTCTTACTGACTCGGAAAGGTGAAGTATACAAAGCCTATAGCTTTGCATAGAAGAATATGTCTAACTTGTTGAATTAGTCAACAATTGGGTAGCGTCTCTTTTATAAAAGGTAATTTTTCAAATTTATACTAATAAAAAAATGAGTTTGACTATTTTACTATGTACAGTTTGAAAGATCATCCAACTCCTTAGGTCTTGTACCAATGTAAGTAGTATTTTCCTTAGGGGAAGTGATATCCCAATTCATACAAGTTTAAGTCATAAAACAAAAAATATGCGTAAATCAAACCAACCCCTATCGCTCTAGTACATGGTAAGCATTAAAGCAACTGTCTATAATGAACCCAAAAATCGGAATAAAGCAGAGTTCATACTCATCCACATAGAAGTCCATACCACAATGGAAAAGTATTGTCGCAAAATCCCTGAGTTGTTTTCCCCATAAATATTTTATTCACTCTCAGTTAGATAAACCTCAATATCCCACTTACATACGGCATAAGAAGGTTAAGCGAAACCGAAACCACAACCACATTGCTTAACCTTTGTCTTTATGTACACAAACATATTGTTCAGTCTGCCTTTGATTACTCTCATTATACTCCCAATTAAGTAATGTTTTCTTTGTGATAGGCTATAGTTAAACCAAACCAAAGATACATTGTCTAACTAGCCTTGTTCAATAGTAAAAGTATAATATATTTATCTAGGTTACTGAAGTGGTCCGGGACCACTTGCCCGACCATCTGAAAACTTTGGAGGAAACTATGTACTAGGGTATCGTTGTGGGTCTCTGCCATAATGCTCCTAGCCTTCTCTGCTTAGGCATAGATCATCATCTGTCGGACCTCAATTGGCCTGCTCAAACTCAACCTCTCACAGCATATCGTGGGTGGCGGACGATACATCCAAAAAATGTCTCTGCCACTCAAGTTTCTCCCACGCCATAGGCCAAATACCCACTTGCTAGCATGCACGTTGAGTTCGTCTGACCTGCTTTTCGGTAGCTCATAGGTGTACTGACTGAGCTTTAGCTCGTTGGTCCTATTGTCGGTCCCTGTACCATTATCATCCCCAAAACGGGACTTTTTAACTAAAAAAAAAAAAAAAAAAAAAAAAAGTGATAGGGATAATAGAGTCGAGGTGGGAGGGGTCTCCTTGGTCCCGCCGGCCGGCCCACCGCTAGGGCCAATGGCAAAACCAAGGGGGATGGTCTCGCAGGACCCTCAACCCCTCGACTTCTTCAATCTCGCTGCACAGCTCCATCATCGCTAGTAGCTAACCTTGATCCCCGTACCTTCGTAGTAGAAGTCCTACGATGTAACTAATAGTGATAAGCCCAAGGTTGTGATTTAGCACATGTAACCTCTAATAAAAATAGCACTGGCCTCACGACCAGATTTGTAAACGCACTGAGGCCACACCTCGTCCTACCAACCGAACCCGCAGTCGGTGGGCAATATTTTTTGTCGGTAAACCGCCCATCATGTTAGAGCTATGTTCCGCCGCTGGTCTTTAATATCACACACAACTAAACACTATGAGGGTTGCGCTCTGGTTGTTGGGCATATCGTGTACGCCACTCAGTAAATTGAAAAGTCAAATCCTTTTCACACACACGTGGTCCACCACCCGCATCTTTATGCAAGCACGTGAGCACTGACACGCCACTTATCCACACATCAGTTCGTTTCGATTTAGAGCTCGGCAACTGCACCGGCAAGCGCACCTTGGCTACGAAGGACACAGTCAACTATGATTGGAGCTGCTCCGGATGTAACGCGCAAAAAGTACGTGAAATACCTTTGTAAGGGTATTTCGTATGACAAAGGAGTTATAAATTAGGTCTATGAACCTAAATGGGTTTGTACCTGGTTTTAACCATAGAGATAATTGTTGATGAAATGGTTGTGACTCAAACCGACGTTCGGATCCTATTTGTGCACAACGGTCTCATTTAATCGATTTTTGTCGCATCATGTGAACACTTGAAAAGTTAGGCTCCATAACCCCCTAATTTTATATGATATCTCTCCCCCACTCGTGGTAAATTAGGGCATAGAGACAACTTGAAAAGGTTGAGATTCACGAGATAAGCCAATTATGTTGCTTGAGATTCACATTTTGACGTAGGGGAAACGCCTTTTGCAAAAACATATGGCTACTTAAACCACCATTCCCCCCGACACCAAAAATTGGCTTTGGGGGACCATCGGAGGCTAGTAGCCTGGAAGAAGCGGAGGTCGGCGACAATTCAAGCGGTGGTCGGCGACAATTCGAGCGGAGGTCGACCTAAAAATAAAAATAAAAACATAAACTTTGATGATTTTTGTCGCTCATAATAATAAACCAAAACATCTTAAATTCTAGGATCCGGTAGATTTAATCGTGATCTATTCAGGAAAATTATTTAAAAATATATATATATATATTTTTGACGGTGAAATACTCGCCGCGTCGATTCAGTGCATTTTCCGTTCTTGCCACTCTGCCACCTGCGGGCCAACGAAAAAGTACTCCGTTCTTGCCACTCTGCCACATGCGGGCCACTCTACCAGTTCTCCATACTATGGTACCGGTAGCCCTCATTAACTTGGGTTACCAGTCCCTCAATTTTTTTTGTCGTGGGGGGAGTGGTGGTTTAATCCAACCCTTGAAAAATTTTATCTGTAATGGCATAAACAAACCTCTATTTTGGTAGAGCATAGGAAGTTATGTTAAGGTTTCAATTAAGATTATGGGTTTTGGACGGTTCGAGTTTAAAAGAAATAGGGAGAAGTTGTTTGCGAGGAGGGACACATCATTAGATGTGTAACCTATCAGAGAGGGTGTCTCCTTTATGAGTAGACTTTCACTCAAGTGAAAGATGAAAATTATTAAGATTACATAGCTATGGACATCATGGACAACAGTAGAACACAAACGTAGAAGTATGAACGTTCTAAACTAAACTGAAAAAATGCAATGTACAAAATGGCAAAATGCATGTAGTGAATAGAGAGAGTGAAGATAAATATTGGTCATATTTTGTAGGTATGACAAGGGATCATTGCAGCAGGCTCCAATTGAGCCAGACTAGCAGACCAAAACATCCCATATTGGAGAGTTGGACGAAGGTAATGACAAGATGCAGCCAAACATTTTATCCATCACAAAAGTGGAACCCTGAGAACGACAATATTGAACAAAAAAACAAAAGAAAAACGAAAATCGACGTAGAGTAAGTTTCTTGTAAGGAGTCAAGATATGCAGAGCTTTACAAAACACGAGCTCTAGAAATTTGTACGTCCAGCTTGTTGAAATAGCGCACAAATTTGTGTCGCTCAAAAAAGAGAAAAGAAAAACGAAATGTGTAAGTCAAACAAATTAAAAATCAAATGCAGATTGCAACTCGAAATGAAATCCTATATCATGAAACTATTGAGATCAATGCACTAAGAGTGAATATCCTAAATATAATATATGTGACTCCTAGTGTTTAGGAAATAATACTAAAGTAGATGAAGATCGCAAACAAAAACACTAAAGAAGAGAATGTTCATCTAATAAAATTGAAAATTAAATTCAGACTACAACTAAAAATGAAATCCTATGCGCAAAGACTCTTAAAAATAATGTCTTAAAAATAGTTATTGTAATAAAGTATTGAATGACCGCTAGTGTTTAAAAAATAAAACCAAGGTATATTCATGGATGAAGATTGCGAACACGGACATCAAAGTATAAAATGGTCTCGTAGAGGTATATAGAATGTCGAGTTAAACCACCATACCCCCCTCAAACAATATGACTGGTTTTTCGGACCTTTCAGAAGTCGGTAGCCTAAAGGAAGTGGGGGTCGACAGCAAAGTGAAGGTCGACTACACTTAAAAAAAAAAAACAAAGCCCCAACTTTTGAGATTTTCTCGTTAAAAATAAAATAAAAATATCAAAATACAAAATCATGTAATTTAACTCCTGAATTTTTTAGGATGAGAATCGAAAAAAGTTTCTTAAAAAAAAAAACATAAAATATATTGTTATGATGATTCCACGCATGTGGACGAACATTATTTTTCCTATGAAAAAAATACTCAAACTTCGATAATTGTTTTGCACTCAGAAGAATGTGTCAATATTTTTTTTTTTTTGAGAATCTGTAAATTTGAATCTTGATCTTCTTAGGAAAAATATTTAAGAGATGAAAAAAACATGTTATGACCACGAAATAAATTGCAGCGAATATTTAACGTATTTGTTATGTTTGTCATTCTAGCAATCCCCCATAATATGCTATTGTGACCCTCATGGACTTGTGTTGTCGGTATCGTCAATTTTATAACAATAAGGGGAGTGGTGGTTTAACAAATACAACTTACAAGGGCTTATCTTCACAACAAATATGGATATCAGGCTCAATGAAGGGAAACCAACTATAACTCAGACTGTAAAATCAATGCCCATAAAGTAGGTAGAATGATGAAAACAAAGTGTGGGAGGCAAACAACACTAAAAGCTCAACAAGATACATTCATAGAGGCAAGGATAATATGAATGCAACGGGTGTATAACCTCTCAAACCACAAAGTAACATGTTATGTTGACACTAAAAATCCTTTAAAGATGATATTCATAATTTATCCAATAACATGTACAATGTAGGGGAGGTAAGACTACACGACAAATATATAGCAATTGTAAAGAACATGAAGGTCCTCATACCAATATACAATTAAAAAAGAATGCACATAAAAGAACTACCGTAGAATATAATGAAAAGAGATCGTCGTACCAATACACAACCAAATAATAATACATATAAAAAAGTCAACCCTCAATGTAATCAAAAGAAAAACTATTACACGATATAAGGATGGCAATGAAACATATACAAATATATACTACAAGGTGAACAAAAGTGGCAAAACTTCATACGACTTAAGTATAGATGTTTCCCAAAGGCAAAGTTGATGAAGTTGAAGCCGATGATGAATGTGAAGTTGAAAATGTTGGAGAAGAATCAAAATTATAACGCCTAATAAAATTATAATTTTTATTAAAGTGTAAGCAATTGTTGAAGTTTGTGAAATGATGAATGTTAGTCGGTGAGGTTGATCAACGTAAATAGTTGATATGGAAAAATAAGTGAGGAACACAAATCATCAAGGTATTTTCGATGCACTAAATTTGTAAGAGTATAATTTAGAGGCACTCCAATTCAAGACATGGAACTACACGAGAAAGAAAATCAATCGAACAAACCTTAGCAGACATGCACATGCGCAATTAACATGTTCGTAAGGATCAATGACCCGATGGACAAGCTACTCCATATATAGTATAAATGTTAACATGGCAATACTTGAACACATCGACCTTCTGCTCCTTGTGACCATCAACCATAATGGGGGGAGACCTGGCATAAGGATGTCCACAATTGTTTTTGAAAGATGCGTAAATGGGTGGATGTTATGAAATGTAATAAATATATGTGACGCCAACCGGTTTGCATTCATATAGTAGCAATCAAGGTACTATGTAACGTGTTCAACGATTAAAACACTCATTCTCGTTCGAATAGGCTCGTTCAAGCCTCCCGTTTTCGTTTGAATGGGCCCGTTCAAGCCTCCCGTTCTCGTTCGAACAGGCTCGTTCAAGCCTCTCGTTCTCGTTCGAACGGGCTCGTTGAAACCTCCACATGGTTTGTTTAAACACGCCAGCTGGCAGGGAGCGGGATAAAATTGAACAAGCGCCCCCTGCCGACATGCACACGTTGCAATCCAAAAGGGAGCATTACGATTTGAAAGAGAAAAAAAAAGAAAAGAAAAAAGTGTGTGTTCGGATATGTGCATGTGTGTATGTGTGTGTGTGTGCGCTTGCGCACGCATGTCTATGTGTGTGTTTGTGTGTGAATTGCACACACACACGCACACACATACATGATATCGACCTTGTGGATTTGATTCATTCAATGAATTTTTATATTTTATTTTTTTAGCTTYWGWGWGWGWKWGWRAGAGAGAGAGAAAAAAAAAAARAAAAAAAAAAAAAAARARARRGGGGGGGGGGGGGGGGGGGAGAGAGAGAGARARAARMRAAMTCAAGATGGCTATCAACTTTYTCGAGTGTTAGGACTCAAATGTATTCAACCGCTTGTCAAGAATATTTATATTTTTTCATTTTTCTTTCCCGTTTTTGTTTTCCCCCTTTAAAAACAGGGATGCGGGGGTGCTCTCATCCTTCGCAACCCATGTCATCTCTCACTTGGTGAAGCAACCCATATCCTCCTCCCCCCTACAACGTTCATACCCACTACAAAGTCATTCCAGTACTAAATGCACGTTTAGTTTTTGAACGTTGAACCCTCATTCAATAAACGAGCGGTTACACAGTCGGGGTAGGTGAAACGAGGCTAAAACAAATTAATGGTTTAAGTGAAACATTTGTACAAATGTTTTTTTTCACCTTTTACTAGTTTGTTTCTCATTCCGATGTTGAGAAAGGGTGACTTCTCGCCTCGGCGCCCATTGTAACATCTGATTTGTACGATATAGGATGACATGAAAACATGACTTCCTTTCAATTGAATGATTATGTAGATACCAAGATGATTGTAGGATATGGGTTAATTCTGCATAGCATTTTGATTTTTCTTGAAAACTATATATAGACTTAATTATCTAAGACAAAAAAAAAAACGTTCCCAAACTTATCAAAAATATTGACATATTCCACTTTGTCTGATTATTGATCGTCTGAGGAATTTAATTAAGAAAACGCATGTTGAAACCAAATGAGGTTGAGCTTATCGAGATAAAGATCAAACCAAAAAGAAAATTTCATAAACAATATTATAAAGAAACTACGGTAATAAAAATAAAAAAAAATTAGTAACAAAACATATAATTTTAGTGTTTTTAAAATATATGAGTGGTTTTACTAACTATATGTGGATGTCATGGTAAACGTTTTGAGATCGTTCTTCAATATCTTCACTTTTTGAAATATTTCATAGGTTCTCATATTATATGACGATTTTGGAGTTACCTAGGTCATGCAAGAACTGAACTCTTTAAAATATTTAATAAATTGTTATATTATATGATGACTTTGCAGTTGCTAGGGTTGTGTAAACATCCGTGGTAAATTTATGTTGCTATGAGCAAATTATCAATTTATGATACTTAAATTAATTAAAAATTTACGATACCAGTCGCGCAACCTGGGTCACCTTGTTTTCCCGGGCAGCCCAATCGTGTAAGGGCGAATAAAGGTGATTAAAAAATAATAATAATAATAAGAAAAAAATTATATTATACATAAAAAAAATAAAATGAACAACTTTTGTTTCAGTTTCATGTCAAAACTAGTTACCAAGTGGTTATTGGTCACTCTAATAACCGAGTTTTAATATAATAGGTTCTTGCTTATCTATAAGCTGAAGTTTTTTTTTTTTTTTTTTTGACCTAATAAGTTATTCTCTCTCGTGGAGCAAGAACAATACTTGTTATTAAAGGATTTTTATGATATTATAGAGTAGTGTATTCGGTTTCACAAACCTATGACTCCTTGTGAAAAATAACTCACCAATAATAAATTCATAATTGTTTAAAATGTTATCATCACTTTTCATAACAATGATTTTTTATAAAATATTTAAGTAAAAATAAAAGTTAACAACTTATTGAGGTCGATTATATATTATTTTTCGTGTTTATAAACATAATTATGGTGGTTCTTAAAATTTCACCACAAATATATTTTTAGGTTGTTCTCTTCAACTGCATTGACAGCTAACCCTTATTCGAATCCATTTTTTTATGTCAAACTCTTCAATGTGCTCACATTTCAATATGACATAATGTTTTTCATGCACAATCAGCTTAATTTCTGAAGAGAAAATACAATGAGCATAAATATCATAAGCATAGGTCAAACCCAACATTTACCTGATGCATCTGTCTGACTATTTAATACTTATTTTTATCGAAAAATATATATATTATATAAATAATAAAAAATATATTTGAAATCTCACAACTATATTGCAAAATATATTATAAATATTACGTAAATTAAATTAATATTTTATTTAAAATTTTGATCTACCACGGTTTAGTGCTAAGTTACATGAGTAATATGAGGTTTAATGTTGGCAAATGTATTTTTGTTGAAAAAAAAAAAAACATCACTCCTTTAAATTTTTACCATGTTGTCCCGTTAACTAACTCATATAGCTGCATACAAATATATATTGGGTTGGAAATGAAATCATATGATATTTCAAACTTAAACAATGTTCAGTGCATAGTACACAAGACAATTGTTCCGTGTTGATTTCAACAAATTTAGTCATTTAAGTAAGTTGAAAAGGTGACATTAATAAAGGTTGATTATTCGAATGGGTGCAGTTAGAATGTAATATTTTATACTTGGGTTATAAAAATTACTCTAAATTTTATTTTTTATAAACGTTGATTGCTTAAATAGTAAAATTATAACATAAATTTTGATGAGATTTTAATCACAGCTAAATAGTAAAACTTAAAATTTTATATTTAATACTAATTTAAAAATGTGGATTGCTCACTTTGATGATGAGTTGCATTTTCGTTAAAATTGACTTTTTTTTTTTTTTTTTGAATTCGTACTTAAGTGATCTGAAGAGATCATTTTACTTATGTAGTGAAATTCATATTTTGGGATGAGTGATCAACCATGATACCAACACTCATCTAACAAAATAGGCCTTACTAAACAGGTCAAAGTATCTCTTCAAATCACTGAAGTACAAAGAGCGAAACCGAAAAAATTTAACAAAAATGCAGTTGATGATCTCTTAGGGTTGTTTTTCTATTTCTTATAGTACTTATTTTTCCACTGAAGAAAAAAAAAATGATATTCTTATTCGTCGGCTGTAATATGAAAATATCACGCTGACTGCAAAGGAGTTGACAACGATATATAAAAAGTAAATGACATTTCAATACATAATTTTGAATGATTTTAATCGCTCATAATTATGTAGAAAACTTATGACATGCATCATACATATAAGCTTGATATTGATAATTTTATGAAAAGTTATATTTTTTTGCAATTTTATTTTTTTTGCCGTTGTTATCAAAATCTCATTCGTTATTGGTTAAGTTATTCAAATTAATCATTATAGAGTCATACGAGTGCCCTTGTTTTACAAAGAATGAATCTTTTGTTTTTTCATTATTGTTTAATACCGTTACAATATTTGATATTCAATGTTAATAAAATTTTGGCTATGTTTTTGACACAATTTTCCATAGATAACAAAACGTTATATAAATTAACTTCTCGTAAGTATACTGCATTTATATAACATTTTTCATATCGTTTTCTACCTGTTGAAAAGTAATTAACTTCAGCATAACTTATCTATGAACGAAAAAAAAAATCATTGTGGAAGTCTAACATGTGTTAATCACATTGAAGGTTATTTATTAAAACATCACGTCTCTTCCATACCGGACTCAAATTAAATTATTGGTAGTTGCATGCTAGCCAATTTGATATTTATCTATTGAATCACTCATTTGCATTACTTATCTTGAAGTGCGTAAAACAACCATTAATAGTATGATGTAATTAACTTTTATGGTAACTATGACAAAATCACGATTTTATTCAGACGTCCCTCGAATGAAACACATCCTCACCCGACTTTAAAGTTACATTCAGGATTTTCCTTGGCTAGACACAACATTCGTAAAAGGGTGACAAAAATGTATTTTTAAACAAGCATATCATATCATCTTATTTTTCATACCTTTAATTACATAAATAAATTGAAAAAAACAAAAAATATATATAATTCAACTAATGTAACTAATAATTAATGTTATAGACACGGTGTCGTTGCTAATATCTTTACAACGATATTTGCTCGGGTGTGTTTGAATCGTGCCACTGAATGACCTTTATGGTCAAGGTGACCCTTCTCGAAGGACACGCTAGTATACTAACCTTTACAAGTTGAGCATCATGTCCATAGTGGTCAGGGTAAACATGCGAGCAAATTTTTAATAGCGGGCGTTGTTGTGCAGCGCTATAAAACTACAGGAAAGTGAGAATTATGATCAATAAAAACCTGCTCAACCGACAAAGTCAAGGGGTGTAGTTGTATTGTAAAAAAGTGCACTACGGGTAGTGGCGTGCTGACGACGGTCAAACATGTCAATAAGATTAGTGTTGCGCTACGGGGTTGAATAATTAAAGTCCTTGGTCGTATGGACGAAGTGGTAATGGGATAGAAGTGTTAGGGTATCGTAAGAGATACACGACCGAAAAAATTAGGATGAGTGGTGTAAAAAATCGTTAATCCTTCTGGAGCAGCCCACTAAAAACGATAACTTAAGTATTGGTAAAATTTTGGTTAGGAGCATAGCTTGATGGTAAATACTGTAAATGTCAGAATTCGACCATCGGCCCATTTGGAATAAGTTAGTTGTAATTCTAATTAGGTTAGGCACCCGTCGAGGGAACGATGACGCTTGACACAGTAAAGAGGTATGAGACGCGAACTTTTAGGTAAGGTACCATAGCAAGTGTTTTACTCTGGTTGGTTTGGATGTCACAGAACTTAAATCTATATCGCAAAGATTATTAAGGTAGACATATTAAAGGAAAACAACTATGAGCCTACCGACAATTATTAAGGGGCAGGACGCCTGTTTAAATTTAAATGATACGAGAAATATTAGTATGATTCAAACAGATGGAATAATAGTTTTTTTACCTGCCATAACACAGGGGTCAGGTTTATGATATGAAAATGTAAAACTTATAAACAAATGTGTCCGTGAACCCTCGAAGGTGTGGAGCTGCAAGTACCTCTCTAGCATGGTCGTATTTGAAGTCAAATGCATTTAGAGCGATATTACCTTTTATTTTTCATTTTATTTTTCAGTTGTTGTTTGAACTTATCACAGTAAACAGTGCAAATTCATCTATAACAAATTGAGCCCGGTGGAGGTTCATAGTGATTTACAATGTACAATGCAACATGAAACATGAATATAAAGGTTAAAGTTTAGGCGTGTCGTTTGTGTGGATGACCTATCTAAAAGCCTCCTCGATATATTCATACAGTAAGACATCATATTCATACAAAACTTGTTTTTTTTTTAAGCTGCGAACGTGATAGCACTCGAGTTCATCTGGGTTTGACCATAATTGCAGATAAATATGTTTGAGAAAGTGTTAGTATGGGTATGTTGCGAGTCGTAGCAATGAACTTCATAGAAAGGGTCATAGAGAGTCTCGTTGTTAACAAATTTTGATTACCTTTTGTGATGATTATTATTTTAGTTGTAGAATTGGTTTTTTTTTTTTTTTTTTTTCTGTCTGTTTCGTTTTCAATTCTCCTTTGTTTTTCTTCTCTTTTGGTGGTCGTGGTCAGCATGAATGAATACAATTGACGAACTTGGTCGCGTGCATGCAAGAGGAAAAAAATTTAGCCGATACTATTTAAGTTAGTGGTCTGAAAAATAAGAAAACAAAAGAAAGCAAAGAACATAGGAGGGAAAAAAAAAAAAGATGGTTAAACTCATTTTTTATACGTCATCGTTATTGTTGAGACATAGGACGTTGGGTGTCGACTTTGTTGTGGGATAGAAGAAAAAGAAAAAAGAAAGAAAGCGAAAGACATAAGAGGGAGAAGAGAGGAGATGGTAACAATAGAAAAGGAGAAGAATGACGGTAAGAAATAAAAAAGGTAGCGATTTAGGAGTGAAAAATATGGACGAGGAGGCAAAGAAAAGTGAGACACGACAAAAGTACTTATCTCTTGCAATACGGCGTGGACCCAATCTCATGCTACTGACATAACTGCTCGTTAATCCATGCACCCCGAAAGGGCCGATGAGTGACATGGGCGGGAAAATGGTAAGCGATAATTTGAAAAGTGAGTAGGGTGTTAACAAATAAGATGAAAAGGGGAGAGAAAAAACATTAAAAAAATGTAATAAAAGAGATAATAAAAGGGGAAGGAGAAAAAAAATGACAAGCATGACGAGACGAAAAAAGTAAGAGTGTGGTAGGGACTCACCATCTATTGATAACAAGTCTTATACGTGCAGGACGCACAACATCTGGTAAAGGACAAATTATGATGAGAGAGAGATCCTCTAATGATGGATCCCGAAAGGATGAGTATAAATTTTGTATGTTATTTTCATGGCGTAATTGAACGTGCGAGGGGGGGCATGAAAGACAAGAGGTAAGCGATAGGGCAAAACGTGAATAGCAATAGAGGAGGATTTCACCTGCAATCTAATGGGTTGGACCCTACGGTGTATCGATCGCTCCTCTCACGTCCCTCGAGGACTTAGCATCATTTTGCTAGGCTGGTTGGTGTGATTATTCTTACACCATTTTACCACTGCTCCTTACAACTGCTCATCATACTCGTTGTAACAACTATTTCGTTAAAACAGACATATTATATTTTTTTAACAAAATTAAAATTGAGTTTTTGGGTCGAAATCTGGTCCAAAGTTTTGGCTCATGTCTATATGTATCTGGTTGCAGTTTGAGGCTGGATACACAAGAGCAAAAAAATTGAACCAGATTTCGGCTAAAAAACTTAATTTTAATTTCGTTTAAAAAATATAATATATTCGTTTTGAAGAAATGGTTTTTCTGTCTGGTTGATCCTGCCAATAGTTATTTGTTTGTCTCAAAGACTAAGTTATGCATGTTTAAATATGAACACATGAAAGTGGACGAGTTGGGTTTGTTAAGCGACTTTGTACATCTATTTTTATTTATTTGGTTGTTTGTTTGTTTGTTTAAAAAAAAAAAATTATGATTAACTGTGTATCCCTTTCGTACGGGGGTTGGTTATAGGTGCAGAGGAAGAGTTGAGTAAAGGAATAAGGAAGTTGTGCTACCGAAGAGGATTAAGGAAAAGTAGATAAGAGAAGATTGTTGTAGAAGGTGAAGAGGAAACCCGAATGTGGCAAAAAGAAGATCAGTGAGAGTGAAGTTGAAGAGGAGCAAGTTCAATCATTGTTTTCCTTTATATTTGTACTCATTCGTCTTTATTTTTTATCGTCATCTTTCTTCTCAAGTCATTAACACCCTTGCCCCATATTCTATGCCATGTTTTGCATGTTTTGGTTATTATAGGAGCGATAATTTTTTCATTTTTTTATATTTTACTATTAATAGGGTCACAAGTGCACTTCTGCGGCCGTTTTTTTTTTTTTTTTAATCTTATTGTTACCAGGGTCACAAGTCCACCTTTGTACAATATATTGTCGTGGCAAACACTATTATAAGGGTAATCGCTTGTATTTTTGCAAATCGCACAGACAACGATTTTGAAGCTCGAAAGGGTACTAACGTGTTAAAAGTTTGTATGGTGTGTAGGTACCCAGGTTGTTCCAGCATTCACCACGACGCATACTGGCATGTGGAAACCATATGCACATCGTATTCTTCCACCCCACTTGAAATAATGTTTAAAAGCTTAAACATTGACACATTTCTACACGTTGAATTTTTTCGGTCACCCATTTTAATTTTTTATTATTGATTATCGAATATTCTTCTAAACGGTTTGTTGTTAACGACATGAGTTGCAAAGTAGATCCTTCCCAATTGGAGCATTATGAGTTGTTAGCTCGTAGGCGATGATGACTTACATTCTAGTAGAAACATATGCGTAAAGGATATGAGGATCAGTAGGTGTTACCAATTACCAAGTTATGTCATCGAGTAAAGTAGCATATTTGGGCTCGAGTTTCAGCGAAACCAACTAAGAAAAGCCAAGTTCGTAGAACCTATAGTATTGACTCACTTGGTACTTCAATAAGTTGCTAAAAAAAAAATTGAAGTTTGAGTCTGGGACCAATTGGCTGACCCAACTTGTTAATGCACCCCAAACTACTAACATATTGGCAGAAGTTTGAGCTCCACTGCGGGGTAAACGGGCCTAGAGTAATGAACACGTCATTATTCTGGTCCGCCAAAAGTCGATACCTTAAAGTTGCTGCTACGATGACTTACCGACTGATCTCCCCTTAAAGTTTCCCGTTAGTCCTTGAAGACACCCGTTATAACTGTTGTCAACGAGCCTGACTCAGTTGGTGCACCCATGGGCTATTGCAATATAGATGTAAGGTCGAATCCAGATGTGATCAAATGGACAAAATAAAATCATTATGAACATGGTGTGTGAAGGGCATCGCCCCGTCATTTTTGTCGCATTTAGCGGGGAAAATAGTCAACGAAATTTTTATTATTAAGGTATTTTAGTTAGTGAAAAACGGTAATAGCTGGTTCTTTATGATAACAACCTTACACTATGACCCTTTTTACTCACCTGTGGACATGATTGCAGTCCGATATATCTCATTCCTACATGTATCTAATCATATTCGTAACCCGGAGGGGTAAGATAGTGGTAATGTAAGTGCGTCCTGTATATACTAAGATAGATTCATGAATCACTGAGATCTTATGATTGTGATTTTCTTCTTTTTTCATTAGCTTTTTCGTACAAATGACCAAAGTGGTACTCATCTACTTCTCTTTAGTTAAAAAATAAATAAATAAAAATAACTACGAAATAAATCGAGCGGGCAATTCGACGCAGGTTTTAATTTTGCCACTCCACCACTTTTCCCCACTTTGCTACAAGTATCCGTAATTGATTTGTATGACCGGTCCCCCCTAGTTTATGACGGCGGAGGTAGCGGTGGTTTAGAAGTGTGTATGCGGAGGGTTTCGATTAATATTTTATTCACAATGTTCATAAAAAGTTGAACCCGGTTTCCAGCAGTGGCGCTCTCTACCAATTGAAAAGAGCATTGTGTTGTAAGTCCACTATAAGGGGATGTTCATATCACCTCGTCTAGTGGGTTGAAGCGAACCTTTTGAAGGGGCGGAAAAAAAAATTTGTGTGCACGTGTGCATGTGAGAGTGTGTTGCTGTGTCTGTGTGTGTGTATAAGAGAGAGAGATTTAAAAAAAAAAAAAAAAAAAAAAAAAATGCAATACGTGGTGGGAAGCATAAAGGTAGATGCTAACCTGGAGGGGAAAAAAAAAAAATATATTCAAATACAAAAATTTATTCTTTTCGAAATTAAAATAGAAAGGATACGCATTATATTCGAATACAACGCGTACATGGTTTATTGAAAGTGCCATTCTGTTCGAGCAAAGTGGACCTACGCCGTTTCGATTTTGAAATGTTAAATTAAATGATTCCTCGAGTTCCTACGGGCAGCGACCGGTCCTCCGCAAACAACAATTGTTTGTCGCCCATAAATTGCCTCCCTAACAAATTGACCACCCTTTCATCTACCATTTGGACTCGAACGGACGACCTGTATGACCACACGATGAAAATTTGACTAGGGGTATAAAACGCAACCCTGACGGGCTGCGAACTCGACGGGTACTAACATGGCATTAATACTTTCCTAAAGGTATCTGATTGCAACCATGCTTAACACCCAATTAAAAATGAGCCTCACTCACATACTTTTTAAGTTGTACTCACACTAAACACTCTTCCAGATGTACGAACTCAATTCTAACCAACGTGGATGAACTGTGACCAGGTTTAAAACTCAGTCGAAAAGGTCCTTGTGTAACTACACCCTTAGTAGTATGTGTACTAATCCACTTTTAAAAGACGCATCGAAAGACACAAGTTAAAAGGTGTTGGTTCGATTACCACGTCACTTGCCCTACCTTACTAACCAAGAGTTCCGCCTAGTGAAGTCATTAATAAGGATAAGACACCTTTTCCTAGTCGACCGAGCAACCAATCCAAATCATAACATAACTAATTCCTCTTAGTCATACCCAGGTTTGGATCTAGACGCCTAAAAACTTACAAACAGGTTGGCAACATAACCAAAGTTTTACTCATCCTTTTGGTGATCATCTCTTAGTCGTCCGATCAAAAGATATGGCAGTATACTCTAGCATCAGTCTAGCTACCTGAGCCACATGATGGTCGGGCATACTCAGGCATACTCCCTATAATACTAATCCTTCTATTTGATCAATGTTCTCGCGTATGGTCGAGGCATGTAATAATTTTGACCTCTCCCGACGCTTGCCATGATCATGCATCGAGTTGTGGTCACCACGCTGCCATACGTAGGATAGCATTTCACGACACAACTGACCCTTCGGCCGTATCGGTTGAGCGGGGCTTTAATGATCCCAATCACTTACCTTCCCTAAGACCATCGCGTGCGCGTTTTGACAAATTTTCACTTTCATTCGCCATGCCCGCTATGGATGAATAAATTATTTGAACTGTGAAATAGATCGCGGAAGGAATTTGACCCGTTTTCCATTGTTTCCATTCAACCTCTCTCTCTTTCATTGTCCCTTATTTGTTGATATGAGTGAGAAAAAGAGACAGAGAGTGAGAGATAGGAAAAAAAAAAATAGAGAGATAGGGAGGGGGGGGGTTACCAAGGAGAGAGAGGGAGAGAAAGAAAAAGAGAAATAGGTTGAATGACAAAATTGAAATATAGGTTAAATTGCGACCGCAATCTATTTCATAGTTGAAATGTTTTTTAAAAAGTTATTTAGCAGTTTTCCTGGAAAAATCACAATAAAATCTACGAGTAATCCAATTTTCAGGTTTTTTTACGCATTCTTCTAAGCATGAAAACTCACTGAATTTGGAATACTTTTTTAGTTGGCCCACACATGGTTGAGTGGCAAAAATAGGAAATGTGCCGAATTGGTGCGAGGATTATTTAACGGTTCAAATAATTTTTGAAAATATTATGATATTTTTTTATGGAAAGAAGACAAACTCATCTATGGATTCTCAAAATTTCAAACTTTTTAGCTGATTCCTCCGAGCACAAAGTTGCGTTTTGCAAAACACCTATTTCGTTGCGCCTAACCTCCCTATTTTGAGAAAACGGGCCCCAACACTTGGGCCTGAGGGCCCTTTTGCAGTTCCTCACGTCTTGTTGGGGTCCGTTTCCACCCGAGGACCGGTCCTTCGTTTTTCCAAAAATCCCAGTTCTACAAGAGCTATCTGTATGTAGTCCGCAATATCTTCCCCCAATTTCTCCCCTCCCTTAAGAACCTACTTGCAATGTGGGCGCCCGCCGCCAAAAATACAACATCTTGACACAGATGCCGAGGCCCACTATACCACAACGTTAGGGCTGCGAATTGTGATTTTTTTTGGGAAAAATATTAAAGAAAAAAAATAAAAAATTGAATCATAAAATAAATCGCAACAGTAATTTGACCCATTGTCCAATTTTTCCATTCAGTCTCCCTCTCTCTCTCTCTCTCTTTTTTTTTTTTTTTGGTATGGATGAAAAAATCTGAAAATTTGAGTGCTCGCAAATTAGATTTTATTGTGATATTTCCAGGCGAAAAAAATAAAAAATAAAATCATTCAACTGTGAAATAGATCGAGGCGGCAATTTTTGACCCATTTTACATTTTTGCAATTCAGCTTCTCTCTGTTCTCTCTCTCTCTCTCTCTCTCTCTCTCTCTCTCTCTCTCTCTCTCTCTCTCTTTGTGGTAGCCGCCCCCGCCCCCCCGCTGCCCACTCTTCGAGCCTCTTGCGCGCACGTGCTTAGCCCCATCGCTTTCGCCCATTGGGCCAGACTCACAATTTGCAACCCTAAAGGCTGCGGCATGGTGGGTTCGAGCATGTGTTTGCAGCACAATGGCTGCACGGAAGGGAACACATTAGCCCCCCCGTGCCCTCTCTCTCTCTCTCTCTCTCTCTTTCTAAAAGAAAAACAAAGAAACATAATCCCTGAGGGCTGGGTTCCCTGCACCCACGGCTGGGGCAAGGTCCCACTTGCACGGATAAGGAGATTTCGGCCCTTGATCTCGGCTATCTACGGTCTATATCTCTCAATTCGTGCAAGTGCGACCTAGACCCCGGCCAGGACCAAGAAGCGGGCTCACAGATGAGTCTCAAGAGCAGGAGGGGGGGGTAGCAGGGAGGGTTGTGTTGTGTCCACTTGATGCCGAAGCAATCTTCGGTCAGCCTCCGCAGTCAACTTCTGCTGGCCGTAGGTGAATATCCATGCTCGACTTTGTTCTGGAAGTTGGCAGGACCACACCACCTTACGCTGAGATGTTCTCGAAGTTGGCAGGACCACACCACCCTACGGCGAGAGAATTCGGGAAGGAAAAGAAAAGGAGCGCGCGCCGTAGTTTTGGCCCTTCGCGATGCGACAGGCGCTCACGACCAATGTGTCGCACTGTCCATGGGACGGGCGGGCAACGAGTTGTCGCTCATGGAGAGCCGGTTCCACTCGCCGGCGACGCGGCTCTTGGAACGGTGGCTGCCGAACCGGTCGCCCAAAGGGGAGTCCGTTGGCCCACGCTTCGACGGTCGCGTACAGAGGAGGGTGGCGATCGGGTCTTGGGGCCTGCGTGGCAATCGTCGACATCAGGAGAGGACCTGCCCCGCCGTTTGCCTGCGTGGACACCTGATGACTGACTTGCCTACGGCTTTCGCAAGGAGGGGTATCCTGATTCGTCTCCTCTTTTATTCGGTCGGTGCCTCTCGCACGCGTTGTTTCGGAGAAGGAAATGCAAAGAGCGACCAAACACAAACACGGGCGGGGGCGAGAGTGATAGTGAGAGTGAGCACAGCGAATCGGGGTAGGTGAGAGAAAGGGATAGTGACAGGTTCTACTGAGGGGAACAGGGTTTGTTAATCCGCCGAAGCGTTGCGGGCGAGACGCGGACGGGCAGCAAACAAGGCAATACGCTGTGAAAGTCAAAGCACGTTCATTCTGTGGGGAATTGGAAACAGTGACCGACTGGGTAATCCTGTTGGGGGAGGAAGGCGAGGAAAGGAAACTTGTCCTGCCGGGGGGCAAAAGAGAGGAACGGAGAGAAGGATAGCGTGCTGGAGAGAAGGACAGCGTGGTGGAGAGAAGGAGAGCGCTAGAGAGGAGAGAGGTGGTCGTTTAGTTCGAAGGGTTCTTACTTTATTAGTCGTAGGCGGGAAAGGGCTGCTGGAGGATGAGGAAAGAGAATTAATGGGTTTTTGTTTATGTTCGGCAGCTCGTGGATTTTTACTATGCCATTATTAGAGAAGAAGCCATAGCCAGGGCCCCAGTCAGCAGCCCTCGGCTTAACAGCAGGACGGCGCTTCTCAAGCTATCTCGCACACGGGATAATAAAGACGGGGACGAGGGGGGGGAGGGAGTGTGTGTGTGTGTGTGTGTGTGAGAGAGAGAGAGAGAGAGAGAGAGAGTCTGAGAGAGAGAGAGAGAGAGAGAGAGAGAGAGAGAGAGAGAGAATAGAGGAGCAGACGGGTAGTAAGAGCTAGTAGGCAAAGGAGAAGGCAAGTCTGAGTGGGGTTCTCAAGGGTGGCTGACATATTGGGACCTCGAATTGGCAGACGGATAGTAAGGCTAGTCTGGACAGTTTAATGCTCAGATATGGCAGCCGGGGCAGAGTTTTCTCAGGGGGCGGGTGTTGTAGATGTCGTAACGGTGAAGATAAAAGATAAGGAGCTGGCTAACGGCGTGCCTGAAAAGGACAGAGAGGAGAATGGAGGCAGCAAGAAGGAGCAGCAGCAGCAGCAGCAGGCGGATCAGGCGCCGTCGCAGCAACAGCGTCCCCAGGACGAGCAGGATCAGAAAGATGTCTACTCTAACGGAACGTCGGTGAGTAACGGATTGATCGTTAACGGGACGGCTAACGGCACGAAGAACAGTGATGATGTCTCTCTCGATTCTCCCAATGGTCGAACTGCAAGCAAGCCTCCACGTCCCGGCGGCGGGCTGGGACGTCGTTGTCAAAGCTCTGCCATGCTCATGACAGCTGCTATGGACTCTCCGCACGCGGTATGTGATTTGTCTAATCTGACTAGCAATTTAATTCACAAATTATAGTCCTCACCATTTGTCTTCTGAGCACGTGTGTGTGTGTGTGTGTGTGTGTGTGTGTGTGTGTGTGTGTGATGGGAGGGGGGGCGGGAGGGGGGGAGGGGCGAAGCGAGGATGCGGATTTGTCCGTTGAGATCCCATTTTGACGGCCATGGCCATTTGCTGCGGTGCACGGGCGCGTGGTGGAGTAAGAATTTACGACGTAAACCTGTACGCAGTCAATTCAGATGAGACGACCAGGCCGAGACATACGGCGCGACTATTCGTTGAGAGCGAATTCGCGAGAAAATGACTGAGGGAGCGAATTTTCGCCCAAAAAAATAGTCAGGGAGGGAATTCGCTCCTCGCTCTTTTCGTTCTTCGCTCTTTTCGTTCTTCGCCAGAAAATTAACGAGGGAGCGAATTCGGCCGAAGGTTACGCAGGAGGGAGTAACGTGGTTGTTGACAGAGCAACAGAGGGGCGTTTCACTGAAGACAAAAGCTGGATCTGCTTACGCCGTCTCGAGAGAAGTCGCTGTATGTGTCTCTGTCTGTCTGATGAGCTGGCGGGGGATTTGCGGATAGCCGCCGTGGCCATATGAATTGGTATTACAGTATGTCTGAGCATGAGAGATGTTTGGCTTCGCTAGTGTAAACCACGACGTGGAACTGAGAGCATCGAACAGGGCACGTATGGTTTTCTTCATCCACTCGCTAGTGTACACGACGGTGAACTGGAAGCATCAAGCTGTATCGACGTTCGGGGCACGTATGGTTCTCTTCATGCTCTCGCTGCACCGTTGATGTCCAGCTGTAATGGCTCCAAATACTACACACGGAAGAGAATGGGGAAGACGCACTATTCTTCTCGGCGATTCTGCAGCGCTTCCTGTAGTGATGAGCTATCGTCTTCCGCCGAACGTGACGCACCCTAAAAATGAATGTATACAAGCTATATTTCCGGCCAGATACTGCCAAAATAAGGGTGCGTTGTGTTCGGGGGCAGACGCTAGTGCAACTGCTCGCCAGGGGGGACATAAGTGACGAATGGACTGAGACTTCGACTGTGGACGTTAAGCACCTCTTCCACCTATTATTGGGAGGAGGGAGGAGTCTGTCTTGCAGCTGTAGCGTCAATTGGGATCTTTTACAGTAGTTCTTTCCCGTTGATACTGTTTACATCTCTCCAGAACACAGCACTTCCTCTCTCTCTCTCTCGATAGGATGTGAGCGTGATGCGTACCTCTTGTTTACGCGGCGAATAAAGCGTTAATTGGGGTCTTTTACAGTAGTTCTTTCCCGTTTATACCGTTTACATCTCTCCAGAACACAGCACTTCCTCTCTATCTCTCTCAATAGGATGTGATCGTGCTGCGTACCTCTTATTCACTTCTCTCTCTCTCTCTCTCTCTCTCCTTTTTTTCGAATGCCAACTGTCCGATCTCTCGGTCTGATCTTCCGGATTCACCTCTTCTCCGGTGGTCATGTGCCTCTCCTAACTTGGCTGCTGCTCTGCTCCTCTGTGTGTCAGCAGCTTTCATGTCTTATTATTCTCTCTCGTGCGTCCCTTCTGAACGTGCTCTCCTGTGCGCCTGTACTGCATCTTATTGGCGTCTCTCCATGGAGTGTGGGTTCGCTCGATATATATTCGTCTCGTCGTATCTCTGCGGCAAACTGTGTATCGCTTGGTCGCAGGCCTGCCTCCCGTAAATCTCCGCGTCTGTCATCCCTCTCTCTCTCGTTTGCGGATTGCCTCGCGATAAACCCACCCGTGCTGCTCGTGCACGTCTTCCCTTCCTCGGTCGTCGGTCGCCACTCAGCTTTTGTGTTGTGCTTTCGCTAATTTCCTGTTCTGTGTGTACCTCCTCTCGTTCGTGCTTCGTTGTATCGTTTTTTCTCCTCTGTCACGCATGTAGAAGAGATCTTCCGTGTACTGATTTCGTGGCTGTCCGTTGTCTGACGTTCTCGGCAGCCCCTATGTCCTTTAGTCTTCTGCATCTTTTGTCAATTCTTTCGCCCCTCTCTCGAGTTCTTTGTCGCGTCTCACGCCCGTTTGTATCCTCTTTCCGCTCTCGGGAGTGTCGTGGCATTCTCTCGTGTTTGATCGAGACAGCTCTTTCGCGCCTTAGGCGGCTCTCTTGTGGCCCGCCGCGTCGTACCTCTTGTGGCTCTAGTCTCCGCTCTCTGGGCTCTCTCAACGGTCTGAACGTTCTCTGACAGAATTGTTATGTTTCTGTGTACCGCTTCTTCATCAACTCTCCCGTATCTTTTGCATCGTGTGCTTCTGATTATGCCGTGTTTTCACCTTGGTGCGTTTTTCTGATACACGTCTGTCTTGTGTCGTGGTGTTGATTTGGGTGAATCTCTAGCGCGGCTCGTCTGTTCTCTCATCTCTCTGGTGCCTTTCCGGGGTCTCCCTTCCCTCTTTGCGTGCCATTCCCATCACCCCCAGTGTTTCTCCTGTGTCTCTCTCTTA
The DNA here is from genome assembly GCA_003427395.1 of Chara braunii. Taxonomy (NCBI): domain Eukaryota; kingdom Viridiplantae; phylum Streptophyta; class Charophyceae; order Charales; family Characeae; genus Chara; species Chara braunii. The sequence goes on along the minus strand of BFEA01000211.1, from coordinate 2,152,856 downwards.
TATATGATCACGCACGTCTCCTCTGTCACTAGTCCTTCCGTCTGAATATGTATCGGGTCTCGTTTGTCTCGTTCCTGTCATGCTTATGTGTTTCTCACATTTTCTGTCGTGTTTCTGTACCTTGTGCTTCTGTGTGATGCTGGGTGATAATTTATGGCGCTAAATTTTTTGTGCTTCTCATCTTTGGGCTTTCATTCCCTCTCGTTGACGATTGCTCATCTGTCCTCTCTCGTGTCTACGGTTGTTTTCTCTCATGTGACACGTCTGTCTCGTTTCGTGCGGTCTGGGTATGGCTCTTTTCGGCCTCTCCGTGCCCTCAATTCTCATGCCTGTTATTTCTCTGTTAGAGTCAGTCTAGCTTGTCCATCTTGTGTCCCTCAGTTCTCCCAACTCGTATAAAGTTTTCTCTCTTCCGGTCTCTCTTTCCTGTATTGTTGTCGCGGTTCTGTCCGTTTACTCAGGCATCTCTTCCCGCGTGCTTCTCTCGCTCCCCATGCCTCCCCCGCCGTGCCTCCTCCCCGCCGTGCGTCTTCCCCGTGCCTCTCCCCCCGTGCCTCCTCTGCCTCCTCTCCTGCCCCCTCCTGCCTCTGCCCCCCCTCCCGTGTCTTCCCTCGTGCCGCCACCCCGTGCGGCCTCGTGCTTTCCCTCTCTGCCTCCCTCCCGTGACGTCCACCCCGTGCCTACCCGCCGGGGCCCCCCCCCCCCCCCCCCCCCCCCCCCCCCCCCGGGCCTCCTCCCCCGTGCTTCTCCCCCTGCCTGCGTCCTTGCCCGTCCCTCCCCCAGCCCTCTTCGACCGTAACCCTTGACCGTGCCGCTGTCTCCGACTGTCCGCTCTCTACTATGCCGCTCTCTGACTCTGCCCCTCTCCGGCCGTGTCTCTCTCGCGCGACCGTGCCTCTCCCCCGACCGCGGCTCTCTCCCCCCTCATGCCTCTTCCCACGTCCCTCTACCCCGCGTCCCTGGCCCGCGTCCCCTCCGCCCACGTGCCCCTCCGCCCACGTGCCCCTCCGCCCACGTGCCCCTTCCCCCAACGCGCCTCTCTTCCTCTCGCGCGTTTTTTGCCGCCCCTCCTGGTGCCTCCTTTCTCGCGCCTCCCCCTCCCGTACCTCTGCGACCGTGCCTCCTTCCTCGCATACCTCTGGGACCATTCCTCCTTCCCCGCGTGCCCCTCTGCGTTCCCTTCACGTCCTCGTGCGCGTTCTCCCTTTGCATCTCTCTCGCTTGGCTTCCCTCGTTTCTCCTTGCCCGCGCCTTCCCTTCACGCGTTTTCGCCCGTTGTGCCTCTCCCCGTGTCTCCCCCTGTTGGGTTCTCCTTTCGGCGCCTGCCTCCCCTCTCCTGAGCCTGCCTCTTTCCCCCCCTATGTTTGCCTCCTCCTGTTCCTATGCCTGCCTCCTTGTCCTCGTCTACCTGCCTCCTGTCATAATGTATCTGCCTCCTCCTCCCTCTGGCTCCTTTTCGTGTGCATGCCTCTCGCCCACAGTACCCACGTTTTCTTTTTGTGGAGACCCCCTCTCTCCGCAGCAAGGCCGCTTGCCCTGTGCTAGCGCCTTGCCTCGGCCTACCCCCGCGCGCTTCCTCCACCTTTCACGTGTGCCCGCCTCCATCACATTCGTGTGTCGCCTGTTTCTCCTCATACGCCCCCCTCTCCCCGTCCGTGCGCCCGCTGTGCCGCCTCTCCCCGCCCTTTTTGGTTCGTCTTGCTTCCCATCCATTGCCCACTATCCCCGTGCGTGTCTCACGTCCGTGCGTGCATCTCTGTCTTCCCCGCGATTTCTCTCTCCTCTGTGCGCCTTTCTGCTGTGCGTGTTCTGCCGGGGGTGTGCCTCTCCGCATGAGCACCTCTCACTCCCCACCCCTGCCTGTCGCCGGCGTGTCTGTCCACGTGTTTGCGCGTCTTTGCGTCTCTCCCTGTTCCCTTTGACTCAGTATATCTCTTTACGTCATCTGTCACTCTTGACGTGTCGGCGCCGCTGCCGCTCTATCTATGGCTGCTTGCCAGCATGTCTCCCCGTGCCTGGGCGTCTTCCTCTGCACGACCCTCCCGCCGGGCGTGCGCATCGTACCTGTGCCTACCCTGCCGGGACCTCGTTCCCCGTGCATGCGCCTCCATCCTTTGTGCTTACCCAGACGTGTTACTTTCTCAGTCCATTCAGCTCCTTCCATCTCTTCCCCTTCAGTCTCTCCTGCTCGTACGTTGTCACCGTCCCTTTGGCCCTTCTCTCCTTCTGTTTCTCTCCTTTCCCCTCTCCCCGCGTCTTACCCGGCCTTCCCTATCCTCTCCTTTCTCCTCTCCCAGCGTCTTACGTCCGCTTCTCTATTCTCTCCTTTCTTCTCTCGCCGCGTCTTACTCCCCCTTCCCTATCGCCCAGTCGCAGCAGGCCTCTCAATGCCTCCCTCTGCGGTCTTTCGACCGCCTCTTTCCCAGTGTTTTCCCCGATTCTCTTTTGCCCGCGTTTTCGCGTTCCACACTTTGCCACTTACTTCCCGTGTCGCTCGCCTATTCTTTGTCCCAGCACTCCCTCGCCCGCGTGTCCCTCTCCTATTCTTTCTCCCTACGTTCTCCGTGTGACTCCCTTCCCTTCTCCCTCACCCTGCGGTGTTTGCCCTGTCGCTGCCGTGCTGCTCTCTCGATCCGTATCCATCCCCCTCATGCCGGTCCGTCTCTCTCCCTGCCGTATCCCTCTTACCCTCGTCTTCTCTCTCGCTCCCATGTCCCTCTCTCTGCTCTGCGTCTCCCCCCCCTCCACGCCCCTCTTTTCCCCTTCTTCCGGTATCGCCCTTGTCTCTTTCCCCACTGGTCCCCTTTGTCCCTGTCTGACCGCGGACCCTGTCTCCCCAACGTGTCCAATCTCTACCCGGCATGTCCCCGTCTTCCCGGCGTGTCCCTGTTACTCAGGCGTGTCTCTGTCCGTTTGTTCTGTCCGACTCGGTTTCCTCGCCCTGCATGTTGCGGAAGGCTGTTTCTTTTCGCCGACGATGTTGCTCTCTTGTACTGAGTTTCTGTCTCCTGCCCTCGGTTTCCCTCTCCTACCCCTTGCGCTGCTCTTTCATTCCGTCTTGTCCTCTCTCTCCCGTTGTGTTCGTTCTCCCCTCGGACATCCGAATAGAACGCATGCACGGTAATTATGGCCGTATCTGGATTGGACGTTGCACCAAATTTGGTGCGAGCGGGATGAAACGTACTCAGCGGGGTCTCTGTTGCCCTGAATCAGATACCCCCTGAATCTCGGATACCGGCGGTCTAAAGTGTCTGGATTGGCGGAAGCTCTTTTCTCGCTGGGCTATGGCCTCCTTCTTATCAGAGATTCCACGACTAGAATGGTTCATATATATTCGGCTTACTGCGAATTCGACAGGACAAGAGCATGCCGGAAAAGGACAAGTGAGGGGATATCGATCGCTAGCACAAACTACCCAAGATGCTTGTTCGAGTTCACTATTGTTTTACGAGATGAACCTGGTCATGTTATGCTTAATCGAAGCATCTTTCGGAATTGCTCAACCCCCCAGACAATAGATAGCGCGCGATCGTACGCTGAGGTGCCTCTCACCTGGTGGTGGATATGCTCACCTAGTAGGTTTGAGTTGAAAGAGGCAGATTACCCAATTAATTGATCAGAGATTCGAAGACTAGAATGGTTCTTATTGTCATCTGACTTTTTTTGCATCCTTTTGTTATGTGTCTTCTGGTTGCTGAGGCGAGGGTGGGTGAAACGGGGGCAGCAGATGATACCTTTTTTTTGCTACCGGTCGTTGCGGGACTGAATTACCGGCTCTTTTATTTGCTGGGAAACAGTACCGTCTTCACACACCCGAATAGAACGCATGCACGGTAATTACTGTCTCTTATACACATCTAGATGTGTATAAGAGACAGGTTTATTCGAGTTAAAAAGGGTAGATGGGAAACAGTACCGTCTTCACACACCCGAATAGAACGCATGCACGGTAATTATGGCCGTATCTGGATTGGATGTTGGACCAAATTCAGATCGAATCGCCGTGCGGTTTAATCGGGTGGGTTAAAAAGGGTAGAGGTTTTCCGAGATCAACTTGGTTGTTTCAAGGCGACTACACTAACGGCCTGAAGTTGTTTCACGTATAAGTCTCTGAGGATCCTACACAGACATGTTGGTTTCCTGCGGATTATGCCCATTTACATTTCAGTAAGGTGAACTCGTACATGTATCGAATTTGACACACAAAACAAAGGGCCTAAGGCCAGAGCACGTTCCCGCATATAGTGAAATTTTATTTGAGCCTAGACAACCCAACTCACATCTTTTGCTTGTTGATACGGTGACCAGTTGAAGGCTGTCCTTTTACTGTCTGCAAAGAACTGGCAAAACTCTTTTTTCTTTCTCTTAAGTAGACAAACGAACATGCATGCGCTTTTGTTTCCTGAAGAAGACTGACGAAACTCCTTGTGGTGAAATTGAACAGGTATCGTCAGTTTCATTGGACAGGCTCCAGCTGAAAGAGCCCGCTGTCAGCCGATGGTCGGGATTTAAACCTGTGATCAGATCAGGTGGATATGCTGACATCGGGGGGCGAATGTTCATGGAGGATGCTCATGTCCGCATAGATGACATCTCCGAACACGTGAGGAGTTTCGAATTCAACGAATGGCCCAGAGCTTTCTTCGGGGTGAGTAAAGGTGGAACAATTCCCCTCCCCTCCCCTCCCCTCCACTCCCCTATTTATCGCTCTTGAAATCTTTGGACGAATCTTTTGGACGTCTGTCTGTCGTTCTTACACCGATGCATGAATCTATGAAGCAGCTCGCGGAGATTTATAGCTATCGATCGTATGTTTATCATCTTTATCTATATATCTATAATAATATGTGTATAAAGTAGCTATCTATATCTATAATAATATATGTATGAAGTAGTTATCTATATCTATAATAATATATGTATAAAGTAGATATCTATATCTATTGTAATTACATGTATAAGGTAGCGCACTTGGATGTATCGCTGCTGTATGTTTTTGTCGATAAAAACGTGAGTTTCTTAGCGATTGTGTGCACGTGTCAGTACATGTTTACGTGTGTACGTGTTTGGTAGGTGCATATATATAGTAAGTTTTGTAATTATGTATGTGAAGTGCGTTTTGTGCCATGTCTGTATGTGCTTATGTAGGCGAATTGTGTTTTTACATGCCGTGTTTGGGTCTCGGAAATACTGGGTTGCAGAAGGGGGTTGTTTAATTTCTTTCGAGGGATGGGGTACCTGGAAACCGACATCTTTCTGGTCTTGCTGGGTGTCGGAAAGACGGGTGCAGAAGGGTTGTTTAATTTCTTTTGAGGGATGGGGTACCTGGAAACCGACATCTCCCTGGTCATGCTGTCATGTGGTGGGGTGCAGAAGGGTTGTTTAATTTCTTTTGAGGGATGGGGTACCTGGAAACCGACATCTTCCTGGTCTTGCTGGGTGTCGGAAAGACCGGGGTGCAGAAGGGTTGTTTAATTTCTTTTGAGGGATGGGGTACCTGGAAACCGACAGCTCCCTGGTCTTGCTGTCATGTGGCGTGGCGGGAATGCTTACGGTGATTTGTGTGCCTGAAATGGGAGGAAGATAAAGACAGAGATGCACGCATGGGAGACCGCACTTCGCCGCCGAGTCTTCCCGGAGTTTGGTGTGCATTAACTAACTTGCCCGGAGTTTGGTGTGCATTGACTTTTGAGAGGTCCACCTTTCGTATGTCCGGGAAAGGGTTGGGAAGTCTTTTTTTGAACGGCCGGCTTCTGTTAGATTGGAGAGTGCACATGGCTTAGTGGTGAGGAGGTATAAATTGTTGAGCATATTGATGTACTTGCACTCGTGTAGGCGGCACTATGTGAACTGGGGTCTATGTGAAGTGAGGTCACCTATTGGTCTGTGTTTGCTTTGGAAGCCCGGCTTAGGCTTTAGTGGGACGATTGTCAAATCTTAAATGACCCTATGGTCTTCACCCGAATAAACGCCCTGTATCCAAAGGGGGAATTTTCCCAAATACAGCTAGTATGACCGGGCGTTCTGTTCGGGTGAAGACGGTTATGGTTTTGCTTGTGTGTCTGAGTACATGATTCACCGCTTTAGTCTTCCCAAATGTGATTCACTGCTTTCGTCTTGCCAAATGTTCCCATGGCTTGTCATAAACTTAAGGGCGAAAATGATGCAAAGATGGTTTTCGTGTGGAGGGGACTGTGGGTGGTGTCAACGATCGGTGTTCTTTTGTTTGTACCTGTCTGTCTCAGTCTGTCTCAGTGTGTATCTCTATTTTGGTCTGTATGTCTGTGTGGTACCACGATCTTAGCAAACACAATGTGGCGGCAATACCGGTCCGTAGGAGCCGTTTCGATGGCTGGCATCAGATGGAAATAACAGGTTCATGCTACATGTCGATTTCTCTTGGAAGCTTACGCGTCTTCACCCGAATATAATGTATGGTTACTATGCCGAATTTTTGTGGTGAACTGTGTCCAGATACGGGGATGATGATCGGATTAGTGAAAGGTATCATCTGATGCTTGAGGACTTGGAACCGACGACCCAATAGATGATGGGGTGAGCAGTGTGTGTAATCTGACTGAATACGTTGGATGTATTATATGATTGCAGGTCTTCAATGGACGTTATGGCCGAATTGTGGTGGACTGTGTCAAGATACAGCGATAATGACCGCGCCTTCTATTCGGGTTCTAGGGTAGCGGTTGTGACAGAATGCCATGTGATTCTTGAGGATTTGAACGAACGATCCGGTGGATGCGGCGAGCAGTCTGTGTGATGATGTAATCTGACTAAATATGTGGGACATGTATGATGATTGCAGGTCTTCGATGGACATGGCGGACAATGCGCGGCCGAATTTGTGAGCAATCGCCTGCTGCGGTATATAGTGGAAGACGCCGACTTCCCGAGGGATGTGGAGTCTGCCGTTCGACAGGCATTTCATAGGACAGATCTGGAGTTTGACTTGGAGTGTGGAGCTGGCAGGGCACATCCCTCGGGTACTACTGCTCTGACTGCGCTTGTGTATGGAAGGTGAGGGACAGACTCAGACCCAATAATTTGTCGTGCTCTCTGTTCTTTCGTGTCCTCTGGTATTGGGAGCATGTGTATGAAGAAAGTTGGGCACTGTCGTCGATTTTGTAGATTTCTTCCCGTCTTATGGGTTGATGGGCAACTGTATTGTAATGATTCTGTGCCATTGTGTCGTTTTTTTTATCCTATAGGCAGGCCACTTTGTTGTTGCAAATGTGTTGGAAATTCCGTCGAAGTGCTAGTAGTACATGGCCCTAGCCTTGCAGACAAAGAACTCGACGCCTACTCTGAAAAGTTGGGGCTCAGGGAAGGCCGGGGAAGGCCGGGTAGTGCAACGGGGGAGGAAGCCAGTGCGCCCAAGGAAAGAGAGCGAATGACCTGCAATATGTCCTGCTGGTTTATGCGTGCATGTGGAAACACATGCACGGCCGTGTGCGGCTGCAGAAGATCGAGAACGAAGGGCTGAAGCAAGAAAAGAAAGAAAAGGAAGAAAAGAAAGAAAAGAAAGATTTCAGGGTGTTTTCACGTGACCACCTTGTGGAATGTATCTGACTGAGTTATTGCCCGCTTTGGATGAATTTGAAAGCAATCACGTTCAGAGCGTGCCCTTTTTTTTTTTTTTTTGGGGTGAGAAAGAAGAAAATCGGCTGTCTGATGTGGAGCGATCCAGTGCCTGCCAACCCCTCACATTTCAGGTCAGTCTCACACTGGCTCTTTCCAGAATGTATCTGACTGCACTTGTCACTTATGGTGCACCCTTGATGAATCGATAGGTAATCACCTTAACAGCTTAGTATGCTGTTATTATTTCTGTTTCTGATGTGACGCCTTGTGAGAGATGGGGAGCAATCGGTGTCCTGCAAGCCCCTTCCATTCAGGGCATTCTCATGCTAGCACTTTCCAGAATGTATCTGAACGTAGTTATGGCCATTCCTGTGGGATGGTACGAGTGAAAACGAGAAAAGAGACTACGAGGGCCGCAGAAATTCCAGCTGCTGGCAGAAGCCCCAGCATAGGGACTGATACTGCCGCCGGTGGACAAATTTCCCCTTATCAGTTCCCACCAACTCGGCGTGAGGGGGCATGTAGGTTTGGTAAAACAGGCCCGGCCCGGGTGTACTGTTGGTTTAAGGCTAGCTGGCTTTAGGCTAGCTGTCAGAGTAAAGTCTGGACAATTGCTCGTGAGTTGGAAAGATGGTTTGGTTGTTAACGCTGGCAGGGACAAGTCTACCGTCTTCACCCGACTAGGAGGCGGTACGGTTACTCTCTGTATCTAGAATGCCCATATACAGCTATAATGACTGGGCATTCTATTGGTGAGAAGACCGTAGGCAATCTGGTCGTGTTTGTTACATTGGTCTTTGCTGCTCGCTATGTTTCAGGCGGTTCTAGGGAGCTTATTGTGCAGATCTGCTGGAGGTCCAGGGGATTCTCGATGATCGGATGGTGGAGGTAACTAACTGTTGGGGCGTGAATGCCTTTATGGTGTGCTTTTCTGTTTTTTTTTTTTTTTTTTTTTTATGCAGGACCTTGTTCGTAGCTAATGTTGGAGACTGCAGGGCTGTTCTCTGCAAGAGGGGCAGGGCAGTGGAGCTATCCCGCGATCACAAGCCTTGTTGCGCTTTTGAGCGTGCTCGTATTGAGGCCTTGGGAGGGTGAGTAGACATGTTCTATCCCCCCTGTCGCCGGTAAGAGCGTAGGATTCTCAGTTCCGTGTGGTTGGCATGGCTGGCTGTGGATGACATCTCGAGGGTCTGAATACTTGTTGGCATGACCGCCACTTGAGATTCCCTTTTCAGAGTGCGAGTTGGTTTTCAATGTATTGATCATCTCATAAGAGCAAAGGCCTCGGTTCTGGGAAAGAATGGACAACGGCTGCCAATACAGTGCCTTCTGTTAGGGATTTGGGGGGTTTCTGGCGCACGGAATGTTTTTGTATGCCGCTGTACTTCGGTCTCAGAGAATGAGTAGTCGTCCCCCACACAAGTGCAAGGAATCATGCAAGGAGAACACCGCTTTCCCAGGACGTAAAATCACAAAGAAGACCAAACGTGACTGAGCTGAGTTGAAAGCAGAAAACCAAATCGGAATGCAAACCAGCTAGCAGCAAACAGAACACTGCAGTCTCTTCGTACGTGAAATGTGAAACCCGCCTTCCGCTTCCAATCATCAATGCATCAACAGTGTAGTGGTTTTACCACTGTACTCTGCTCATGCTAGCCTCTACCACCTCACTCTCTGTCTGCATGTCTCTCACCCAATGCAGCTTGAAGACTGCTCACACAGGCTTAGTCCACCAACACCAGGTAAGAACTGCCAGTCTGGATTCACTCACAGGCACGACGGCTGCTCTCCTCCTCGGGCACTGCTCTCCTGCATGCATGCTGCGCAACAGCAATCTGCCCGAGTGTGCTCTCCCTTGCTGCGTCCTGTAGTGGAGTTCCACGGGCGAAGGTGCTTCGGTGCGTAGCCTGAGCATGAATGGTCTGGGGGTTGTCCGGAAACACAGGTGCTTTGCATAGAAGGATGGGGGAATGGGAGCGGCATTGGGGGAATCAGGCAGGGAACGTGGGCAAGTAGCCTGAGCACGAAGTGTTTGCAACCACAAAAATGCTCTGGGACAGAAGTGGGGAGAGCGTTTGCAATGACGTATCTGGAGAAGGCTACCTCTATTAAGTCTTGTGGCTGAATGGTACACCCATGCATGCCTGCATGCTGTGTATTAAACTGACCTGAGTTTAAATCCTGATGGGCTCACATGAACAAATTATCTATGAAGTATCACGGGCCGTTCAGTTGGATGAAGACGCGTCAAGGTCATCATCTGTGAGACAAAAATGAATTGCAAAAATTGAGGTCATCTGTGTGGCCAAGATTCTGGTCCAGAAGTAAGCTCTAGAATTTTTGAAAGCTTGTCGAGGATGCTTGGGAGATGAATGCGGTTTTCAGGGAGCTTTGGTTGGCAAAATGGCAGGAGGAATTTCAAGTGAAAGGAGAGGAAGGTTGGGGG
>BFEA01000211.1:2088146-2098780 GCA_003427395.1 Chara braunii | reverse complement strand
CACACACACACACACACACTAGAGAGAGTCCTAAACCCTTGAAAACGAAAAGGGAAAAACAGTACCAATGATGTGCGCTAAACCCTGAAGGAGAAAAATAAACACTCGAATTCTCGGACGCTGATGGCAAATGCTCTGGTACCGTGGCTGCCATCTCGGACGCAAAAACAGGCAAAAAGGAGAAACGAATGCAAGGCAGAAGATTAAAAAAAATGGGCAGCCCTTCTCTCTCTCTCTCTCTCTCTCTCTCTCTCTCTCTCTCTCTCTCTCTCTCTCTCTCTCTCTCTCTCTCTCACACTCTCACCCCCCACCCAAAAAAAAAAAAAAAAAAAAAAAAAAAGCTTGACCGTGGACAGTGGGAGAGGAGAAAAAAAATAGTTCACTGGTCTTTGAGCAGCGAATGGGTGGCTGGGCGGGGGCGGAAGCGAACGATGAGCGGGAAGGCCTTGGGTGCTGGGTATGGGTCGGAGGTGAGGACGAGAGAGAGAGAGAGAAGGACTCACTTGATTCAGCCATGTCGACGAAGCCTCCAACCAACAACGCGGAAGCCTTCGGCCCAGACGTCCATGCTCAGGAAAGTAGACAAAGCCTCAAGCTCCGTAGCACCAATCCCCGTCGAAGTTCACGAAGCGCGAGAGAAGAGCAAAGGAGAAGGGCACAGATTCACAGTTGCACCAAGTTCTCAAAGCACGTAGAGCACCAAGTGCACGTAGCACGTAGCAGAGAGGGGAGAGGGAGAGAAAGAAGAGAGAGGAGCCGCACGTTGCACCGATTCACGTAGCGCATCGACAGGAGCACCAATTCACGTAGCACGCGTTCATGTGGAGAGAGAGAGAGAGAGAGAGAGAGAGAGAGAGAGAGAACAGGTCCGGTACTGAAGGTAGGCCGCGTAGATAGGTCGCACTGGGCAGGCAGGCCGCTGGTAGGCCCGGTAGTGAAGGTACGTCGCCGACCTTCTTACCCCAAAAAACACGTACATCCGTTCTATTCGAATTACCTTCGAAAGTAGGACTCCTGGAAATCGCTCATGTTTTTTTAATAGAAGGTGCGGTCAAAGGGCCTCATTCCATACCACTTCACTTGAAACTCGAGTACGCGGCCCTCTCGTGGAAATCTATAACAAAGTGTTGAACGGAGGAAGATTATCTGCCAGCATCTGCAAAGGGATAATCTCAGTTCTCTTCAAGAAAGGGGAGAAATCACAGATTCGAAATTGGCTCCCCATATCTGTCCTAAATGTATGATATAAAATCTTAGTCAAGGTTCTTGCCAGAAGACTGGGAAGCTATATGCCAGAAATTGTCCATTCAGATCAGGCTGATCAGGCTGCGTTTGTAAACGGTAGATCCTTTTTTTTTTTTTTTTTTTTTTGGGACCAGTTCTCTATTTATGCGTGTCATCCTTGCGCAGGGGCCATGCTAGGGGCGATGCTAATCTTCTCTGTATCGTTCCTTACGCAGGGGCCATGCTAGGGGCGATGCTAACCTTCTCTGTATTGTTCCAATTTTAACGGATGTCCCGAAGGACAGATCCATTTTTGATAACATAGTCACTGCCATAGAAACCCTCGAGATTGTAGAGAATGAGAAATTAGACATAGCTGTCCTTCTTCTTCATATGGAAAAAGCATATGATCCTGTTAACTGGTCTTATGTTCTTTCCACATTAAACCACATGGGTTTTGGTCCGAATTTCTGCAACTGGCTAACTGCCTTGTACTCACTGTCCACCACCACCCTAATGATTAATGGGAGGCTGTCGGGCAAATTCGCCCTGACCAGATCTCTGCGTCAGGGCTGCCCCCTGGACCCACTACTGTTTGCTATCCAAATGGAAGGCGTTTTGAACAATATTCGGGCTCACTTGCAAATAACAGGCTTGTCTGTTGGTCCCTTAAAACTCACCTGAATCATTGGCTGCTGTTAAACCACCAGTACCTCGCCCAGCTAAAAAAAAAGCTTGCCGCCGTTAACGCACCACAGCTTTCGGGGGTCGGGGGAGGCGAATGCCCGGTAGTGCCTCATTCAGGAGGCTGGTCGGTTCAGGGTCGGGCGCTCACTTCGTGAAAGATAGACACAAAAGAAAAACAACGTACGCACATTTTTCTGACAAAAATAAAATAAAATAAATAAAACTAAAACAAAACAAAAACAAAAAACAAAACAAAGAAAGAAAGAAAAGAAGCGCGCGCGCGCGCGTGTGTGTGTGTGTGTGTGTGTGTGTGTGAGAGAGAGAGAGAGAGAGAGAGAGAGAGAGAGAGAGAGAGAGAGAGAGAGAGAGAGAGAGAGAGAGCAGGGAGAACGGAGAAGGGAGGTGCAGAGAAGGGGGAAGGTATCAGTGGTACTGGTGGTTTAAACTTTGTCGTGACGAATATGCCGATCTATCCGAAGTTGCGATCAACTGGCACAAATCGGTTGTTTTCCTCCCCAAAGGATACACTCTGTGCGTGAAATGGGGAATGTAGATGATCAGTGAAAATGACTCAGAACGCTTATTGGGAGTCCTAATTGCCTTGAGAAACTGTTCCGTTTCCCATAAAAGCATTCTAATTCAAAAAGTCTTTCAACGGTTAATAACTTGGGGTAAAACGCCATATTTGTCCCTATTCGGACGGGCCACGGTAGTCAACAATGCCCTTTTTGCACTCTTGTGGTACGTAGGCAGAGTCTGCAGCCTTGACAAGGTATCTTATTCCCTTATAAAACGACGAGCAACTCAGTTTATTTGGAAACCCTTCTCAAGTAATGAAGAGTCATTCATTTTCAAAGTTGCGTGGGATATGCTGTGTGTTCCACGCAAGGAGGGGGGTCTGGGCATTCTAACCCCCCTCAGACAAATTGCACCAATGCTATGCACATGGATCGCTAAAGTCGGGCTACTCTCCCCGCCCCCTCATTGGATCCATCTGGCTGAACATATCCTGAGTCAGGAATGAAATATGAGTCGTCTTGAGGATGTATGGACTTGCGCTCTCCTTTTTTCGTACCATAGACGGAATATCAAATCACCGTTCTGGTCGGCTATCTTCCTGGCTTGGACGAAACTCCGCCCAAACATTTGGCGAGAACCCCAGACAAAAGCTAAGGTTTTACTTCAACCACTTTTTGAAAATCCCAGAATACGGGATACATGATTTGGTGTTTGGTTCAAGGCAAATTCCTCCCAAACTAGCTTCGACCAACGTTGGATTGAAAAGGGGGTGTTACGCATCAATGATATATGAGATTCACTTACTCGACACGTGGATCTTTGATGAGAACTTGAAAACGAAACTGAGACAAGTTTGGTTGTTGCACGAAAGGAGGACGTTACTTATTGAAGTCATTCCTAACAATTGGAAAGCAATCATGGCTCCAGAGGGGGTTGATCCCCCCAGCACATGGTTAGTCAATTCACAACATCCACACAAGACTGTGTAAGACTGTGTGGAAACTTATCTCTATTAACACAAGTAAACGCGCGCCGCGGGCCATGCCCGCGGCAGATTGTGGCATGGAAGAGGCAGGCAAGGCAAACAGTTTCTTTCTGTTTCCGTGGTTTTGTCTCGTTTTCTCTTTGTGTCTTTGTTGTTTGGTTGTTTTTTTTGTGTTGTTCGTGCTGAGAGGAGAGCAGAGGCGGCAAACAGCATGACATAGTAAGAACAGGCTCCGGGTTGAAAGGCGAATGAATGTGAATGATATCAAAGTCGAACGGTATCAAAGACTCTTTCTGCCTTTTTTTGTCTTTGTCTCTGAGTGTCTTTGTTTCTGTCTTCATCTTTCTCTCTCTCTCTGTGTCTATTTCTGTGTCTCTCTCTCTGTCTCTTTCTCTCTCTCTCTCTCTCTCTCTCTCTCTCTCTCTCTCTCTCTCTCTCTCTCTCTCTCTCTCTCTCTCTCTCTCTCTCTCTCNCACACACACATACACACACACACACACACACACACACACGGGAAAAAAACAAAACAAAAAAAAGTCACAATCTCTCTTTCTTTCTACCTGTCTTTGTGCTTGTTTTTCTGTCTGTCATTGACAAACACAAATGCTCTAGGTTCTTTGTCCCTCTCAATGTTCGATCAACCGCCAAGCTGTCTGTTTTTCTGTCTGTCACTGACAGGCAGAAATCCTCGATGCATCTTTGCTGTTTCTTTCTTGCTCCGTCCATGTGCACACACATCTTTCTTGTATTCTCCATGCATATGTGTCGTTTCTTTCTTGCTCTGTCCGTACTGTAGAAAATTGTCTGGAATATTATTGTCGATTGTTTTGTACGGATGTCTTGAACTTTGAGAGAGCCGAGTTGGAAGAAGCCGCTGCTTGTTGTGTGCTGTCTTTGTGTCGATGATGGTTGTCATTCTTGATTTGCGATTGTAGTCACATGTTGTAGAAGGTCGACAGCATCTGTGGAGACATATAACAGAGCATTGCATTGGAGCGTTAGAATGATCGCCTAGTCCATTCTTGAGCTTCAAGTGATTGAAGAGCTTGCTGGACAACTGTCTGGCGGTACATAGCGTAGGGAAGGTCAGCAGGTCTGTCTCCATCGTAGTACATACGAATGAGATCATCTATATATTCCCAGGTGTGGCGCACGAAGTGGATGGTATGCAAAGCATATATGTGCCGTGTTGACAGGATGTTGTGGATTTGGCTGACTGCTTTAGCTGTACCGAAGCGTCGTAGAGGATGCCACCAGTCATTTGAATGAAGGAGGGTAGATTGTGCAGATTGAGGTTGGTGCATGAGAATTGATCTGTGGAAAGCGAGGCGGTTAACTGCGTCGACAATACGGTCGTTTTTGTATTTTGCAAGACCTGCAGTAATGCCGCGAGTATGAGAGAGTGCGTGAAACAGAAGGCGGTGTAAAAAATCTTTCATGCGAACATATGTCTTTTGGGGGTGATTTGCTGGCGGCGGTTTGTTTACTTCCAGTTCACGTTGATGAGCGTAACTGTCAAAGTAAGAAAAAATAGTCGGTGCGCAGACGGCTTGGTCTGTGAGGAGGAAATCCTCCCATAGGATTTGGCGAATAACATCATCGATGTTTGTTGTTGTTAGGCAGTCTTTCTATATTGTCCATTGGGAGGCGTCATCGGGCGAGGGTGTGGTTTCGAAGGAGGGAGGTGGTGATGATGTGGTTTGTGGGAGGTCAAGTGAAAGGAGGATGGTGTCAGTTGAGGTTGTTGTGATTGGAAGTGATGCTGCCAATGTTTTCTGGCGTTTGTCGGGAGATGTCAGACCTGCAAAAGTAAAGACAAACAAAAGGGAAGATGTCAGAAAACGGAAGAGAAGTGTAGAGGAGAGAAACTCACCGATGTTGTTGGATATCTTGCGAGGATGAGTGTCTTGAAGTTGAGGAATCCTGCATGAGAGGGAGGGAGTAGATATTGGTGTTGCTCGAGGTGAGGCCGGTCATGCGAGGATTTCTTTGTAGATGACATTTGTTGTGTAACACGCAGGTCCTGGCATTGCAAAGCGGATGTCTTGCGGTTGGCCAATTCGAGAAGCAGCGACGTAGAGCTGACCGTGTGCAAAAATGGGTTGTTGGAGGTCAATGCCTGCGTGTTCAATGCTTTGACCTTGCGATTTGTTGATTGTAATTGCAAAGGCAGGTCGGACTGGGAATTGACGTCGTTGCCAAGGGAAGGGTGATTTGTCATCGGTTGTGCCGAGAGAGACTCGGGGGAGCAATGCTGGTTGAAGATTTGGCAGGCAACGGAGGTGCATAAATCTGTTGTTGGTGACAAAATCTAAAATGAGACGCGTGCCATTACAGAGTTTGTTGTGTGTAGCAATATTGCGAAGCAAAATTAGTGGCATACCCGATTTCATTTTGAGATTGTGTGGTGGTAATGATGGAATGTCTATTGAGTCAAGCGTCTCAACAGGAATGTCGGTATGATCAGGATTGTCGATCAAGGTATCCGCACTCAAGGATTGAAATTCTTGTCCCGGAAATGTGTCCCGAATAATGTTATTGATTGCTATAGCTGGTTTGTTTTTAGGACAAAGTATAAGTCGGGTTGCAAACCACAGTGGATTGGTCGCGTTTGTGTTGAGATGAGGGAACGTTCAGTCGATAAGTTCTCGAGTGTCGTTATGGAGGCACATAGTTGCCGGCAAAAGAACAGTGTCAGGTGGAGCTCCTCGCGGCGGGGGAATTGTGCAGTTTCCAAGTGCCAGTAATCATTCTGCATAAGCCCTTGTTTCAGAAGTGTCACCATATTTTAGTATTCTCATGTTTTCTGTTAGGTGAAATTGGCTGAAATGTGACCACAGTGTTGAGGATTTAAGACAGGCGTCAATTGTTTGTGCCCTTGTTCCTTGTGCAATTACTGGGAGAATTTGTCGAAAATCGCAAGCAAGGACAATGACTTTGTCGCTGAAAGGCAGGCTCGAGCAACACAAATCTCAAAGTGTGCGGTCGAGCGCTTCAATGTAATATTTGTTTGTCATCGGTGCCTCATCCCCAACGATGAGAACAGACATACGAATCAATTCAGCCAAGGTTGTTTGCTTTGGAATGTCAAGTGTGCAAGTAGCAATTGGTATCAAAGGTGCTTTAAATCGCGAGAGGAAGGTGCGGCCACCGTCGAGAAGCGTTGCAGCGATTCCGCTTGAAGCCACGGCGAGTGCAACAACATTTTAAGAGCGGACACGGGCCAAGACTATATTTAAACAGAAGGTTTTCCCTATACCGGCGGGCGCGTCAATAAAAATGCAGCGTGAACATCCATTTTCGACAGCATCGACGACCTCACGGTAAATAGAACGTTGCGATGGCCGCAGTTTTGGGACATTCATCTGAAGGGTATGGTGCAAGTCATCTTGGTCATATGATAATTCATCTTCGATTTCGCGTGGGTAATTGGTGCTGCGGTGCATATTGTCGGGGCGTGTGGCATCAGAACGGGCGGTGGATGATGGAGGGGTGAGAGCCACGTCAATGAGTTCCTTTCCTTCTTTTTGGATGCGACGTTCGATATCGAGGAGAATCACGGTTTTGAGGAGTTCTGGCGGGACGTGAAGGTTTAGAAATCGACGGGTGAAATCATCTGTCATTTGTTGCCAGTGTGTCTCAAAGAGAGTATTAGGATCTGCAGGTTCAGAATGAAGAACAATGTGAACGAAGAGGTCACATATCATGGGAGCACTTGATGTTAGTGAGATGTCATCTAGAACGCCGTCGAATTGTGTGTTATCATTTAACAAACCAAGCGCTTGACATGTTGCCTGGAATGTTGGGTAGATGTGGTCAGCAATAGTACGGAGTTGTGTGAAGCTTTCTGCACCTTGTGAATGCTGGGAATTTAAGAGCATTCGAAGGTAGAAAGTGTCACCAGCATGCGGGTGAATGGTATGTATACGACCAATCGAATGAGAGTGATATTTTCTTGGAATCCACAGTCTTTAACTTTTGTCATATCGGAATGCATTGACCATATATTTGTAAGGCGGTTTCATATTTGATGGGAGAGTAGAGTGTTGAGCATTCCACTCGAGCCATGCAGTAAGTGGTGTTTGAGGAGGAGGTGCAAGAGCTGCAGTGTGTGCACGTGAAGGGTGGAAAAAAACTTGTTGTCAATTTTCTATGTGAACAGGAAGTGCAGTGACTGCAGGGTACCGTTCATAAATATCAAAATCGAAGATGCGCTAACATGCTTCAGCAGCACCAATGTTGCGCATGTCTTGGTAGACTTGAATCTCATCAGCTTGGTCAGTCATTTCGGTGACCATCGCTCGATCTGGTCCTTTTAGGATATACTCAAACATGTATTTGCATGCAGTGTTTGATGCACAGATTTCAACGTTCATATGACATTTGTAGCGAAGAAGCAAGTATGGATTGTATGGGACAATCCATGAATTGTCGAGGTGGAGTTGGTTGTGTGTGGTATGAAGACCACCTTCGGTAGGGCTCCGGCGACGGTAAATTGGATATCCAGTTTCATCATCCCAGTATGTTTTATCTGCGAATTTTTTCGAAAAATATCTGGTACACTTGCCTTCATGCATGCAAGGTCGTGGTGGATTTGAAGCACCGCATGGATTGTGGATCATAAAATTCAACACGAGTTCCCGAAGCACAGGGTTTGTCAGGATTTCTGCGCAGACAATGTTGTCAATTTGTTCGGGTGTAGATATTTTAAAAGCCCGGTCAAGAAAAAGAACAATATGTGCGTGTAGCAAACCACGCTTTTGGAATTCAATTGTATAAATATATCTCGTCGAAGGGCTGAAAATGTGTTTATAGTGCAGATCATCTATTAGTTGTCGGCGATAGCCTTTGAACACACGTGAGATCAAATCAGGTCTGTCGTTTGCTTGCTGTTCCGGAAAGAGTTCGTGTTGAATTTCTGGCCAATGTATGTTTGTTGTGATAGTGATGAATAGATCTGGTGAGCCAAGTTTCTGCACAATTGCCATTGCATCGTGGTAACGTCGATGCATATCTTGTGGTCCGCTTGTGAAAGATGCAGGGAGTATCAGTCGTCGACCAACGTTAGTAATAATGTCGTGCTCCAACACCTGGTCATGGAGATTTTGGTAGTATTCAGCGTGAATATCGTGTTGGTGTGTGCGAGTATATAACAGGCGGCCTGATTCAATTTTCGTGAATGTCATGTAGACGTACTCCTGGAGTAATCTGTTTGCACGGAAAAGTGTATCTCGTTCAAAAAATCTGGTGTTCAGATGAAAGGCGTAAAACTGGCGTGCTGTTATTCGGTGCATTTCTGATTCGTGAGCAGTGTCGATCTCACCAGCCCACCCATCTTCTCCCGAAGGAAAGAGAAGAACGTAGTGTAATGGATCAAAAGCTCGATTAGTTTGATGGATAGATTCGATTTCGCCAGTTCGTGCATGAATAACAATTTCTCGATTGTCAATGTTGTCATCCAATAATAAACAGAGTTCGAAAAGACCTTCTGGTTTGTTATATCGCCGTGCGTGTTCGGTTTCTTGGCCGAGCGTCCGGATTGATGACAATTCGGTAGGTATCAATAATATTATCAGGGAAATCAGAAATTGTGATGAAATCACGAACATATCTATTTGATTGAAGAAGTAGATTATACAGTTTATGAAGCAGGCGTCGAATGAGCATCAGTGTTGCGAGTGGTGTATCTTCAGGGAAATTTAGATGATTGAGACGAAGGACAGTGGTCTGACCACCATCGTACGGATCATAAATATATAGTTGAGCAAAAGCAGGGGGTCGATCGTTAGGAGGGCGAAGAGGTCCCAGTCTGTGTTGTAATTGTCCTTGAATACGTATCATTGCAGGACCACGACCGAGAGGTGGCGGAATTTCTTTTACACTCTGTGAAGTAAGAGAAAGAGAATTGTTGAACATTCGAGAATGAGTTCTCAGGCACCTGCCCTGTGCTGTGTCTTGTTCCCAAAGGCGGAGGATTTCTGAGGCAGGGGTGTCTTGAGGAGGATATGTCCACAGTGGAGGGTGGAGGTTTGATCTTTCCTTTGCAGCAACACAATGTTGTCCAGTCTTTTTCATGTGGCAATTTTAATGCGTCGCAATATGTATAGGGCGTTCTGTTTTGTAATGTGTGTTCCACGACGGGTATGTGAAGCTGCAGTAGGCGGTCTGAGTAAGCACGGCCATTTCGGGGCGCCGGTGCAATTGCGGATAGGTGTGTTTCACGGTAGCGTCGATTACGTAGTCTTCGTAGTGGAAAAGAAGAACGGTTGGATGCAGGTGCATCTATTGCATGACCGGATGAAAGAGAGCAAACACCTATTGAAAAGGAAGGCAAAGAAAAAGAGACACGACAGGTCATTCAAAACGAAACCATCTTTTTCAGCAAATGAAAAAAAAAACAAGCGGTCCTTTGTAAGGATCAAAGAATATTTTTATGTAAAAAAAAAAAAAAGTAAAAAGTCTGAGAAAAGATTATGATATTTAAAAGAATGTGCTGAACAATTTATGAAAATTATTAATCGTATTTTTTTGTAAAAAAAATACAATTCCGAAAGAAGATTTTCAGACTTGTTTTTTCAGTTGTTTCGGCATATTTTCATAAACCATCAGGGCAATAATCTGTCTTTGCAAGAATTAAAGAATATCCTAACAAGAAAAAAAAAAAGGTAAAAATTCAAAGACAAATTATCATATGCAGAAAAAAACAGCAAACAATTTATAGCAGAGCATCATATTGAAGTTTTGTACCGAATTTGTGCGGCATTTAAAATGGCATTCGAAACTATTTTTCCCGTGTGGTTTGGCAATTGATCGGTGGATAAAAAATATTAAATCTAGCAGCAAAGAAAAACAGATAAAAAAAGAGCGAAAAAATATTGCCAATTTTCAAGAAAAGAACCATAGAAATCGAAGGATTGATTTTTACAGAATGAGGTTGTAGGGGGTCTGTCTTTGCAAGAATTAGACAATATTGAAGGTATAAAAAAAAAAAAAAGACAAAGGAAAGTAGAAAAACAGACGGAACAACTCATGTCTCAGGATCACGGAAAAAAACTTTTGCGGGGTCATTTTCGAAGACAACAGCTGAAATTCTAATATAAGAAGTGAGGATTGGAGTTGAAGAAAAATTCGTCGGAAAGTTTGGTGAAAAGATGTGAGTTCATGCAAAAGAGAGAGAGAGAGAGAGAGAGAGAGAGAGAGAGAGAGAGAGAGAGAGAGA
>BFEA01000211.1:1988358-2006813 GCA_003427395.1 Chara braunii | reverse complement strand
CCTCCTGCCATCATCATCAGGATCACTCCGTCCTCCTCCGCTTGCATCCTCGATCCTCCTCCCGCCATCATCATTTTTGTCCTACTCCTCCCCCGCTTCTGACCTCCTCCTCTCCCTTGTGCAACCTCCTCCTCCCCCTCCTGCGACCTCCTGCTGCTCCTCCACCTCACACATCATCTTCCGAACTTCTCCTCCCCGCCGTGCAACCTGTGCGACCTCTGCGCGACCTCCTCCTCCCCC
Organism: Chara braunii; assembly: GCA_003427395.1. Lineage (NCBI taxonomy): Eukaryota > Viridiplantae > Streptophyta > Charophyceae > Charales > Characeae > Chara > Chara braunii. Next base: position 2,006,573 of record BFEA01000211.1, on the reverse strand, counting down.
TCCCATGACCCCTCTCCCCATCGTGCGACCTCCTCCTCGTCTCCCTCTTCCGACCTCCTCTTCCCCCTTGCTCGACCTCCTCCTCCCCCTCGCATGGTCGCCTCCCCCTCATGTGTCCTCTTCCCAACTCCTCATCCCACTCGCGCGACCGCCTCCCACCTTTCTTCCAACCTCCACCTCCCCTTTGCGCGACATCCGCTTCCCCCTCGCACGACCTCCTCCTTGCACGGCCTCCTCCTCCCGCTTGCACGTCCTCTTCCAACCTCCTCCTCTCCCCCGTGCGACCTCCTCCAAACTCTTTTCCGACCTCCTCCTCCACTTGCATGATGTCCTTCTACCCCCGGCAACCTCCTCCTCCCCCTCGCACGACCTCCTCCTCCCACTCTCCACACAGCGCCCGAATAGAAGCACACGAAAAACTCGCGCCCCCCACATCCGCAGCGTCCCTCACATGTGTGTGTGTTGTTTTGAAAAAAACAAGATTTTCTCATTCCCTTCACAAATCATCACAAGCCATCCTACTGAGTTCCTGTAGTAAAAGATGGAAGGTTGGCCACGTTTGTGTGGTTCAGCGCCAAGTGCCCACACACCTGTCTGCCGCCAAAGCGGCACACTTGCACATATACGTCTGTATACATATATATTTCAAGTCCATAAGGGGATGGAGGGCAGAAGGCAACTTACCTAAGACAGAAGACTGCTCCAGCAAGAAGGAACCTGTGTGTGTGTGTGTGTGTGTGTGTGTGTGTGTGTGTGTGTGTGTGTGAAAGAGAGAGAGAGAGAGCTCATGGCGACTGTTCCGGACACCCGGTGTGTGTGTGTGTGTGTGTGTGTGTGTGTGTGTGAAAGAGAGAGAGAGAGAGCTCATGGCGACTGTTCCGGACACCCGCACATGACCGCACCCGGCGATGTCCCTCTGTAACACTTCCAGTTTCGAGCCCGCCCGGCATTGAAAAAACCCTCTGCGTACTTTTGCCTCCGTCCCCCGCATCAGCTCCTGCTTGGCCCGTGGTGCTGTCAGAAACCCACTGTTGGATTTTAACGTGATGGTGCGTTTTAAGTTTTAATCCACCAGTACTTTTGTCGGTTCGAAAATACTCGGCCTCCGCCGGCCGAAACGAAACGATGGCCGCCGATCAGATTGATCAACGTTGGGCTCGGCCTCCTGAAAGTTCGGGTACTGGCCAGGACTTGTCAAAACCGGACGCCAAAGGTACTAGTGGTTTACCTAAAACACGACAATGATTCGGGAGCGAAGCTATATCTAATCTATCAGAACAAATAGTTTGAACTCTCCATCCAATAGAGTTTGGTGGTAGATTGGTAGGAGTAGAGGATTTGATCATTTGAACCTACAACATTCAAGTTCTCCTCCTTTTTTTTTTCTCTTTTTTTTTTTTTTTCCTGATGAGTTACCAATCATCATTGTCGCATCGTGAAAGGGCATGAATCTGCGTGGGGCGCTAGCTAGGTGCTCTTAATAAGAGTGCGCAGGGGTGCCAAGGGGAGCAGAAGGTGAGGAGGAACGAAAACGAGGAGGAAGTGGTAAGGAGAAGACAAAAAAAAAAAAAAAAAAGGATGAAGAGGAGAAGGCGATGCAGATGAACTACAGGAACAAAGGGGCGAACGAGAATGGAAGGAGGCTGAATCTGCCTTTCCAGCACGCGCGCTTTGCTCCTCACCCTGCGCGGGCACCTCAATGCAGCCGGTTTGTGGGTCTGCCGCGACGGGAAGCGTCACATGGGCCCTTTGCAGTTTTTAAGAGTATAGAAAGATATAGATAGAGATATTGTGCATAATGATCAAAAGGAAAAGGAAAAACAAAATACGGTGTATTCAACTGTATCTGGGGCTGGGGATGCTACAGCTGGGGGTTGCTGACACAGGACGACACTGGCCGGAGCTGGAGTGCGCTGCTCTGTAACCTAGCAGATAGGGGGCATGAGGCCTGGATGAGTTTGTCAGAGAATAAGTCAGTTTTAGTGAGCTTTCTTATGATCTGTTGGAAATCCCTTAGATACTTGGGTGTTTGGAGAATTGTGGATGGATTTCAGGAGGTGTCTACCGATCTTAAAAACGTTAAAAAACTGTATTGTAAGGCCTGGCTTCACTGCGCCTTGCTGCGTGACTGCCACTTTGCGACCAGACGGGAGCTGTAGCTAGCCACTTTGAAAACTCTCTTTTCTCACTTTGCGGCAGCGGGGAGCTGCACCTGGCCGCTACAATCTCTCTCTCTCTCTCTCTCTCTCTCTCTCTCTCTCTCTCTCTCTCTCTCTCTCTCTCTCTCTCTCTCTCTCTCTCTCTCTCTCCCCTGAAATCCCCTGCCTTCCACAGAGGAGCTGCTCGTATAGACCAACCTCTTGCTTTACTTCCTCTTGTTTTCTTCTCTTCTCTTCTCCAGCCAGTTAGCAATCCACTTAACTCGGAGACGCCGGGTCACAATCCACCACCTTTGAGGCAACCAGTGCCACAGCAATTCTGAAAGTAATGGGGGATGACAGACAGCAGTTGCAGCATCAGGGGAAGCCAGCAGCGGTAGCGTCACTGCGAGGAATGCGCAGCTGCAAAGGAAACAAGAGTGTTAGGGCATACTTGCACTAGCACTTTCCAAAATGCATCGGACTGCGAAGCCCCGGACTGAGAAGTTTAATGGCCACAGCCCTGCCAAATTACAATTACTAATTTGTGTGTTGAAAAATGTAGTACAATAATAATAATTAAAAAAAAAAAAAAAAAAAAAAAAAAGATGTAGTACAATGATTTGCAGGTCGTGTGCCCAAGAAGGGAGGTAGGGGAATGGGAGGTTTGGTGCCTGCATGCACTGGGAACCACTGATAGGGGATACCACCTGCCTCCAAGGCTGATAATTAATGGCGGTTTTGGGACTGGGCTATATTGCCCGCCTAAATTTTGGCTGTTGCGCAGGCAACGAATCTAGGCTTCTGGGAGTTGTGTAGCTCCATCTCCCTCCTCCCACCACGGGTCATGCCGTGGCCTGATGCAATAATCTGATGTCTGTACAAACAACCAAGTACGATGTTTAGGGACGCTGGACCCGGTTTCCAGCAGGTGCTGCTTCCCACCAATAGATGGAGCCTCCCCGAAAAAGTGTTAGTGGTGTCTGCTCTTATCAGCACCTCTAGCATCACCTCGGGCTGCTTAAAAAAAAAAAAAAAAATGCATCTGACTGCTATTCGGCAACACCTGGATGAATCTGATGGCGATCCCGTATATGAAGTAAAGCTTTCTATAAAAAGTCTCAGTGTGAGTATTACCTTACCGCTGGTGGAAGGAAGGTGTGCTGGGAAAGAGAGTGAGATCTGATCTCAGATCGTATTTATGAAACCCGCTACCATCGTCCCACGAAGACAACGACCGGTTCATTATCGCTGCACGTAGACTGGAAGTTGCCCCAAATGCAGACAGAATACCCGTATGTTCTGTTCCGGGGAAGGCGGTAGCTGGATGGTTGATGGCCCTGAGGTGGGAGACATATGGCACTGTTCTGAGGAAGAAGGAGAAGCTGCTGGCAAATGGCATGGACTCCGGACATGTTGCTGCTCAGACACCCCTTTTTCGTGCAATAACACCTTCGCCTTCAGATGATGCAGGCTTGCTCCGTGTCCCTTCAGAAGAGGGCGGTTATTCGGAATTTCCTGGTGTAGTTAGGTTAGCTAGACTGTGGGGATTACTTGGAAGAGGGTGGCTATTTGCTGGTGTAGTTAGGGTAGGTAAACTGCGGGGGGGGGTTACTTGTATGTCGAGCCCCTCGAACACTGGGCATGGGTGGGCAGCACATAGCCGGCATCACCACAACACAGCAAGCCGCTGAGCACAGCTCAGGGTGGTACTATTCTTCTCCTCCAATGGCACCCAACACTGACCTCGGCAGTCCAGAGTGCGATGAATCAAGTGTTGGCTTTTAGGCTGCAATTTTCTTCATTGCCATGGTGATGAAGTACATCTCCTCCTCGACCTCGTCCTCGACCGCTCGATCCGTCTCAATGATTGCTAAACCGAAGTCGATCACTGACTGGGGAGTTCCCACTCAGTGGATGTCTGCGCACCATTCCCTGTTTCTTCTGTGTATAAGAAAAAAAAAACTGATACAATTTGTCCAATAGTTACATAGGGTGCTTCCACAGGTTGACATCCAATCCAGCCTAAAAGTAAACAATCTGCGACAAGTAACCAAAAAAGTTTTTGACTGTGTCATAATTTCCTCCGCCAGGCTGAGAATCCGGCGATCATTATCGCCAGAGATTTGCACACCATTCGAGTGGAATCCAATAACGCCAATTTGCGCCAGAGGTCCCCTCCCTCGCACAAAGACAGCAGCAGCTCACAGAATTGCAATTCCGAGTGGAATTAATTACCGACAACTTGTGACAAGGTCCAAGCGACCAAAACGCAATCACATTCGTGTCGTGTTTATCCATGCGGCTCGTTCCTTGGGCTATTGATCGCTGCAGCAGTCGGCATATAGCTGAAGCACAAAATGCATGATCATTACACGAGTTTTCCAACCTCCCCGCCGCCCCCCCCCCCCCCCAAAAAAAAAAAAAAACAAAAAAAAATCAAATTTCAAAGGCCAAACATTCTCAAAACCACAAAGAAGTCAAGACTTAAACCCCACCAGTACACCCAGGCCTGAAGGCGCTGTACTGCGCGCCAAGCTTTTCCGAACCGCCGGCAGCACCCTTTCTTTCCTTTTTGGCTGGTGCCGCTAGTCATTGCGGTCCCGGTAGCCCGAGCCTTCGAAAATTTTGTACGCGGCGAATTGCATTTCCAGTAAGACTGGGGCCACGTACTGGCTGTTGAAACCACCACTACTTCCAAAGGGACTTTTCTCTGGGGCAGTCACCGCGCTGTGTCATTTTGGCTGACGCCCAAAGCTAATTTTGCTCCGGCAGCTGACCCCCGAAATTTGGAGTCATCACTTTGGAAAAATGGCTGGGCTACCACCCGGGCCGCCTGGGTCACCCTATTTTCCCGGGCGGCCCGGCCGTGCAAGGACCAGGGGAGGTCCCGGCAAAAACAAAAAGCAAAAAAAAAACGGCAAAAAACAAAACAAAAGAACGGAAAAAAGTTTAAAAAACTATGTTTTGCAGAAAAATAAACTGAAACTTTTGCCGCAGGGGCATATATATATACAGGGTAACCGGCGTTCGAGACGGGCCGAACGCCCAAACCCGAACGCCCGAACATATGGGACCCCTTGGGGATGCGTTCGGCCGTTTGGGCCGAACGCGGACCCAAAAAAAAAAAAAAAAATCATCAAAAAAAAAAAAAAAATCATAAAAATCGGAAAAAAGATATGTCATGAAGAAAATAAATTAAACAAGATTTGCCTGAGCATTACATCCAAATTCCTTACCAAATTTGAGATAACAATAAATTACGAAAAACAAATACTAATAATAAAAATAGTAAAATACTAAAATAGCAAAAAAAAAAAGAATTAAATTTAGTGAGTGCACGAGCACGTTTCGACACCTGGCGGTTTTTCATTTTTTTTTCGGCATAGCTAAATGCCCTGAAAATTTACAGATTTGTACTTCACATAATGCAAAACCCACTAAAAAAGTTTCAAAAAATAATAAAATTGTTTAGACCCCGGACTAAAGTGAAAACAAACGTGGACGAGCACATTTTGATACCGCCATCTTTGGCATGTACCCCACATCATAGAGAACTCACAAAAAAAAATTCAGAAAAAAAAATTGTTTTTAGGCCCCGAAATCATTTTTGGCCGGGGCCGAACGCCGTCGGGTTCGGAGCTCATACGGGACCCCGAACGCCCGTACGTACGGAGGGTCTGCCTGGGGACCTCCGTACGTACGGGCTGGTGACCCTGTATACATATATATCTGTTTGTGACGATATATTTTATATTATATATATATATATATTATATATCGTCACAAATAGAACTGCCCGGTAAACCGTAGGCAGAGAGAGAGAAGAGGACAACAAACGAGGGGCTGTGACAAACTGTTTCGTCGGAGTTTCACCGACTCATCAGGAGGCTGAACCCTCAACAGTCTGCAGAATCCCCTCACTGATTACACTGTAAATGATAATCTACCTTAACCAAAATCAAAGTAGACTATCACTCACCCACACCAGATGGAAAACTCTACAGACTGTCGGTTATATATACTCTCTTTGAATTGAAATGAACTATTGTGAAAATCATAGTAACAACCAAAAATATAACTCATTAGAAGAAAATCCAACAGACATATTCCTAAAGTATACCATCTTACAGTTTATACATAAAGCTTCCATAAAATAGAGTTATTATATTAATTATATTTATTTCAATTTAAACTTTATCTTTCATTCTTGTAAATAATAAATGGAAATAGAAAGAAAAGATAATTTCAAAGTTCTCTGTCAATTAAATAAAATAGAGTGTAAATGGACTTCTCTCTTTCTCAGCTTTCCATTCTTTATGAATAAAATACAAAGAATCAATCAAGAAGTATTGATTCAATACTTCTTGATTGATTTATATAATTTACACAAAATGGATTGCAGCGCGGAAGGAGTGGCTGGAGGAAGGGCTGAGAACACTGAGTTGGAGACGAGAATGCTGAAAGGGAGGCAAGTGCTGAAAAAGCGCACCCCAGAGACCCAGAAAAAGGGTGATCCAAAACTCTTCAACTTAGGACAGGGAAAAAAGATTGACAATGTGGGAGGGCTGGGTGGCCTGGGGGTGGGGAACAGAGAAATAGGGCAATTCAAACTCATGAAATTTGGGCAGGGGCAGAAATCATAATGCGTGAGAGCTAGGGGCATAAGGTGGGCTGAGACAGAGAAAAGAAGGCGATTCAAACACTTGGTAATTAGGGACAGGGGCAAAAATCAAACTGCGGGACAGCTTGGGGGAATGGTGGGCTGGGGAAAGGGGTTGGTGTGGCCGGAGCTGTGGCCGCCCGCTACAGTGAGAAAAGAAAAAGAGAAACTTCAGGCGTGTGGGGTTATGGGATTCAGATTTAGATAAAAGCACCTACAAACGTGTGTGTTGGGGCGGTTCACATCTGATAAACCATAGACGGTCGACCTCATGAGCAAAATTATAAAGTCAACTGTGCCCCTCCACCCCCCTCCCCCCTCCCCCCCCCTCCCCCAGAAAAAAAGGGTTTCTGGAACTTTCTGGTAAATAATAAAGGGCCATAAACTGCATAATAAGCGTAATCAATGCTATTAGAGTGCCATTATGGAGTACAAGAAATTGCCAAACCTAATACTTTTTGCTGCCTAACGAATCTTAACCAATCCCTCCCAGGCCAACATATTGAAACCGCTGTCCGCTTGTATACAGCCGAAAAGTATGTACTATGGAGGAGGGGGTTCGTACTGATGGGGGTTAAACTTTAAAGTTGAAACACACATCTTCAAAATCAACACCTTGTCCTGAGACTAACCCCCTCCCAAAAAACACCCAAATGGGTACCCCTACTACCCCCTCAAGGGCTGCAAGAATTGTGCCCTCAACTTCTCGCCTCATCGTATCGAATGGCGCTGCCATCTCTCTCTCTCTCTCTCTCTCTCTCTCTCTCTCTCTCTCTCTCTCTCTGTGTGTCCCCCCTGAAATCCCCTGCCTTCCACTGATGAGAGTGACAGGTTCGACGAGGGACACGGAGGCACCACAGCCGCTTTCTGTGGTTTCATCAGATAAGAGACTGTGTGGCTGCTGCCATCACCCGGCAGGGCCGGCACCACAGCTGCACACCGTCTCTTTATCCGTGGTGCTCGGCTTTTCGACTCATCCGATCAAATGCTGCAGTTGGCGCTGTGCCGACGAGAGTGACATGTATGACGAGCGACGTGGAGGTACGTATGAGGTATAGTACACACAACTTTCCGTCATCTCGGCCAAAAAAATGCTGCAGTTGCCCTCATCTGACACAAGAGCTGCATTATATGCATGGCGCTCAAATTTTCACCTCGGCCGAATGAATGCTCCAGTTGTCGACCTGTTGTGGCATTGCCGTCAATTCGCCGAATTCACACATCGAACATACCGCCGTGCGATCGGTCCTTTACAACGATCACAGCATGCGATCTTTTCCACTCCGGGCACTGCAATCTGTCGTCCTCTCCCAGCACCACAGGGCACACACTTGGCGTGACGATTACAGAAAGCGGCTGCGCTTAGACCAGCCGATGTTATACAAGTTCTTTCGTGTGCCCATGTGTGTATTCAAGAATGTGAGGAGATTTCAAAACTCGAAGAAGTGAAGGACACATGTCACCCCCCCTCCCCCCCCGCCCCTCGAAGGAGAAACACACAGATGGCAAGCCACACTCACCCAGCTGTGAGAGAGGCCAGTAAGGCACCTCTAGCACTGGAGAGGGTTGTTTTGAAAAAAAAAAAAAGAGAGAGGCCAGTAAGGAAACATAGGTACTGAATACTCAGTAGAACAAATACCCAGACTATGGGCCGCGCTCCACTACTGCAAAGCATACTACACGTATCTGAACCTGTTAGAGGTCCCATACATTCAATATTTGGGGTCATTCCAAATGTATCGGGTCTGCATCCGGTCCAGATACTTGTCGAATGTTGAGCAGTGGAGACAGACCCCATTCATTATCTACTACGCGAAGCACATATACACATGTATACCTTCACAAATACAGAAACAATTAGTCTGCCTTCGCAGCCTTGCTGATTTCTCTGTGACGTCAACACCACCCCTTCTGTCCACCCCCCACCCCTCTTTCCCCCCCCACTTAGACAAAGCGAAAATTGCACTAAATCAATCACAAAAGCACCGGGAAAAAACAAAAAAAAAACAAAAACAAAAAAAACAGAACTGAGAGGAGCACTTCCTCTGACCAGATGCGATTAACAGCTACCGTCTGCACATCACACTAAATTGGGACTCGGTACGATCATTTCTAACAATGTCCAAGGCCCTGAGGATGCGTGCAAAAGACCAACAAAACCCCTTCAGGCTCCGGGTACCGATGATGCTATAGCCTCCAGCTTGCCCAATGATAACAAAACACTTGGAAAAAGCCAATGGCCCGATGGGACAATAATGCGTACGTTTACGACTCGCATTCCACACCCGTGGAGGGGGATGCGGCCGCGAAGGACCGCTCAACCTGTCAATCCTTGCTGTGTCTGGACCCGCCGAGTTTCCCCTTGCAGGCAGAGTCACATTAAGCCCCACAGGCTTGACCCCTGGTGGTGAACTTTCCCATAAATCCCTTCCGTTTCCAGTACCTCCCCGGCGGTGCCAATCCAGTCGACAATTGGGATGTCAGGGACCTTCTTTTTCCGCTCGGGCTGCCTCCTCATATAGCACGGCTGTAATCCGGCTGGCTAGATTGGTATCTTGTTCCGTCATCGACACTTAAGCGACCGAGACGTCGATGTTGTGCTCCGTCCAGAAAGATGGTCGTTCATCGCCCACCATTGTCGTCGACGTTGTGCAGCTTGTGCTCTGTCGAGAAACACGGCCGTTTCATCGCACACCATCGACGTCGATGTTGTGCTCCGTCCAGAAAGACGGTCGTTCATCGCCAACCGTCGACGTCTATGTTGTGCTCCGTCGAGAAAGAAGGTCGTTCATCGCCCTGGCAATATTGCGTTCGCTCATTTAGCACCTCCATCACTGTGTCAAAAGACTTATATTCTCCGCAGAGTCGCATACCTTTTTTCTTCTTTTTTTTTCACCTCAAAGTTCGCAAACCTTAAGCGAGCGAGACGTAGATCTTGCGCGCCACGGAGTGCACCAAAGGACGCAGGTCACTCCAAGAGGTCTCAGCAGGTGGCACCAGCTGAATAACGTTGATGTCGCGCTCCGTTGAGAAAAGCAGGCGAGTTACTCCAGGAGACCCCAGATGACACCAGAAGAGAGAGAGTATCTTGCTCGTGTTTCGCCTCCGGCTTGGCTGACTAACGCATTGGACGGCAGTTCTGGCATAACGAGCCTCGATCGAGGACAAGCTGGCGTCACCTCAGCCACAAGACAACACAGTGCAAGACAGAAGCAGTGCGATAAATTGATCGCCTCCAATCCTAGCTGGGTACTTGGGCTTCTTCACAGACACCCCCCAAAGTGCTATTGATGATGGCCACCAGATACGAACAAGTGTGGAGGCAGACGCTGTGTAACGAATCGACACCCACATTACTTGGGCACTACATACACTACGCAACGTCCTATCAATGGTCGATGACAAGCTACCGTCTTTTCACCCATACAGAACGCACTGTCAATATATATTATATAGCCGTATCTTTACCATCTGTTTGTCCATATACAGGGATAAGGACCGGGTGTTCTATACGGGTGAGGACGGTAGCATGACCTACCCACCATCATATGCCAATGCAGAAATGGAGGCCGTGCGATGAATCGCGACTGCCCGTACGCTGCTCTGAGGACTCAGGCTTTTTGGCTGTACTGGGGACCCCTGCAAGCATATAGCTACTGCTCACAATCAAGGCGATGCACATGTTAACCCCTGCCCTGGGCCCTGGCGGCGGTCGTCGGTATGGGGGTCAGCACCTACGTACTTGTTTATGTCTTTGTTTCTTGCATCTCAACCTTCTCCACTTGTTTCAGATCAGATGCAGCGAGCAGAGAGCAGCCGCTAGGCTCTGTGCCAGATGTGTTACAGTATACAGCGTATGTAGTCCCAATCTGCTCAAAGCAGGACCGATGCAATGAACATATCATCATATACATAGTAAATAGACTGAAAAATCACCGCGAAGGCCGTACTCACACTAGCATAGTAAATAGACTGAAAAATCACCGCGAAGGCCGTACTCACACTAGCAGTATCTCAAATGCATCTGACCGCATTCGCGGCCATACCCAGATGTATCTGGCTGCAATTCCATCCAAAAAATTACGTAAAAAAGTCGCAGTGTGAGTATGGCCTAAGGCTGAGGTAAGAAAACGGGAAACGGGTCAGACACCGACGACTCCATATAATCCAATCTGATCAAGCAAAGTTTGAAAAAAAAAAGGAAAATAAAAGAGTTAGCGAACATAGTAAATGAATCGTTTCTCTGCCGCCATCGGACAAGGTCACAAGGAGTCGCAAAGCCAGAGCAGGTTTCCGTTCCTCCTCCTCTACTTAACGAAATGCAGAAGGAGCTGTCTGCGGTACGGCTTTTGATATGCGCACCCATACCCTTTAACTTCTCTCATCGGACCATGGTCAAGGGCAATGGAACCATGCCATAGTTAGTCCTCATCACCTACCACAGAGATTGCAGCGCCACCCTTCTCAAGAACTCGGCGCTACTCCCTAACAACTGTTCGCTCGAGGGGGGAAAAGGAGAACGTTTATGGCGCATGCATCTGCAGATTCTGCACATGCCAGCGGAAAGCCGGTGTTGTGTGAGGCCAGCACCAGGGTTCTTCCTTGTCGCCTGGGGCCCGGAGCAATGCATCTCTACCTGCACGATGACCAGGTACGGTACTTGGACCAATAGTACGTATACTACACAGCTATGCCAAGTAGTACTATCGATGACTGACGCCGAGCATCGATCAACAGATATCAAATGGTCTGCAAGCTCCGCAAAAACTGCCTGCCTCCGAACAAAATACAAAGACGAGAGAGAGAGAGAGAGAGAGAGAGAGAGAGAGAGAGAGAGAGAGAGAGAGAGAGAGAGAGAGAGAGAGAGAGAGAGAGAGAGAGTGGGCGAAAAGGTTGCATGATAGAGAGAGCAAGGGGATGAAAAACTGCACAGGAGATCCTTCTGCACCGAGGAGCCACTGCTGCTGCAAACTCTCAATTCGAGCGACTAATGCTCCGATCTAGTGAAGCAGAGGTCACAAGGACTTGGTGTACCTGTGTCTTAAATAGATTGCAGCTGTTCAGGCGCACCTGAACAATTCCCCCTTTGACAAAGCGCACAGATACCCCACTCGAAAGATTTCCCTGGAATTGCTGACATGCTTACTCAGTGACTGATAGGTGCCATACAGTGGCATACACCATCGTCGCCCCAAAGTTGGCCGAGTTGTTGGGCTGATGCAACTGAAGGCAAAGGGGCGGGGGAAGATCACCGCGGAGTGACTGCCGGCATGGCCATCTCGATTGTGACATCATTATAGCCTAGCCCCAGATCCATCATCGCCCCGAAGTTTTCCGGTCCGTTGTCTCCGTTCATATTGGGAGAATCCCCTACACCGCCAAACATAAGCGGAAGCCCAACGCCGCCGCTAGCATTACTGCCTCCATTCAGCGATTCAGGTGGCAAGAGCCCAGCCGCTCCCCTTGCAAAGGGATCAGGGTACCTTTCGTGGGCACCGGAGCCAGGAATCATATTGTCCACACCGCCAGCGGGGACTGGTGCCCTTCGGTTCCAGTCATCTGGGCTTGTCATAGGGATCCCGTCCGGTAGACTAGGCGGCCGCACTGGCGTTGGAGGTCTGGGAGAGACTCTATGCCTGTTCCTGTGTCGGTTCGGACTACCTCCGCGAGGGCTACCTTGCCGTGGAGTTTGGTGAGGGCTAAGCATAGGACTAGGACTTGGGCTGCGCTCCGGCGTGATGTCACGCGAATTGCTGTTCCCGTTATGGGCGTTAACATTATACGACATGGGCGGCTCTTCGAGCTTCAGAATCTTCTGCATAGTGCGAACAACCTCCCGCATTTCCGGCTGATTACTTCCTTGCATCGCCGTACACCTCAGGGCAAGGTGTCCCAGCAGCCGAAGTCCTCTCCGCGAAAACGACTGCTCCTGGAGCGCAGTGTCCAGCAGCTCCTCCATGCCAGCGGCACCTGATGCCTCGACATGGCCACGAAACTGTCACACACAAAACACATAATAGACTATCAGACCGGCGACGAAAACAAGTTCCATCGAAGTTGATGGAAAAAAAAAGGCTCTCTCTAATTTCCAGTCCCATAACTCCAGTCGGAACAAATTTTCGTCAGATCGATGCAGCACACTGCAAAAAAAAACGAAAAGGTAGGAAAGTCCAGAATCTGAATTTTAAAACTCTTTGACGATTTCTCAGTCAATTCTCCCATAATTTGTGTGTTGCATCCTTTAAATATGGGTTTTGTAACTTTTGTCCATACTCGGTGTTAATTGGAGTTTGTCTCTAAAGAACGATTTCAATTCATATCTCCGTTTCACTGCTTCTGATCGCCGGCCAGAGATTGCTACTAGAAAATCATCTGCGAAGCGGCGGATGTAATGCATCCTTCGAGTCCAATGCGTGGGATTCAGACGCTTCGCGTCTGCTCTTCGAGCCTTGATTCTATTCGCGGATAGTTCTTTCTATAAAGTGGTCAGAGTTCTTTAAGGTATATAATATATATTTCATGGTAGGTGACTAAGACCGAAGGGCCGCCGCCTGGCGGCGGGCGCCTATGGTCGCCTCTTCACTCTCTCCGCGCGGCATTTGAAAAAATGCTTTGGGCCATGCTAATGTGTGTGTGTCGTCATTGCACAGGGGCCTCTGTATCATTCCATTTTTAAGCCGCCAGTACGTTTACCAGCCATTTTCTATGATGCGGCTGAATGTGCGCCACGTCTGCCGGGATGTACTGGTGTGCCGGTTCACAGCAAGCCCACATGCAGGCAATCGCGTCGCATGCAAGGCCCGTTTTGCCTGGATGGATTTTTGGCAAAGCGGCAACTCAAAATTCCCAAATACATCCCGCCGGACGCGGCGCACATGCAGCGGCGTCATCAGGGACGTAGAACTCGACTCACAGTTAGCTGTTGGATAGGCCCAACAGCGTATACTGCGGGACCTCGACAGTAGGCTTTGGATTGCGAGGCGATTGCCTGGATGCATAGAGGCAACATCGCGACAGCAGGACTGTGGACCGGCCAAGCAGAATGTACCGTAGGACTGTAGGATGTACGGTAGGACTAGCGACAGTCCTACCGTCGCGATGTTGCCTCGATACATCCGGGCCTGGATCGACCCAACAGTCCTACTGTCGTGATGCTTAAACCAACAGTCCTACTGTCGGAATGTACTGTGGGACTCGTGACAGTGAGCTGTCAGATCAACTTAACAGAGTGCTGCAGGACCTCGACTTCGACCGAGCAGAATGGGCCTGAATCCTTGCGACAAGGGAGAAACACAGAATGGCGACACCCATGAGCGAATACTTCAGTAAAGCTTGGCCGCAAGTTGCCGGTCCTATGAACCCAAGACCCAGTCCCAAAAAAAAAAAAAAAAAAAAAAAAAAAAGGATAAAACAACTGGGAAATGGTAACATAAAGATCAGAGATATCGCTTGGGGAAAATACAGATGGAAGAATACTCGCAAAAATTAGGGAGTCTGGAATGACGAGGTTATACTCACACTAGGACTTTATGGACTGAGCTCTGGACGTGGACGTGATGGCAGTCAGATGCATTCGGGTCTGGCCGGAATTGCAGTCAGATAAGTTTAGGAAAGTCGAAGTGTTAGTGTATACGATGTGTCCTGATTGAGTCCTTCGGGACATCCGTTAAAATTGGGAAGATACAGAAAAGATTAGCATGGCCCCCTGCACAAGGATGACACACATAAATCGAGAAGTGGTCAAAATTGGCAAAAAAAAAAAAAAAAAAAAAAGAATATGTCCTGATTGTGTATTGAATGATAAGACAAAGAGGAGGTCTTCTTTCCCTGAAGCTGTGACATTGAAGCTCGCCACACTACTCACGAAATGGGAAAAGATGCGAGCACCTGTTCCTGCAGAGGATGGCAAGATGCATGCACTTTACTATGAACAGTAACGCATGGATGAATCTTTCCAGTTGTTTTGGGAAGATGCACTCACATTTTTCTCGTTTCGTGAGTGGTGCGGCGAGGCCCTTTGTTTCAGTGTGTCGTTAGGGGGTAGGGGGTCGAACTTCAACAGTCTGTCCAGTGTGCATCTTTTTGCTCGATTGGATTTTGAATGAAGATAAGATGACATCTACTTTGCCCAGCTAGGTAGGTAGTGTAGACTCTGTAGAGGTAGATTGAGAGAAGAGTACACTCAGTACATCTTCGTGTTTCTAAGCAAAAAAGATGAAAGATGACACCTTCTTTTTCGAAGTTGCGTATTAGGGTTGGGATGCGAGAAAGCGCTCTTACCCTACTCATCAGATCTGGAGGATGCTGTTGCTGATCGAACGGCTTCTGGCCTGTAATCGTCTCCATCAGAACAATGCCGAAGCAAAAGACATCGCTCTTTGGTGTCCTCTCACTGGCGAACGGGAACTCTGGGTCCACATAGCCGAATGCAGCATGAGGAATCATAACGTTGATCTCCCCTCTCGGCGTCAATCCCATTGTCCCATCATCCTTTCTCCCAAAGTCGCCAATCTTTCCCTGCCAAGGACCTCCTGGTGTTGGTTGAAACAGCAGGATATTCGTACTCTTCACGTTCTTATGAGCAACTACCACACACACACACACACACACACACACACACAATCAGTTTATGCATGCTTTTGTTGCTGTTTTTCTCCTGTATGTGTTTCTCAACTTTCTTTGCGCGTGTGCGGTTTTTTTTTTTCCAATTACTTTTTTCAAGTTTTTTGTGTATAAGCTTTGCTCGGTTTGACCCTTGCTCGGTTTGACCACGTGCTTTTGCATGCACATCTCGACATCGCTACGCTTGGTTGATTTAATCCATAATAATAAATACAGGAAGTCACGCATACAAGCACGCAGACCCACCCACACCTATCCCCCCCCAATAAAGACACAAGAGGGGGGGCCCTCGAAGGTAAGCCGCCGATACGAGTCTGAAGCCGACCCTTGAAAACCATTAGGTTGAAGCTCAGAACCGCACTTCCAAAAATCAGACGCAAGTGGTTAACGGGGACCCCCACTTTCCGCTCCTGACCTATGGGTGCGAGTGCATTTTATAATTATTATAAACAGAACCAAGAGGAGGGTATGTACTTAGTTTTTTGTCTCTGAGAAAGAGGAGGCCGTTAAATTACCCCCAGAGATATGTACTTAGTTTTTGTCTCTGAGAAAGGGAAGGCCGTTAAATTAATCCCAGAGATAGAGACCGTCGTTGCTAAGTACCCCGATCTGTTTGAGGAGCCTTCGGGAGTCGTAGACAGGGAGATTGTCCATGCCATAAAGGTAATCCCAGGGAGTAAAACCCCAAAGGGAAGGATCTATAGGATGGCTCCGCCCGAGTTGGACAAACTTCGTCGGCAACTGAAAGAGCTCACAGAAAAGGGCTGGATTCGGCATAGTACATCCCCCTTCGGCTCACCAGTTCTATTTGTCGCGAAGAAGGGAGGGACAATGAGGATGCGCATTGATTATAGAGGCATCAATGCCATCACTGTTAAAAACGCAGAGCCTCTACCACGCATCGACGACCTATTGGATAGGATGCACGGATGAAAGTATTTCACCAAGATAGGTTTGTAGTCCGACTACCATCAAATTGCCATTAGACCAGAAGATCAGCACAAGACCGCATTTCAGACCAGGTACGGTCTGTAAGAGTTTGTGGTGATGCCTTTTGGCCTTTGCAATGCGTCGCAAACATTCCAACATGCCATAAATAGGGTCTTTCATGACTACTTGGATAAGTTCATCATCGTGTACCTCGACGATATACTTATCTTTCGTGGGACTGTTGAGGAGCATGCCGAACATGTAGAAACCACAATCTCGCTCCTGCGACAACACAAGTATAAGATAAACTTAGAGAAATGTGAGTCCGGTCGCACTAGAATCTTGTACTTGGGTCATGAGATATCCGCACAAGGGATTAGGCCCGAAGATGCAAAGGTGGCTAGCATTCATGATTTGCCACGACCCCAGTTTGTGATTGTTGTCGGATCATTCTTAGAGATGTGTGACTACTACCGCGATTTCGTAAAGAATTATAGCACGGTGGCCTCCCCTTTGACAGATCTAACACACCTTGACACACCATGGGAATGGACAGACGCATGTGAGGCTGCTTTCGAAAGGTTGAAGTACGCCCTCACACATCATGAGATTCTCATGGTCCCCAATTCGGAGAGGTCATTCATTTTGACCACTGATGCAAGCCAATATTGGTAACGTCGAGAGTACAACAAGTTGCTGATGCGCTATCACGTAGGGCAGACTACCTAGGTGCGCTAATTACTGAATTTGGCTTATCCGATGATGTACCTCGGTCTTTGGTGGAAGCCTACAAAGAAGACCCCGTGATGATGGACATCATGTGCAAACTTGAGGACCAAGACAAGGCCACATCTGACGAGTTTGTGTTGGGGGACGGTTTACTCTTTCTTGAAAAGGCAGGTTTTAAAAGGTTGTGTTCGTTCTAGAGAGATTCTTCGTAGTTTGTTTTTAGGAGAGTGTCACGACGCAACCGGTCATTTCGGCTATAAGAAGACTAGTGCTAATTTAGTGCAGCGTTTCTGGTGGCCTGATATGCTTGACAATGTAAAGAAGTATGTACAGACTTTTCAAGTCTGTCAGCGAGACAAACCGCGAACTCAAGCTCTCTCTCTCTCTCTCTCTCTCTCTCTCTCTCTCTCTCTCTCTCTCTCTCTCTCTCTCTCTCTCTCTCCGTCTCCCCCCCCCCGTGCAACTCATTGGGACCCCCTCTCCTCGTTTAATCCAGCCAAAGATCACACCCACCCGTTGACTAATCCCACCAGGGACCCCTTACTAATTCAACCAGGTAAATTGCTACACAATCATTGCCCCGAGAAAACAAAACCTCTCTCTCTCTAGGCCAAGCGGCCTAGCTCAGTTGGTTGAGCACATAAGTGGTACACAAGAGGTCGTGGGTTCGATTCCCCACGGCATCCATTCGATTCCCTGTGACCCCCAGTGTGGTATGCTTCGGGTTCACCAGCTGAGAAAGTCGGCTTGTCCCTTCTGGCTGGTTCTGGAAGTATGTGAATCTGCTTTCCAGCTCGCACCAGGTGTTAGAAGCCTGGGTACTGTTCCCCGCATAGAACAGCCCGCGAGATATGCTGACATTGCTGAGGGAAAAAGAAATCTGGAGGCCAGGAATCCAGCCCATAACCCCAGCGTCCGCTGCTAAGCTAGTAGTATATAGGTAGGTAGTGGGAGGTATATTGAGAGAAGAATACAGGTTAGTTTTGTTCAAGGAATTTGAAGAAAGGGGGGGGGGAGGAACCCTCTCTCTCTCTCTCTCTCTCTCTCACACACACACACACACACACACACACATCTCTCTCTCTCTCTCTCTCTCTCTCTCTCTCTCTCTCTCTCACACACACACACACACA
>BFEA01000211.1:1932497-1950176 GCA_003427395.1 Chara braunii | reverse complement strand
GAGAGAGAGAGAGAGAGAGAGAGAGAGAGAGAGAGAGAGAGAGAGAGAGAGAGAGAGAGAGAGAGAGAGAGAGAGTGTTACATTCTGCGACTTCACACGGGCCTTCACAGGCCCGACATACCGGTTCAGGGGGTACCCAGGCCAGCCTCGCCGAAGGCCAGGCCTTTTTCCCCCGGTAGGCCCTGTTAGGCCACCGCTTGGCGCCTCAGCGCCTAGCAGACCAGGGTTGGCCCAAACGACATGACCGTTTGGGCCTGGCGGCACTCTTGAGGCTGCCGCCCGCCGGTCTGAGCTGAACGGTCATTTCGACGGTTCAGGCCATGGCGCACGAGGCCAGCATCGAGGCCGACCGACCGCCGGACGGTACTTAGGCCGGTCCAGCGGCCATTCCCACAGGTTGGAACAGGAGCAGCCAGAGTAGCACTCTATTTCAGTTCAGCACAGCGCTAGGAACTGCAGCGCTAGTTTTAGCACACTGCAGTCCAGGAGGAGCGAGGAGGAGCGAGGAGGACTCGCCTGAGACAGTGGAGCGCCATAGCTCCTGCGATCTGCAGCAGGACTCCCGCCGGCGCCAAGATGCCAGCTTGCTATCTGCAGGTTCGGCCTGAGGTCCCTCACCAGCTCCCCCCATCTCTACCTCTCCTCTCCATCTCAGTCTTCTTCTTCTTCTTCTCCTTCTTCTCTTCCTCAGACTTCTCCTTTCTCTAGACTTCTTCTTCATCTTCTTCTTCGTCAGACTGGAGACTTTGATACGAGTTGGACAGAGATCAGCGTTTGGACTTCGGTGGCAGGAGGCTGTGATACTTACCGGATTCGAGACCTTGGAGATAGTTGGGATTGATACTCGGCGGCATCACAGATTGGACACCGGTTACATTAGGACTCTGTACCTCCGACATTGGCGACTTATTGTCCACGACATTCTGATCTTTGTTCGGTGACATTTTGGACTTCCATATCGGTGACCTTCTGGATTCTATCTCGGTGACATCTGGCGCTGCCTTTACCTCCCACCTCCATCGTCTCTCCTCCCACCTTTCATCTGTGTATGGTTTGTACGGGGCCTGAAGCATCGTCTATGATTGGCTTCAGACCCCACCATCTCCCGATTGCTTGTGTGTTGAGTGATGTCTGGATGAGTTCAGTCTATGTGAGTCAGTCCATTTCTCAGACTTCCTCTGTATACATGCTCATCCTATATTGGTTGATCTTTGGTTCTGCCCATACTTGGTGAAGTATTCACCAGTATGCAACAGTTTTGGTATCGGAGCAGACCAATCAAGTGGATCTGCTCACAGGATAATTCTGATTAGGGAATCAATCGCTTAATTAGCATTGTCTTTCCCGAATTAGTTCTGCATTTACTATCGAAATTCAAGTTGCAAAATTCTATGTTTTAATTCGGTATTCTGTTTTAATTCAGTATTCCGTTTTAACTTTTAATTCGGTATTCTGTTTAAATTCGGTATTCTATTTTAATCCAGTATTGAATTAGGGTTGCGATAAAAGTTTCGGTTTTTCACTTTGGGGGAAATCCGTTTTTTGGAACCACAAACCGAAATTCCACGGAATTGCGGAAAATTAGGGTTCAAATCCGAAATTTTCGCTTTTTTTTTTTTCTCCCTAATTGTTGAATTTCCGAATGCGGACTTCGGCCTTCTGAAAATCGGACTTTGTTAGGTTGAAATTCCCAAAATTTCACGTTTTTTGAAAATTCGAGTGTTTTCCTTTTCCTAACTATCCGAAATTTTCTCGATTGGCAGACTGTTTGGAATCGTTTACCTCAGAACTGCAACTTCCGGGAAGTTTACTAACAACGGTGAACTCCCGGACCATAGGTGATCTCAACGGACACCTAATCTACCGACAATTTAAAATTCGTTATTGACAATTATTAACATTTATCGATTGATGATTATTTATTATTTATTATTCCTTATTATTTTATTTATCATTTCGAATTAAATTGTTCGGGGGGGAAAGATCATTTTTATGTTTTTTTTTTTTTTTTTTTTCCCTTTCTCTTTTGATTAGGAGTCCAGTCCACATTGGGACAGGGGACTGTATGTGGATTGCTCGATCTGTTCTACCCCTGTTCCCACCCTCCCTCCCCTCCCTGTACTCTGTGCGCACCGAGGTCTCCAAGTACCACATCAGCAGCGCTGATGTTGGCGGAACAGGACACCGGGGCACTGCCACGACGCAGTGCCAGGCTCGCAGTTCGCAGCCACTCTGTGTTACCTCCACGACCGAAGTATCAGCAACAACGACGCAGCAGGCGAACGACTCCAGCAACATCCAGTACCAATACAGCAACTGCAGTACCGGGCACCGCAGGGATCCTTCCCGCCTGTCCGGTCCAAGGAGACCATGAGACTTTGGCAGCTTATCTTCAGCGGGTGCAGACATTCACAGATGCCGTAGCCACAGCAAAGGCACAGCAAGAGGCAGCAGAAGCAGAATGTCAGCGGCTTGCCCAAGAAGCAGCAGCCCAAGCTCAGCGGACTGCTGAGGCTGACGCAATGGCTCGCGACAAGCGGAACGCCGCCAGCACTGAGGCTCTGATTCAGAACGAGAGTCAGTGGACAGCACTACTCCAAGGCATGATCTTTGTGCCTACGGACGAGCAGGCAGATCCGACACCGGCGGAGGCAGAAAGGAGTAACCTGGCTAACTTAATGCTGAGTATGATGAGGGCAGTGATGTGGAACAACACGATGCAGATTGTGAACACGCACACGGGACGGCAGCTGAGACGGACCCAGCAGGGAGAATCTGCAACTTGGACAGCCGCCATCCGCGCCGCAACACAACATCAGCAGCAGCAGCTGTTGGCATCCACCATCACACGTGTCAACAACATCGAGGCTAAGTCCTCAGCAGCGCCAGGCTGCACGACAGACACGGCGAAGCAGCTCGGGGAGCGCATCGACCATGTCGTCAAGATTACCGGCGAACTAGGTGACTCTACCAGTCCGGCCACGATCAGCAGCACGGTGGCCGCCATCAAGACGGACATCACCAAACTGCAGTCACGACCGGAAGCCGCTGCGAAGGTATACAAGATGCCACACTTCAACATCAGCAAGTTTGACGACTACAACAAGACGGACGCCTTGGCATGGTGGCAAACCTTCCTCACCGAAGCAGCCTGCCACCACGTGCCGGCCGAGGATATGATGAAAGCACTCTACCTCCAACTCATTGGAGGAGCACAGGCATGGATGAACCACACCGCGGCCAATCTGGGGTGCACCATCGCCCAACGGCACATGCACATTACGTGGGAGCAGTTCGAGCAAATGTGGAACACTCGATTCATGGTCCGCAACGTTGTAAAGGTGGCCATGAACGAGGTCTACTCCAGCTCGCAAGGGAACACGCCAACTCGACATTGGACGATCAAGTGGCAGAAGATAGTAACCACTCCGGGCTTCGACTTGAGTTTCCCAAACCAACGATCCAAATTCTTTTCGCGATCGTGCGCAGGACTGCGGTCGGCACTCGGCAACGAGTACGGCTATGCCTCATTCCAGGCCATTCTGGATCGTGCGAACCTGGTCATCCAAACGGATGACAAGGCCGCCAATGAACGGCAGTCCCAGCAGCAATATGTGGCTAAGCAAGGCTACCAACGGTCGGCGCATAACAATGCAGTGATTCCTGACGAATCAGTAGATCTCCACGCTGCAGCGGCATCCTCGAGTGATGGAGGAATTGTCGCAGCGCTCCCACCGAAGCGTCCCAAGAGAGTTCGGAAGAACAAGGCAACACAAGCGACGACATCGACAGAAATTGGGCAGCAACCATGGACGGCATACAACATTACCAAGAAAGTATTTGACCTTCATCAATGGTACGGATATTGCCTTTGGTGCAGTAGTGTAAACCACTCTACCGCACAATGCTCAGAAAAGGGCAAGGGACACGTACCCCGTCCAACTAACTCGGGAAACTGAGTTACGCACGAAGAGGAGCGACGCCTCTCCTCACTCCGCCGGAACCGGTTGCCTTGCTAGCAACCGATATCACTACCGTGGAGCATGCGTTAGTCACTGATTCTCGTGATACATACGAGGATTATGCCGCCCAGCTGGTGCCACCATTGGACCAGCCTAGCCACGTGCACTTAGATAGTGTATGCGTAGCTTGTACACCGTCGGCAAGAGAACCGGTTAGTTCGCCACTTATTTCCGAGGACTCGGCGGCGTGGTCAAGGCTTGAGAACCTCGACCCGCTCACGAGAGAGGATTTCTCTTGGATGCCTCTACCCTCGACCGAATCCTTGCCAAAGCCGCATTGTAACGCCTTGATGACAAATCTACGCTCCTACTTGCACGCTGCAGTACCAACTCCATTGACGGACGGTGGAGTAGCGGTTGTCGATCTCCGCTCCTGTCTTGCGAAGATTGACCGCGAGTACGCAACCCAAAGGTACATTGAGACCGACGCTCCTTTGCTCTATATCCGCATTCAAATTGAAAAGGCCACCTGCAGTGCCTTGATTGATTGCAGAGCGTCTCGCAACTTTATGAGCCAAGCCTTCATGGCACACGCAGGCCTCGGCCCCCGCGTTCGAAGGAAGACGCAACCTACGCAAGTCACACTGGCGGACGGACGCACGCAAAAGTCAATTGACCGATGCGTTGGCGGCGTTCCGGTCTACTTTGCGCCACTTGCGTGCGAGCCGGTGTCTTTTGACATCCTCGACACCAAGTTCGACATGATTCTAGGCATGTCTTGGTTGCGTAGCGCCGACCATCCGGTAAACTTTCATGACCGAACCGTTCACGTCCGTGATCGGAACGGAGTGTTAGTCCCGTGCACGGTCGCGACCCCTCACACTTCGATTGCTTGTCACGTGGTTTCCGTCACGAGGACTCGCGACGCCATAGCTCGGAATGACGTAGAGGAGATGGGCATTGTTTTCCTACATGCCCTCCCCTTGACGGACGGACCAGCCGCGTCGTCGCAGGACCCACGTATTACTCACCTCTTAGATGGATATGGATACGTCTTCGAGGCTCCCACCGGAACGGTTCCGAATCGGCCCATACGTTACGGGATTACTCTCGAGGCGGGTGTCGTCCGTCCGCGTGGATGCATTTACCGCATGAGCGAAGAAGAACTTGAGGTGCTTCGCGCACAACTCGATGACCTTCTCGACAAAGGCTGGATTCGCCCTAGTTGTTTGCCATACGGTGCACAGGTTCTCTTCGTCCGGAAGAAGAACAAGGATCTACGGTTGTGGATCGATTATAGAAAACTTACCGCACAAACCGTAAAGAACGCCTGCCCTCTCCCTCGGATTGATGATCTCCTGGAGCGATTGGGCGGCGTGACGTACTTCTCGAAGTTGGACTTGAAGTCGAGTTACCACCAGATCGAGATCCAGCCTCAAGACCGGTACAAGACCGCCTTCAAAACGCGGTATGGGCATTTTGAGTGGGTCGTGATGCCATTTGGACTCACCAATGCCCCGGCAACCTTCCAAGCAGCCATGACAACGGAGTTCCGAGACTTGCTCGATCATACCATCCTCATCTACCTCGATGATATCTTGGTCTATAGTAGGACGCTTGACGAGCACCTCGTACACCTTCGTGCGGTGTTGGATCGTTTGCGAGCAGCCAAGTACAAAGCAAACCGCGACAAGTGTGAATTCGCCAAACAAGAGTTCGAGTACTTAGGCCATTATGTGACGCTGAAAGGCATTCGTCCCTTAGCGGACAAAATCCAAACCATCGTGGATTGGTCGGAACCCCGTTGCGCGGACATACGCTCTTTCATGGGTTTGGCTGGAAACTATCAGCGCTTCGTCGAGTCTTACTCCAAAGTGGCAGCTCCTTTGTCGAGACTTCAGTCCCCGAAGGTACCATTCGAGTTCGACGACGCAGCCCGTGGCGCGTTCAATACGTTGAAGGCGGTGATGCAAGATGCACCGGCCCTCCGTATCTATGACCCCACCCTACCCACCCAAGTGACTACGGACGCTTTCGGATACGGTATTGGTGCGGTGTTAGAACAATGCCACCCGGACGGTTGACACCCGGTCGAGTACTTCTCCCAAAAGGTGCCTCTCATCAACACTCTCGACGACGCTAGGAAGAAAGAGCTACTCGCGTTCGTCACCGTTCTCAAACGGTGGCGCCACTTTCTTCTCGGTCGTCGGCATTTTAAATGGAACACGGATAATAATCCGTTGACCTACTATGAAACGCATGACACGGTCACTAGCACGATCGGTCGATGGATTGATTACATCGACCAATTCGACTTCGACCCATGCCACATTCCCGGTCCCGCCAACCGAGCAGCGGACGCCCTCTCACGACGGCCCGATTTTTGTGCCCTAGTGACTACGACGTTCCAGCTCGACGATGACCTTCAGCAGCACTTTGTCAACGGCTACAAGTCCAACCCGACATACTCCATGCTCTACGTGGAGCTTTCGTCGGATCACCCGCCGACTGGTCACTATCATATCTTCGACGGGTTCCTACTCCACACGAGAGGAAAGGACTTGTTAGTGGTGCCCCAAGATCGCATCCTACGGACTCGTCTTCTCGGTGAATTCCACGACGCACGACTTTCAACACACCTCGGCGTGACCCGCACATTGGCCCGCCTCCGCCAGCGTTTTCACTGGCCTGACGTTCTTCATGACGTCACGAGGTACATTGAGTCATGTGCAGCTTGCCATCGTAACAAAGGTAAATCTCAGGTCCCTTATGGCAAACTGAAACTGATGCCAATCCCTCGGGCACCACGCCTCTCCATTGATATGGATGTTACAGGCCCGTTTCTCCGTGATCGCCTCGGTCATGACAGCATCCTCACGGTCGTTGACCGTTTGAGCAAGTAGGCTCGTTTTCTTCCATCCAAGTACCGTGCTACAGCCCCACACGGCACCCGCAGACGGATGGGCAGTCGAAACGAGCTCATCAGACCGCTCAAATGATGTTACATACACTCATCCGTCCCGACCAGAAAGATTCGGCTGACTGGATTCCCGACATCGAGTTCGCCTATAACACTTTTGTGCACCCGGCGATCTGCATCACTCCATTCGAGTTGCATCACGGTGGAGAGAAAGCCAGAGTCTTTGCTGATCTTCTTCTACCACGGGCCGCCGACATCGACGTCGCTTGCCTTCCCGCTTCCGTCCGGAAGTACCGCGACTTGCTGATCAAAGCCCGCGCGAACATGCAAAAGGCTCCACTCCGCATGCGGAAGCAAGCTAACCGACGCCGACTCCCATGTCCTTTCCGGGAGGGAGACCTTGTTTGGGTCCTCACTGAGGAATTCGCGCTGGAGCAGGACGTCTCGCACAAACTCCTCCCGAAACGGTTTGGACCATGGAAGGTAATTTCTGCCGCAGGCGACGACCCTGCAGGTCCTTCCTTTGTGATTGCCATCCCTCCACACCTTCGCGTGCACCCGTTCCATGCGTCGAAGCTGGCTGTCTATACGCCACCATCCGCAGACGAGTTCCCGGGCAGACGATCACAGGATCCGCCCTCTATGGACGACCATCAAGAAGTTGACCGTGTCATCATGCACCGCAAGTTTGGCAACAAGCCAATGCAATATCAAGTCACCTTCAAGCAATGTGACCCGGATGACACTCGTTGGATCTCCCGCGCAGACTTACAGGCACATTTTCTCCGATTACGAGAACCGAAGACTTGCCAAGGACAAAGTTCGTCCCACCCGACCCACCAAGGTATCGGACAGACAACTTCGCCCTCGCAGGTAGCTTAGTCTTTTAAGGGGGGGAGTGTGTTACATTATGTGACTTCGCACGAGCCTTCACAGGCCCGACATACCGGTTCAGGGGGTACCCAGGCCAGCCTCGCCAAAGGCCAAGCCTTTTTCCCCCGGTAGGCCCTGTTAGGCCACCGGTTGGCGCCTCAGCGCCTAGTAGACCAGGGTTGGCCCAAACGACATGACCGTTTGGGCCTGGCGGCGCTCTTGAGGCTGCCGCCTGCCGGCCCAAACGGTCATTTTGACGGTTCAGCCCAGGGCGCAGGAGGCCAGCATCGAGGTCGATCGGCCGCCGGACGGTACTTAGGCCGGTCCAGCGGCCATTCCCACAGGTTGGAACAGGAGCAGCCAGAGTAGCGCTGCGCTATTTCGGTTCAGCACGGCGCTAGGAACTACAGCGCTAGTTTTAGCGCACTGCAGTCCAGGACGAGCGAGGATGAGCGAGGAGGACTCACCTGAGACAATGGAGCGCCATAGCTCCAACGATCTGCAGCAGGACTCCCGCCGCCGCCTAGACGCCAGCTTGCTATCTGTAGGTTCGGCCTGAGGTCCCGCACCAGCTCCCCCCATCTCTACCTCTCCTCTCCATCTCAGTCTTCTTCTTCTTCTTCTCCTTCTTCTTCTCTTCCTCAGACTTCTCCTTCCTCTCCCTCAGACTTCTTCTTCTTCTTCTTCTTCGTCAGACTGGAGACTTTACTACAAGTTGGACAGAGATCAGCATTTGGACTTCGGTGGTAGGAGGCTGTGATACTTACCGGATTCGAGACCTTGGAGATAGTTGGGATTGATACTGGGCGGCATCACAGATCGGTTACATTAGGACTCTGTACCTCCGACATTGGCGACTCATTGTCCACGACATTCTGATCTTTGTTCGGTGAAATTTTGGACTACCATATCGGTGACCTTCTGGATTCTATCTCGGTGACATCTGGCGCTGCCATACCTCCCACCTCCATCATCTCTCCTCCCACCTTTCATCAGTGTATGGTTGTACGGGGCCTGAAGCATCGTCTATGATTGGCTTCAGACCCCACCATCTCCCCATTGCTTGTGTGTTGAGTGATGTCTGGATGAGTTCAGTCTATGTGAGTCAGTCCATTTCTCAGACTTCCGCTGTATACATGCTCATCCTATATTGGTTGATCTTTGGTTCTGCCCATACTTGGTGAAGTATTCACCAGTATGCAACAGAGAGAGAGAGAGAGACCACCCCACTAACACCCCCACAGAAACCCCCCAACCCCTGAAGTACGGCCCTCCCCCCCAACCCTTGAAATACCCGCTTCCCCCCCACTCCCCATGAAAAAAAAGTTCTCAGACCACTTTTTTCTCCCCTGATTCGGAGAGATCTCGACAAGCGCAGCCCACCCCCGTCATCAAAAAAAAAAAAAAAAAAAAAAAAAAAAAAAAAAAAAATTGACCCGGTTTTGGGCCCAACCGGATTTCCGGTTGGACCACAGGGGGGCCGACCGGCCCGGTTGGATCCGGTCCAGTCCAACCGGGCGGTTGCCGATGCAGCCCTGATTGAATCAGTATTGATTCTATTGAATCTATTGATTGAAGTTGATTCTGTGTTGAAGATGTACTTATTTAGTATCAGATACTATCCCGGTACAATGAACTGCTTCAGTTCAGTTGCTCTATCGAAGCTGCTTCACAACTTTCTATGTCACACTTTCCAAATTAGGATACCTTTGTTTACCTTTATTATGCATCTGCCCTGGTAATGGTCTGTTGCAACTTGACCAAGGTGCCTGAGATTTTTAAGAGATTGATGTTGCCTGTTTAGAAGCGGATTCGAACCACGGACACCAGGATTTTCGGTCCTTTGCTCTTAACCAACTGAGGTACCTTAACAAAGATCCATCGAGAAAGAAGTTTACCATTTCTTTGGCCCCCCGCAAGTACAATTTGTACATGTAATTACTAATTAATGAATGCACGAAGGCCACAAAGTGGGAGAGGCACATGTAATTAATGAATGTATGAAGGCCACAAAATGGGAGGGGTGGAATTCGAACCTATGTATAAAAAAATAAAAATATAACCTTCAGCAGGTTTGCAGTCTGTCGCATTCGACCACTCGGGCTCTCTGAAGGAAGATGGAAATTGATGTGATGGTGGCTGCGCCAGCTGGTGGTTGCACATCTATAACTTCTTGCAAGGTGGTGCTGAGGGATTGATTGCTGTGCATGTCGTGCAGCAGGTGAGATGAGGCTATAGCATGTAAGCACGTCAGCAAATGTGAATGATGGATGGCTTGTACATTGTACTCTGTGTCATATACGTGTCGTTCTCCGCAGGCCATGACGCTATGTATGGCTTTTACCCATACAGCGTGTGCGCTCAGTTAGCTCTACTTGCGCAACGAGGAACGAGATCATCCTCCCATGGCTTTGCCAGCCCCCTTACATGATGCGCTGCACCATTAGTAAACAGCTTCAATCGGATTAGACTTCACGGATTGTGCAAAGTTGGTTGGTGCTTCGTATTGTCCGAAGTTGATTGGCACGTCTGCAAACTTGAAATTGCATCCCGGCAATTTGAAAAATCGCCAAACTCAAACTAGCGGTGAGAAAATGTGCCGAACCCTTTTCGCATGGTTGCTCGGAGGTGTTAGCATACCATGCTGAAGCAGGTAGGGGGGAAGTCATTGCAGGGCTACGACTGCAGTATATGAAGACTGCTATTTGCTTTTTAAGGCCAAAGTATGGGCCTCGCATTTCCTCCCGTCGAAGATACTCCGAGTCTTGTGCATGGTCCGTCGGGGTGCCTGCCGAGGAAGTCTCACCACATAAAGATGTTGTCGCAATTCTCTTCTTTTTTCTTTTTCTTCTTTTCTTCTTCACATCCAAGTCAGCAGCCTGAAAATTTGCATCCACGGAGGCACACCAATTGGCGCGAAACGTCGATACACGTTTCCATCCCATGCATCTGCTGGGTATGGTTCGATCATGCGGACATGGTTTCATCACTCCTAACAAAGGAAGCATATCCACATGATGAAAAGTTTGAAAACGATACATCGATCTCGATCCGGGACAGTCGTAGTATGAGTGTGCCCTAAGGCCCCTAAGGGCCCTAACATGTCTTATTCACGGAACAATTTTCATCCAAGGTAAAGGTCCTGTTGTCACTACCTCCAATCGATGCGCCTGCCAGGGGTGGTTCTTTTTTTTTCCCACTGTAAAATTGTAAATACTAAATAGTAAATAGTAAATAGTACATACAGACCGTTCTCACATCCTTCCTCACTCTCTCATGTGGGCTGCTGTGAATTAGTCCGTGCCTGCGGAACAAACATATAACAAGGGCCTCGTTCGACCACTCACCAACTGTGAAACACAGGCCAATGCAGCAGCTGCCACCGTATGCCAAGATACTCCGTGTCACTCACTTACCTTTTTTTTTTTTTACTTTTTTTTTTAACGCAGGGGTCATGGTAATCTTCTCGGTGCCGTTCCAATTTTAACGGATGTCCCTCGGCAAGAGCAGGAGTGAGTCCCCAACTCAGATCTTTGCTTTCTTGTACTTGGTCGACCTCACTCGACCATGCTCCCCTTATCTCTCCGCAGATAACCTCACTCCTACACCAAGATCCCCTTCTCTCTCTGTGAATAAGCTCACTTCTGTCCATACACTGATTTGCCCGGTGGCATCTCGGCTCACTGATTTGCCCGGTGGCATCTCGGCTGTGAGAGTCTTCTAGTGGTGTATCTGGCAGCCACTCAGTTTTGTCTACATGCCTCTGGACATAGACATGCTACGCATCGTCACAAATCCGTGAAATAAAAGAGCACACTTTGCAAAACAAACGATAAAAATATACAAGACAGACACGAAGAGCACACTGAAACTGTTCTTTTGCCTCTTCCTTCGCAGTTTTCCCTTTTCTTTCCTCAGCGTTGCCTCTTTGATTATTTTCTTTTTTGTTTTTTGGACCATTTCTCTATTTAGGCATGTCATCCTTGCACAGGGGCCATGCTAATCTTCTCTGTATCTTGCCAATTTTAAACAACCAGTACTTCCGAGGCACTTTTCTCCAACCCTGGAAACGCCCTGCGCACCCAAAAAAGAACCAGCGCCGGCCGTTGATGAAAACCATCGCCGGTCGCAACGGCCCCGAAAATTGCCACGCGTATATGACAAGGGCCCACGGTTGATGTATGGGCCAAGAATTGGTGGCTTAACAGATGTCCCAAAAGACTCTTTGATTGTTTCTTCTTCTACCCCCCCCTTCACCGTTCCTCTCACATCTAAGGCTCAACACGTTGATGAAGCTGAGCGCGAGCTGCCCACATCTCACACGTGCCATAACGGCCCACTTGTATGTCGTGGAAAACAGGCAGAGTAAATGAAGATGGGACAGATAAACAGAAAGAAAAGATGCAAAGAAGACAAAGCAAAGGAAGACAAAGGGAACGTAAGGATAGTGGAACGAAGACGAATGCACAGGAAAGAATAAGAGATGGCTCAGGAATCAGTCTGCCATGGCAGCTGGCACTAAGCAAGCCCCCACCAAATTCTCTCGACAAATGGTATGTCGATTGCAGGCCAACACGAAGGAGAACAGGCACCATAAAAGACCATGCATTCGGTATAACGCCCATGTGATGAACGGGTGTTATATTTTGCCCTTTGCCAGCTTGGGCAGTGCCATTGGCTGCATAGGGGATCCCTTTGCCGGCGATTTGCTGCTTTAGGCTTTGTTTCCTAGCCGGGTCTCGCCTGTCGAGAATCTCCCCAGATCAGCAGAGGGTTGATTTGCCAGTACTCGTATGTTCTTCGAAATCTGGCGGTTTTAGCACTGCACTGAACTTTCAGGCCATCTGCAATGCGACCGGGTCTCAGACCCACACCCCGACTCTGGGTGGTCCCTTTGGGCAGGGAGAGGTCACCAATCTCTTTTTTTAAGTTTTTTTCGGTTTTGTTTTGTTTGTTGAGAACTTCAAGTTTAGGGAGGATTGCTTAACCGGGTGATAAGAGCAGCCCTTTAAAGCAGTTCCCTGTATTGAAGGTTCCATCTATTGGCGGGGAGCTGCACCTGCCGGAAATCTGGTCCAGAGTCCCAGTACAGTGCACCAATCTCTATTCATGCAAGACGATAAAGTCTGGGAAAGTTCAATGCAGATGCTCCAGACGTCAAGATTTAAAAAGGTCCAGACGAAGCCTGGGGCAGCGTAACGGTGCGGCTCGACTGGCGCTACGTTTGAGCAAAGAAAAACATCGGCCTGCTTGGGATGCAGAGCAAGGTTCAAGTCAACTCGCCACAAACAAAGCCAAAGTGGCGTA
The DNA here is from genome assembly GCA_003427395.1 of Chara braunii. Lineage (NCBI taxonomy): Eukaryota > Viridiplantae > Streptophyta > Charophyceae > Charales > Characeae > Chara > Chara braunii. The sequence continues at coordinate 1,937,114 of BFEA01000211.1, read as the reverse complement.
GCCCGAATACATCGAAAGGGGCCACACCACAAACAAACTGAAAACTTGTGAAACACTGAAAAGTGGTGTCTACTGCCTGCAGAGAGGGACGGAGCTGCCGGGTAAACTCCCGGTGGGGTGGGTTCTCACTTGCTAGAAACATTCTGGAAGACCAGCACATGTCGACCGGAGCAGTAGTAGCACTGACCATGGCAGTAGCTTCAAGTAGGCTCCAAGCAGGGGAAGGCATTGCATGGCCTATGAAGGCGCTCGCATCCAGTAACACATATCGTCACCATAGCCAGAGCTTGGAGGAGGGAGCTTCACCATAGCCAGAGATTGGAGAAGGGAGCTTCACCATAGCCAGAGACTGGAGGAGGGAGCTTCACCATAGCCAGAGCTTGGAGGAGGGAGCTCACCATAGCCAGAGACTGGGGAGGAGGGAGCTTCACCATAGCCAGAGCTTGGAGGAGGGGGGAGGTAGAAGATAGGGTGTCCATACAGTGTAGTGAGGAGGTGAGGAGAAGGTGGAGACTGAGACGAGGTTGTCAAGTGCTCTGCTACTGTGCAGCTGAGGAGTTGTTACAAAGACATGGTCATGGAATCTTCTTCAGAACTGCTCCATCTTCAGGGCCACAACAGCTGGCAGAGGTCCACCTCGTCAATTGCACATCTTCTTTTTTTTTGAGAGTGTTACAGTTGAAAAATCATGGTGGCACTACATCAGTGAAAGATATTAGAAAATCAGAGAATAAGCACAGCTGTCCAAAAAAAACATTCGAGAGAAAATATAATGCGTATGGCTGCAACCACCAGGCCGAACCTCCACAACACAAGCTAGCCCAGGGGCAGCCAGCACCAGGAAAATGAAGCTTGGTGGCAAACGAACGAAAAAGCGAAAGAGGTGCAAATTACTATAGACCTTTGGGGCAAAATAGAGCAGTGGTCAGGATTGAGGGGCTGGACACATCCCAGTTGATTGTCTTTCCCTTTCTCTCATTGCTGTCTGACTCTTCCTTGAACCCATCTGCCCACATGTGGCTGCACAGGCTTCCTCTCTTATTTTTCTTCTTTCTCCACCACCGCCACCATCACCTTCTCTCTCTCTCTCTCTCTCTCTCTCTCTCTCTCTCTCTCTCTCTCTCTCTCTCTCTCTCTCTCTCTCTCTCTCTCTCTGTTTGTTGTATTTTTACCACAACAGCCCCTATTCCATCTAGATGAGTAGATCCAAAATCGAAGCAGATTTAGTGTGTGTGTGCGTGTGAGTGAGTGTGTGACACACACGCACACACACACATACTCACAGAACGGCTTAACTGGATGTTTATGTGGGGCAATCATGCCAGATTTAGTCCAGAAAGCCCTAATGTGAGTGTGTCCTAAAAGACTCCTAAGTTGCCACTTAATGATATGGTGGCCTTTTTATTAGCACAATGCTCTTAAACCACCACCGAAACCTGACCCATCCAACAACTGCAACTACCCCAGTTACTACCAGGGCGTGCATCGGTTCTGCCTACCACCCCGACTAAGCTCATGCCCACTGGTGGGTTCACCCCGCTCGGGCTCGGATACCCAGGATCGGGTGAAAATATGACCTGAGTCTACAAAGTAGTTTCAAGTCCAAAGATCAGACCTGTTCAAATGGCTATGAGTCATACAGATTTGTTCGAACAAGTGGTTATCTATGACTCTAAAACCAGAAGTACTCTTCCCAGCAATCTTGTTACTATCCAGGCCGGGCCGGGCCGGGCATGGCCGGGCATATGCATGTCCTGACCTTCAGGGCTCGGGACCCTGGGCTGGTGGCGCCAGCAAAAGTGAATTGGCTTCATGTTCGCGCTGATTGGACAAAAATAGGGCGAGGCAAAAATTGGCATCAGGAAAAGGGGACTCCGAAAATACTGGTGGCCAGTCTCTCCACTGTAATCGAAAGGTTCCTGCGGGACGTGCGCTGGCCACGGGATGGGTCGAACTACCGGCCGTGAGGGCGAACTACCGGCCGTGAGGGGGCCAGCAGCATGGTGCAAAATTTTGAGCGAGCCAACTTCGGCTATTTTTTGCTCTCAGAAGCTTTGAAAAAAATATATGGGAAACATACGCGAGATATAGATTTGAGTGCTCATTTTCCCAGGGAAAATATTCAAAAAGATATTTTAAAAACCGACTGCATGGCACAAGGATATGGTGGCAAAAGGTTGCATACTTTTGGTCTCTGCTGCTATCAGTAGCCCCTAAACCCTGCCAAAAATTTGGACCATTTCTTCTTCTTTTACTTTTTTTTTCTTTTCTTCAAAAACGAAGCTATATTCTTCTCTCAATTTCACCTTTCACTATCTACCTACCACTACTCCTACACCTATACAGGGGACCCTGCATGTCATCATCAGAAAAAAAAAAAAAAAAAAAAAAAACTGGTGCTTACACGAAGCCTGGCCTTCCCAGCCTTGAATGATTCAGGCTGAGAAAACCACCCATGGTAGCATGCATACACAATATCCCCGTGGCAATAACCATCCTTTCTGCACATCCCCCCTTTGTTGCAGCAATGCAACACTGACAATTTGCACCCTTGACAAGTGGCGGTGGACTGAAGTGAGGTCCCCGCGGACATGTGCAAGTGCACAGGGGGACGGGGCCTCATGATGCCCAAGTGTCATAAAGACTTCCGAATTGGGTTTGCTTCTGCCACTGATAATAATGCACCCGCACGCACCTACCAGAATCAAATGAGTACCTAAAGTAGTTGTCATCTTACGGCCTACTCACACTAGGGCCCTTTATGTCAAAAAATACCTAAAATTTGTTGGTTCGGCCAGTCGCATGAGGCAGGGAAAGTGCCAAAAGCAGCAAACGGGACCGATTTGTTGGTTGGGCCAGTCGCACGAGGCAGGGAAAGTGCCAAAAGCAGCAAACGGGAGGGTATCAAATGTCAGCAGCCCCGTGAAATTCGAGACGAACTTTGTTAGAATTTTTTCTTTTCTGCAGGGATTTGGGCCTCGCGCTGTGTGACGACGCGAGGCACCAATTTGGCAATTGTGTAATGACCTACCAAACATGGACTGAGACACACAGCTGATTTCTGAGTTTTGCTCATGGAATGTATGCCTTACTGAGTTTCCCACTTGTTGCTGAGTTTTCTAAGTCTGTGTGGGTGTGTGCTTGCTGGTCTGCATGCCTGAGTGCTTGTCGGCTTGAGTGTGTGTGTGACCCGCAAGGGCACTTGGTTGATCGGAAGGCCCAAAGGGCTGGTACTTACCTGTGGCCGTGACATTGAGGGTTGCAGCGGGGAAAACACTCAAGTCGCGGGGAAAGAGGCCCGCGGCATTTAGAGCAACGGAAAACGCTCTAGCAGCAGGTAGGCCGGTACCACACCAAGTAGAGGAAGATGTACCGGGTACTCGAGGCCGAGCAGAAGAAACAAAAGTTGGCATTTTTCAGAGGCCCGGTACTTGTCGGCTAGGTCTAGGTGGGTACCAGCCAACCAGTCTGAGTCTAGGGCCTGTACGGGTAATATCAGAGTCTGCAATGATGTTTCCCTCCGAAAGTGAGGTGGTACTGGTTGCTTGGAGCCCGTGCAGCCTAGGAAGTCACTCGCCAACAGGCAATCAGGCCGCTATATCTCCAGGAGGAGCAAGGTGCTCCTCATTGTCGGTGTGCAAGTTTGGTGACATACTGGTTGGAGCGCTGGCTGGAGCAGCGCTAGCTTGGAGCAGCGCTGCTGGGGAAGGAGCAAGGATACCGGGAGAAGGAAGACAAGGACTGGGAAGGGAGGAGCACCAGAGGTACTTACCTGGCTATGGTGGATACCATCTTCATCACCTTGGTGGGTGCTACATGTGGAAGGCCCCAGTTGGGCAGAGCTACACCAAGAAGCTTTGAGGCAGAGTCAGGCATGGCGGCCTGAGCTAGAGCAGCCATAATAGCTGCTTTGTGTTGTCCTTTGCACAGCAGGGCGGTTCCCTCGTAGTCCGCCATAGCCTCGGCCGTGAGAGGAGGAAGAAGGGTGGCCATGGCTATGGTGGACCTCATGTGATGTCTGCAGTAGAAGAGGGATTCGAACATTGATTCTGGTTCAGCCATTCAACATTATTATCATTATTTCTTGTTTGAATAAGAGGGGAGGAGATAAGGAGGCCGAACTTCGTGTCAGTGACTGTGCCGGCCGCAAGATGGGTCAGCCTACCTGCCAGGGGGAAGTGGGGTCTTTGGCGATGCCTTAATTTTTTAAAGCGCCACTGATTTTGACACTTGTTTCCGTTCACAAGCCTTGACCAAAAATTCTAACAAAACATCGGGGGCATCGATTGTGTGCTGACCTTTTCACAGAAAATATTAGAAAATTCGAAACAAAATCTAGATGGCCAAGAATTAAAATCCTGGCAGCAAAACCACTCATATTTTTGGTCCTTGCTGCTACCACTAGGCCCACACATTTTCGGCTCGGTCCTCCAGGCATGCAAAATTTGCCACTTTCGGAACTTAGCTTCAGGGGGAAGTGGTAGTTCAATTGCCACCTGCCACCTCAGGGTGATCTTAGGCCTGTAGGTAAGTGACCCATTGGATCTATACATATCATCATATATACATACATATATATATTGTCACAGAACTATTGACTAAAGTGCAAACACATGA
>BFEA01000211.1:1874156-1908245 GCA_003427395.1 Chara braunii | reverse complement strand
ACATCCCACAGATCAACGTATCTTTTTTCTTTTTTTCTTTTTTTCTCTTTTTTCTTTTTTTCTCTTTTTCTTTTCTTCTTTTTTTCTTTACCTGCCCCCACCTCGGCAGATAGGACAGCTACGGTGAGGATGATATATAGTCAAACAGAGCTGCCCGATAAACCGTAGGCAGAGAGAGGGACAAAAGGGAGAAGAGGACAACAAACGAGGGGCTGTGGCAAACTGTTTCGTCGGAGTTTCACCGACTGACTCATCAGGAGGAATCGTCAAAAAGCGCTGCCCGGTAAGCCGTAGGCAGAGAGAGGAAGAAGAAGAGGCCAGCGCTACAAGATTAAAGGAGAAACCCACCCTTGTCAGATTATTCCGTACAAACTCGGGGATATGACAAAAAAAAAAACAGAAATTATTTTTATTTTCATTTATGATTCTGTTGTTGAGGGTAGCATCATCATTTTTTTTAAAATTATTACTCTGATGATTTTTATGATTGAAGAAAAGCAACCCCCATTGGGCACTACTCAAAATAGAAGCTAGTTTTGTGAATGAAGGAAAAAAAAAAAAAAAAGGAAACTACGTAGACAAAGAAAACGAAAACACACACAGACACATACACACACACACGTTAAAAAAAAAAATTAGAAATATTGATTAATAGAAATGGAAACTGGGCAGATAACGCACACACACATACAAATCGAGAGACAAAAAACATAGATAAGTGGATAATGATGTAGATCAGATTAAAAAAAAAAAAAAAAAAGATAAAATAGATCAATGAGACGAGATAGATAAGATAGATGAGACAGACAGGACGAGTGTATAACAATTTCGATAAGACAAAAAAAAAAAAAAAAACGTAAGGTAGATAGGACTAGTGGATACTTATGTATATAAGATCAAATAAAAGGCACAAGACATATCCATATAAAAAAAATAGAATGAGAAGATCCGGCTACTCTCTCTCTCTCTCTCGCTCTCTCTCACACACACACACACACACACACACACACAGACACACACACACACACACACACACACACACACACACACACACACACAGAGACAGCATACGAAAGGTCGTGAGACAAGGGGTAAAACTTCTTTGTTGGAGTTTTCAGATGAGATTCTTATTTCCATGTGTCACAGGAGAATAGTACAGCTCCTCCCTTACCTTGTTGCCATCGTGATATTGCAGGGAAAGAGAACGAGGAGCAGGAAGAGGAGGAGGTCGTGGTGGAGGCAGGAGAAGACGAGAAGAGGAGAAGAGTTGACGAGGAGGAGACAAGAAGACGATATGATGAAAGGACGAGGAGGAGGAGGAGGAGGAGGAGGAATGGAGAGCGTGGGGACACTTTTTCCTATGGAGTTCTAAGATCATCATACCCAAAAAGAAATACAAATCATAATGATGTCATAACCATACTTGTACCGACGCGGCCAATTCAACGGCTTTAATCGATCAATGATGATGCCTTCTACTTTTTCTGACGAGGAGGAGGAGGAGGAGGAGGAGGAGGAGGAGGAGGAGGAGAAGGAGGAGGAGGAGTCAGAAGATGCGTCCGGAGGATGGGCGGAGGATGAAGCCGACGAACAGATGTTGAGAGTAGGTGGTCAACAGCTGTCTCTTATACACATCTAGATGTGTATAAGAGACAGGTGTGTGTGTGTGTGTGTGTGAATCTATGAATAGATAGGGATGAATCACATCCACATACTTTACGAGAGTATATATGCGTGTCTGTGCGTTTGTGTGAGAGAGAGTGTAGAATACTCCGGAGAAGTTTCTCCGACTTCGCGCACAGGGGCGCCCTGAGTGGTTGCCGCCCTACCAGGAAATAGGGAATCCAGCGGTGCAGTTGAATTTCGAGTCGGCGTCGGGATGGAGGTCGCGTCGTCGGGGTCGAACTCTGAGTCGGGATGAAGGTCGCGTCGGGGGGGGGGTCATATAGCATATAGCAGCCGATGTAGATGAGAAGCGAAGGAAGAACATCTGGCACGATCAGCTCATCGCGTCACGCGGGAGTCATTCGAAAACGAGGAGTCATCGCTCGCGCGGGCGAGTTGAGGATGCAGTGAAAAACACCTTTTTTTTGAAAAAAAAAAAAAAAAAAACACCTTTCTTCGTTTTTCGGGGGAGGGGAGACTGCTTCATGGGGTTTTGGCGCGAGAGCGCTTGGTAGTTCCGCTTCTGCTGCGCGCGATATTTTTTGTATTATTAAAAAAAAAATGTATTATTATTATTTATTTACTTCTCGGTCGCTTCCGGAAATGTGCAAAACGAGAGTGAATCTTCCGCTGGAATATGGATGGAAAGATACACCCCCATGATTTTTGTCTTTTGTGCATGTCGAGAGTAGTGCAGCGAGGCCCGAAATTCAGTGTTGTGGTTATTCAGGGCGTACTCACACCAGTTGCACTATCTTTCTATGTATCTGCCTGCATTTACCGCCGGACTGGTATGCATCTGGCGCTAATTCCGTCCAGACTAGTGTCTGTTTGGGTATGCCCTCTGAGAGTTACTGTGTCCGATCGGATTCGAACTCACGTCTGCTGTACGATTCTCTTTCACTGGGTTAAAATTGTTTGTTTGTTTGTTTGTTTCTCTCTCTCACGATTTCACCTCACACTACCTACCTACCACTACAGTAACTCCTATTTGTTGGCATACGGGGACCCCTTAGCAGCCAGAACCGTGTTCAGGAGAGAACATGCGGGGGCTACGGTAGGTCCCACTTACACTGATAAAGCAAAGATCAACGGCCCGAATCTCTTAATCCGTGCAAGTGGGACCTTGCCCCGGGGGCTGCTCCCGACCAGCAGGTGGGCGATACCGGCCAGGGACCATGCCAACAGGACCAATCCCTGCGCCTCCCCTAAGGTGGTGGTCCGCTCCCCTACGAACATCAGCAGACAGACTCTGCTCAATGCCCATTGGGGGATCCAGTGGTCTATCTCTAGGTGGCAGGGGCCAAGCATGCCCCAGGAAGGTACATGAGGCCAATCGGGATTGAACCCGCGACCTCCTGAAAATTGACACTACTATTACCTGGGCTGGTTACTCACATGATAATACCTCACGGCCAAAAGAAAAAAACCAAAAAAGAAAGGGATAAATTTGTTTTTTTTGTTTTGCTATCCTATTTGCAAAAATACCCCATAAGTTGAGATATATGCCAAAATGCCCCTAAAAGATGTGGGTAGAGCTGAAAGCCCCTCTGTGAAGTACCCCTGGTGTCGGTTGGACCCCCATCTTTGCAATATACTCCTACCGGGTACCGTCCAACTTTGCAGAAAGCCCCAATACTTGCCAACTTTTCCTAGGCACTATTGCACAAGTTATCGTAGACATCCAGCGGCCTAGCTCAGTTGGTAAGGCACACAAGTGGCATTCAGAAGGTCTTGGGTTCAATCCCCATTGGCCTCATGTACCTTCCTGGGCAATCTTGGCCCCTGCCACCTAGAGATATGCCGTTGGTCCCCCCGAGTGGCATTGAGCAGAGACTGCTGATGTTCATAGGGGGAGGGGACCGGAGGGGAGGCACAGTGACTGGCCCATCGAAGAAGCTCGGTCCTGATGCTACCGGCTGACCCCTGGCCGGTATCGCCCACCTGCTGTAGCAGGTATCGCACCTGCTGGTGGGTGCAGCTCCCGCATGTTCCCTCGTTGGAGGCTTGAGCACGGATGTGGCTGCTACGGGGTTCCCCGTAATACTATAATGACAATAAAAAAGGCCTGAAAGGCTGTCCTGTCCAGATTTGACAGGTAATTGAATTGGTTGGGCTTAAAGAATTCGCCTTTTTAAAAAAAAAAAAAAAAAAAAAAAAAGTTATCGTAGACGATAGAGCTTCCCAGTTTCATCAAGTGAGGACAGCAAACAACTGCACCAAGTCAAAAGTGACGTCCAGAAACATGCAAAACTGACGGCACAAGCGAGGAAGGAGGAAAACGAAGACGGACATGGAGAAAGCCACAAGAAGTCAAGTAGTCCAAAATCCCAAATACGAGGTTTAAAAAAATGTAATCATGAAGCACAGAAACTACCAGACGCAAGCATCTGGTTGGCAAACGACCCGACCGGTTTCGGCTGGCTTCCAGACCAGCACTCATCAGGGGTCAAGTATGTCGATACCGAGCTAGACTATAGACTTCCATTTATACAAAAACCATACTAGCCTATACTACAAAACATAGCAAAAACATCAAAGGAACATCCTAGAGTCCGCTCGTATTCACTCAACCGGCCAGACCGAAAAAAGGCTCCCGACCAAGATTCGAACCCGCTACTGTATTGTCTTAATTCTACTGCACCTCACACAGGCTCGAGTCCTTATTACCACTTCACAGCAAAAAAGGTGACTCCCGACCAGGATTTGAACCAGCTACTACATTCATCGTAAAGCTACTACACCGTTGACAGGCTCGAGTACATACTGTCACTTCGAAAAAGAAACAACTCCGACCAGGGTTTGAACCCACCACTACGTCCGTCAAGATCCTACTACACCGTTCACAGGTTCGAGCCCACACTGCCACTTCTCAAAACCAAAACAAAAACAAAAATAAAAAACAAGGAATCAGAAAAGTAAGGAAAAAAGAAAAACAGAGAACAAAAAATAGAAAACAAAATATAAAATACTTCAGTCTTTTGTCAACACTAAAACTGGGGAACTCCCCATGACCGACAACAACCACACTACGACCCCTTTCTCCAACCAGTCAGCACTGAAACCCAGTGATCCCATATCCCCCCGAATTTCCTCGAGAAATTCCTCAACGCATTATCAAAAAACTCATCCGAATACGACCACCGCCACAACTCAGTTTTCACTGTAAACAAAAATGAAAATTCCGTCCCAGGTAGCACAATGGAGAAAAGAACTAATGACTGCAATCTTCTGTTGTTTGCATGAGTAGGAACAATAGTCCTGAATGCTCTGAAAAATCATCCTCCCATTGACGTCCCCTCTCTTACTTTTATGACAGGCATGCATGTCAGGCCAACTGATTCATTGAAGATCTTCAGCACGCACCCCAGGTAATCCCAACAGTTGCCCTCACTAGTCTTTTTCAACGTCAGATTATCATCATAACAGCTCTCAAACAACCGCAGAATTTTATTCACCTTACCGGAATATCTCCCATGTTATGATCTAGGGGGCTACACACCAAACCTTGTAACTGACGTTGCACCTCCATCAACCCATGAACACCACAGTGGATCTCGTGGCTGATCCCAGACGTGGAAATAAAACAAGAGACTAATTCTAAGAAAATCTCTGAATCCGGATTTAATTGAGGCAGTGAAGAGAAAGAATCGAAGGTATCCACGATTTGCTTCCTAAGTAATGAGCTTGATCGTAACCATGACGATCTCAAAATATTCTTACCATTTTTTACCCAATCAGGAAAAGCATCATACTCCGTGAATCTGAAGGCAACATGCCCTTCCTTACGAGGGAGATCAGCATGCATCGACACACAACCACACTCATCAACCATCTGACCAGCAGCCTTTCGAAAATTATGCACCACATCACCCATTGTCCGGTTACGACACCAAACTACTCTCATCCGCTTAATAATAACTTCCTTCCAAACCAGAGGAATATCCAAGGAACAAACGAGGCGTGCACATACTTTCCGAACCCGTACTTTACTGATCGACTCATCATACACTAATTTGACAACAAGTCGCTCCCTCACTTGAACCTGAAATTTACATGATATAGTGCGTGACAGAATCTGCCTAAGCCTACACCTGGTTCATTTTGCACTGAAAGTACGAACAGCAGTGAACGCCAAAATCAACGACTCAAAAGTCCACTGGCTCAAACACGCCCTCGTAGACGGATTACTCAACAAATTAATCAGAACTGGCTTCAAAGCCAGAGACTTGCTTAAAAATGGAACGACAGACTCGAAAGTCAACAGGACTCCACTCTTAATCCAGCCTCGGGAATGTCGGAACAGGCCACGTCCATATTCACACGAAACAACTGATCAGCCATACGCTCTCTTCAAAACTTTCCACTTATCACTACAAACAGCGCCACCATGGCATATCACAACGGAACGATGAATGCTACAAGTGCGTCATTTCTGAAGAATAGAAAATAAACTATTACTGCAGATACCAATACTAGATGAGAACGTGATTAGCGAACAGTTCCTAGAGGAGGAGAAAGGACTAACACGACCACTTCGTCTAGCCTTCCGTAGCCTTTCGCGCAACCCCGGACGTTGCCTCCGGGTACGCCGCTTCTTGTCCCGAATATTAAGGGAAGGAGAAAATGAACGAATAAAAAACTTATCACACGATTCACGATCAGCATTGGAACAAACACAAATAGGGACAGGAAAATAACGATGAGCCCCACACCTTCGAAGCCAACGATACAAACTCTCGTTCCTTCATCCTTTCTCAACCAACTCCGTGCCGCACGCACGGTATACATGCTCACTCCAACGCACATGCACATCCCTCGAAGTACTACCCATGTACACATGCCGATGCCAAGGAGACACCAAAACGTAGACAACAAAACCATAGAAGACATTGCTTCGAAGCAGCACCTGCGCACAAAAACCCAGAATCTTATTCCCCCACGTGACCTGCCCCAAGTTAATCAACAACAGAATAAGTAAGCTCACAAACACATTCAGTAATTTAGAGCGCACGAAGGTAGCGGAAACAGAGCGCAAAAAAGAACAGAGCCTCAGGAGTTCCCAAGCAGACGCCGCATTCGGGAAAGAAGCTACGAAATGCCAGATTCATCGTTGTCCTCCGTACTATCGTCATTACCTCCCTGGGCGTTATCCGAAACATCATGAATGATTACCCCTCCCTTTGGTCCCCCGAAACTGCCAAAGGCCGCCAAGACTCGTTTCGACACGATCTTTTCTCTGCTAATCTCCAGATTAACATACTTAAGCCCTTCCTCTTCGCACGTAGTCACAACATCATCCTTCTTTTTCTGCTTCATAACCTTTCGTTGCTCCGCCACAAAGGAATCTCGATCGACCACAGCCTTCCCCTTCGTACGAGGCGTTGAAACCAACAACCACCTCATCCAACCTCGTTTTTAGATTCGACGCAAGTGGTGTCCGCTTTTCTACTTCAAGCCGCGCCATCTTTACCTTTAGTCGTTCAACTTCGAGCTCAACTGCCCGACGCCCTTCCATCTCTCGCAAATGCCACTCCTTCAAAAGTTCAATTTTTTGATTCTGATGCTCACTATTAGCCTCCATCTCACATCTGATTTGATGATCCACGGCAGCATTTGCAAGATAGTGACACGTGGACGTGTCCGATTCCCAACAACAGGAGACGAAGTAACAGCTACACTTCCCCTCTTATTCCCAGGGCGAAGCGCCTCCATTTTCCATTGCTTGGCGGCCAACATGGCTTCCTCATTTGCTTTCTTCGGTATAGCCATGTCCTGCTCCATCGCTGCAAATCTGAGCTCAGCACGTGTACGCTCCGCTTCCTGTTCCCTACGGAAACGTTCGAGTTCACTCTCCGAGGTCGATGCAACATTCGTGTTCACCTGAGCCTTCAGCAGTCATTCAACTTCGAGCTTCAGCCTCTTAACCTCATCACTCTCACCACTACTCGCCTTCTTGCTCTCGAGTAACTCACGCACCGACTTCAATTGTTCCTCGATATTCACGTTAATTTTTGAATGCAGTTCTTCTCTTTCGATCTTTTCACGCTGCCTCCGCTCCTCATCTTCCTTATCCTTCTTGACTTTTTCTTCTTCATCCTTTCGAGCCTTCTCGCATTCAAACTCAGCATCGGGAAAGACCTTCAGCTCAGCAACTGTAGATTCCAGAGTCTTAACTCGGGGCTTAAGCCCTCCACCATAACCAAAACCGTACCCCCCTCCACCATAACTATTGGCCACAGGATACGTAACTAGGGCATTACTTTGCGTTGGTATGACAACAGTATTAGCATTCTCATTTGACATAGATGGATTAGCTAGACGACGGTCACGCAATGGGCAGAAACGAGACAAATGACCAGGTTGTCCACAATTATAACACGAACGGACAATCGATGTCGACAAAGCAGAGTTACACGCCATGCTACTACGACGAATCTGACGCAAAACCACACACACGTAGTATAACCTCTACGGCGATTACCTTGTGAGCTGAAGTTATCGTAGACGATAAAGCTTCCCAGTTTCATCAAGTGAGGACAGCAAACAACTGCACCAAGTCAAAAGTGACGTCCAGAAACATGCAAGACTGACGGCACAACCGAGGAAGGAGGAAAAAGAAGACGGACGTGGAGAAAGCCACAAGAAGTCAAGTAGTCGAAAATCCTGAATATGACGTTTCAAAAAATGTAATCATGAAGCACAAAAACTACCAGACGCAAGCATCTGGTTGGCAAACGACCTGACCGGTTTCGGCTGGCTGCCAGACCAACACTCATCAAGGGTCAAGTATGTCGGTACCAAGCTAGACTATAGACTTCTATTTATACAAAAACCATACCAGCCTATACTACAAAACATAGCAAAAACATCGAAGGAATATCCTAGAGTCCGCTCGTATTCACTCAACCGGCCAGACCGAAAAAAGGCTTTCGACCAAGATTCGAACCCGCTACTGTATTGTCTTAATTCTATTGCACAAGGCCAAGGCCCAAACGGGGAGGTCCACATTGCAAAGTTGCACACCCACCTGACAGGGGCACAACACAAAGATTTTGGGAGTTCCGCTGTCGTACCAAATACCCTTACAATGGTATTTGGCGTGAATTTTGCAAGTCACGTCGGTGCGCTCGCGTCCGAATTTGACGGCGCTGTCGAGCGCATCGGTCTCGCAAGGGGACCCTCCTGGCCGCGTCACGCAGGATTTGGCAGGACTTCCGTCGCGGAGAGCGAGGTGCCACTCCGGCTGAGTGCGCTAGCCGTACCTCTCGCGAGTCCCTGCGACAGGACAGAGCCACGCGAGGCACCGCTTTACCTCCACCTGCGGGAGCTGTCACCATCCCTTAGGGCGTATCCCCGCCGAGCTATTGAACCACATGCGAAAGCTTGTCGTATGCAATTGCAGAGGTGGCCCAACCGAGGGCGTTTCTCGTTCGCTGTAGCATAGGGGGTTACGCTCGGTTGAACGCCCGAAAATCGAACCCGCACGCGAATCGACGTACTGGGGGGCTGAGGTCCCAAACGTGACTCGGCGCCAGTCGACTAGGACGCATCACACACACCACGCGTTACACCACAACACTCACATCTACCGACACATAACACATAGAAAAACACAAAACAAACACAATATCACAACACTCCTAGTCCCTTCAGTATCTGACCCATAACTTCATGCTGCGAGAATCAGGTAGGCATCGCGCGCTGAACTTTTGTATAAGAGTCATGCGCGCGCATGACCTCCTCATATCGACCAGCCATGAGGGCATTCGCAAGCATTTGCGTTGATGGGGTACTATGTGGTACTCGTAGCCTTGCGGCCCTTGATAATCTCGAGGGTCGCATTCGACACTCAAGTATCGGCTGACAGGCGCTTTGAGGGGTAATCTCTCGACGCCAGACAACCGCCATGTGCGGTTGAAGACCACACCCTCTTCTGCACCCTGTACAGAGGGGTTGAGTAGACAGCTTCAGAGCTGTCGTGGTAGCCAAAATCAAGGGGTTTGACTTTAGCGGCTACCACGGACTACAACGTCCAACCAAGAAAATTTAAAAGAGGAAACAACTGCAGATAGAAAGGGAGGATCGCCCTATTTCATCTCTCTGTCTAGCTCATAGTCTGATAGCAGTCTCAAGTGGAAGGTGTAGGCCAACCCGCGAGATGCGTGCGGATGGTGCCCAAAGCCGGACCCATAGGCAACCCGTTGTTTGAGGCGTGAGAGGCTCGTACGCGAACCCCCATACGTCGACTGGGATTGATATCTCGCCCACTCACCGTTTCGCGCTATCGAAACTCGGGTCTACTAGCCATAACGTGTCTTTGCCCTTTTTGCTTGACCCATAACTTTCAGGTGCGGAAATCGGTAAGTGTCGCGCGTGCGGGTTAACATAAGGCCATGCGAACACAGGACTTTCGCATACCGACCAACAATGCACATTTGTGTAAGCAATCGTGATGTCGGCGCACCATGTAGTGCCCATACCCGAGTGACCTCGTTTAAGCCATGGGGTCGCTTTCGATGCTCAGGCGTCGGCTGAAGCGCACGCTAAAGGGGGTAAACCTTTAGCGAGCGCAAAAAAAACGGCCTGGGGGCCTTATCGTCTTCAGCACCCTGACGTGTCCCAAACGGTGCGAGGTAAGATGGTCCCTAGGGCAGGAAAGGATTCGGAGCGGTGGTGAGTTGTCTGGCGCATCACCATCGACACGCTAATCCTTCCGTCCGAAACTTTATCGTTCCACCAAAGCAAATTAAACAAGGAAAGAGAAAAGGGGCGCTTGACGCTAGCAGAAAAAAACATGAATGCCCTGCCGGACCGAGGTGTTGGGGGTCAGTCCCTCCTTCTCGCGGCGCTTCTATTTCCCTAAGGATGTAAGTAGGTCAGAACTGTGCGAAGGGTAATCCCTTCAGCCCCGAACCTAGGACCTGGGACTAACGTTCGACCATATAAAATCGAAGAGTAAAAGAGAGCCGTAAGCGTGTAGTCGCATAACCTTGTGAGGGTTCTCCGAGCGTACGCCTACTTTGACTATTAAAAAAAAATCAGGACAGGAAAAGACCAATCGCAATCAAACAAAGAGTTTGTGTGGTAGTTCACTCTCACGACAGTTGTCTGATTTGCCCATCTCAATCCAATTCACAACCAATCACCAAACTTTATGGAGGTTTCTCCACACATACCTGCGATCACACACAGAATTCAAACGACATCACACACACTAAAGGGGTCAACTTTTCAGCCTTCTGCAACTCACACCCTGCCTTACGCACACAAGCCTAACCTTTTCCCCACCTTTCCATAACAAAGATACTCAGTCTTTAAAAAAATGACCATTTATAAAGAATCTGGGTGAAAACCCAAGAAAACAATAAACCAGCAAGGGCCAAGGCCTTAGGTTGAGAAGCAGAAGTAGTAGGAAAGTTGAGTCGTAAACCGACGAATCGGCAACCGACCTGTTATCAATGATAACAGAAGAATAATCCTTAACAGGATTATGCTGGCCAGATCAATCCTTCAACCGAGTCACAAAGACCTGCATCACAGTACAGACCAAAGAGAGTCACTACTACGTTTACCTCACATGGAGAATACTTTCTAGCTCGTATCCTAGCTCCTCTACTAGTCTCAAACTCAGCTCCCATTTTCTAATCTGGGTCCTGAGAAATTGGCAGCATCTCCCCTATTCAGGGTGGACTTGCCAAGTTTCTCCTAGCATAAATTATTCTAATTCCTCGATTTCTACGAAATTTCGGCAGCGCTTCTCATAGGAAAAGTGTCTTTTCAGAATTTCTGAAAGCCCAAAAATGACTAACTCTTTCAGATTTGTAAAAATTTCGGCAGTGCTTCACGTAGGAAAAAGAGGCTGCCAAGATTTATACAAAGCTGAAAATAGAAAGATAAAGCAAAACTATACTTGGGACTAACTTCTGACGCTTACTTTGGAAGGTAGAATCAACGATAGTCTGCACGACCTCTAGATGAGAGCGTGAGCTAACACTGATCCTAACTCCTAGCAGAGCCAAGTCCTATCTTATCCCAAGCTTTGCTCCCATCATCCATTTTATCTGCCTATGGCTCCAGCACTCAGCGAGCATCTAAAGCAACTAATCTTATCAGAAGATATCCCGGAGTGAGAGTCCGCAAACACACACACAAACAATCACAACGAACATCTCTCACCAACCCTCAGGTTTCTTTCAACCTCATAGTTCGTTAAAAAAACCTCGTTATTCCCTTTTACATCCCCCTTTCCTATGGCATACGGTCAGACAAAGCCCTAACCCTAGGGTATGCCTGACCTGCCTAGGTACACGAGTAAGGCACGCACATTTGGACTGCCCTAACCCTAGGGTGTGCCCAACATAACAGAAACTATATACATAAGGCATATGCCTAACTGACAACAAGCGCATAGGACTGGGTTGCCCTAACCCTAGGGTGCCCAGTCTGCTTTAAACAAAGTTACATACGGCATCATTCTATACCATCCCTACCCAGGGGTAGGTCTAGTTTGCCTGAACATAAGTACAAACGACAAAAAGTTGAACCGCCCTAACCCTAGGGTACGTCCAACCCGCAACACATCAATGACAAAGGCATATTACTTAGGCCGCCCTAACCCTAGCCTAGTTAGCCATACAACATGAAATAGGGTACAAATACTTTCACAGACTTTATGTTTTTCCTTCTCTTATTAAGCAGTCGATCGGACCTTTCTAATAATGGAACTTCCGATCCTGCCTTATGTTTAGAAGGGGAAATAAAATCAGATTTATACTAACTCTCTGCTCCTTAGTGTTATCATGAGCATATAACTGAACCGCCCTAACCCTAGGGTACGTTCAGTCTGCCCAGTTACCTCTGTTTTACTCTTCATCTCTTTCCCTCTTCCTTAGTTCTACCTGACTTACTGACTGACTTTCCCCACCCGGGGTGCCCGTCTGTCAGAAGTATAAGTTCAATAAAATATATATATCAAAATTTATACTTTTGGTTGGCCAGTTAATTCGTGGTTCATGGCTAAGCCGCCCTAACCCTAGGGTACGCTTAGTCTTATGCCGTTATTCCCTCAAAAGAAAACACGCACCACAACTCATTAAAATAAACACCACGATTCTGAGCCTTCCCCACCCGGGGTGCCCGTCCTCCTTTTCAGAAACCCTCAAATAAAACAGCTACTGATCCGTCCCACCCGAGTAGACCAGTCATGAAAAAAAGGTCACACACAGACCAACAAACATTAATAAAACATAGCACTGAATCCACATCCACCCGGAGGGACTCAGTCTGGGTTTGACCCGGCCAAAACATGCAAAACACCTTCCTTCCTCCTTCCCCCAGTTCGTTCTGTCTGAATTCACTCAAGGATTATCTGACTTCTCGTACATAATTGTTCATTAAACCTTTCACAATGCATGTCCTGACAAACATAATAAAACAGAAAAAATAGTAGCCTCTCACATATACATTATGATACCCACGGGATAGCAGATAGGGGAAAGGATCACACACGTGAAACGAGAGTCATACCTGCGATTCCCTGCCTCCAGAACCCCGCCTGGGTTCCGGCAGAGCTCCCGCAATTGGTGGGGCGTACCTCCCACAGAGGCCTTGGCGCGGTCCTACGGGTTGCAATCCCGCCTGCCGCCTTCCTCTCGTTACCTTGGACTAGACTGAGAGTAAGAGAGGTAGAAGTTGGGGTTTCAGACGCTCGAGATACAAGAAAGAGACTGACTCGACTCTCAGGAGAGGGCGTTGAAGTCTTCCACTCCTGAGGGCCCCGCAATGGCGGCCAATAACGCAGTAACGGTACTCAGCTCCCGGCGAAAGGCAAAAATCCAACCCCCGAATGTCCACCAAGTCGTGGTAGTAATCCCCTTGCTTGAACCTAGTTGCCCCCTTCAAAGCCACAACCCCTCCTCCTTGACCAAACTGTGGAAACGCAACCTAGAAGGGTCGTGTTCTAATAGTGCACACCCCGTGCTCTATTCGAGGCGTAGGCGAAACTCCTCAATACTTCAGTTAACACAGCTGTGCATGCTCAATAAGATCAGTGAAATACTGCGTATATAGAAATACTCACAGCATCGCACATCAATGTATAATTCTGTTTCATTCTGTGTATATTTTTTAACAGAGCACTGGAGGGAAGGCAATGCTTGCAAGTTGAGAGGCAGAGATTTGCCTTCTACTGCAGAGGAGGAGTCGTAGATTACTGGCCATTGGGTAAGCGGTTGGGCTTCCGATTGGTAAGAAGGAAATGCTGAACAGGGCGGCCAGGCCCTAACATCGTTGTATTTCCATGTTGCTACCAGACTGTGTACTGACCGGAATTGCTGAACCAGTGCTGTTGTAGTGTCTTTTTACTGTGCGATTCCGCCGCTGTGTCTCGCTACCATCACCGCTGTGTTTTTCCCAGTCATTTGTTGTGTGACAGTAATGCCACATAAGAAGCAAAAGGGAGCAGTATAGTAACTGCCCTACAACGAAAAGCCCAAAGCTTACGAGGCGCTCGAAAGCCAAACTTCACCAGCTTGATGAAAAGGCAGCCAGCCTCTGGAAAGGAACAACAACCTGCTGAATGGTAATCTTTTCAACCAGCATCCTTCAGTCAGTCAGTAGCCACATATGCAGATGGAACTCGCAGCACTCTGTCAACAGCCCTTTACCGAAAAGTCACAGTAACTCTTCTTAGTTCAACAGCCCACCTGTTAAGATCGTAAGAACAGTTCCTCATCGTAGTCCTCAACACAGTACCTTCATAGACTGTCAATTATGTATGCTGAAGAGACTGCTGCCCCTACAGTAGTAATTCGGACCTTGTTGCCACAGGGAGCCAACACCGGAATGGCTGTGCACTTCCACCAACACTCATGGTCGGGACAAAGACTGCAGCTGCAAGATCCAGCCTGAAGATCACAGCAGCGGGACCTTTGATGAAAAGTACGACCTTGTTGAAGTTGAAGACCACCACTACAACAAGCAGCTTCGGTCACAATAGCYGCTATGACRAGCGAGGACCTGACCCCCGCACACTTTAACTGATGTCCGATTTAGAATGAMTTTTTCCCGAACKCATGGGGAGGTACGTTGCTTTTCAGCTTCAGCCTTTGACTCGGCCTTAATTAGGTACGCTTCCTCTCTTATGCCCTTCTTCCTATCTACTTTTCCTGCTAATTCTCTTCTCTCTCTTATGCCAGCCGTAACATCTAACTTACGAATGCGCCTGGCTGTAGGCTTTAACCAGGTCCGTTAGCTGTCTGTGGGAAGAAGGTTATGAGCGGTGGCACAGAGGAAAGAAATCGCGGTAAGGATTAACAGAGAAAAAAAATGAAAATGAACTTTCTATTAGAAATATCGAGAGGCTACTTCCATCAACGGGAAGAACAAAAATGGAATGAATCTTCCGCTCGAACATGGGTGGATACACCGCTAAGCTCCCCAGGCAGGCACCTCGAAGTTTGGAGCCCTAGCTCGACTTTCGGTTCACCCCGCATCGCCATTTCTGCTTGGTGGTAAGCCTCTCTCTCTCTCTCTCTCTCTCTCTCTCTCTCTCTCTCTCTTTCTCTCTCTCTCTCTCTCTCTCTCTCACTCATTTGATGTACGTGTGCCGGTTTGGCTCTTTAGCAGCAGCGCCTCACCCAAGTCCGCTACAAAGATGGTGTTTGGAGGAGATAATGATTACGTGCTAAATGATGATGATGAGCACGACAATGGTCGTGAGCAGCGCTGCGACCCCCTCGCAGGCGTACACAACGTAGAAGAAGACGACGATGAGCTGGAGTGCCCAGCAGTGGGCCACACTCGACTACTCACTAAAAGTGTAAAATGAGAATGAATCTTCCGCTATCTCATGAAAGTATACACTGCTTTCCCAACCAYGCGTGCAGGGATGTAGAGCAGTGCTACTTCCTTCCTCAGGATGAGCAACATACCGACAAACAGGTAAGTCTCTAATTCCGTGGCTGGCCTTACGCTACTTCCATCGATAGGATGAGCAAAATCGATATGAATATTCCGCTAAAACACGGGAAGATTCATCTGCACTCTCGACATTTCGTAGTAGTTGCGCAGCTCCCTTTCGTCACCTCCCGTCAAACCATACCTTATCCTCGTGCAATGCTCAGCCCGCACTTGCTGCTCTGCTTACGAGTACTACAGCACGCGGATGTATCCTCAGTTAGAACACAGGGAGATATACTACGGGCAAGATCACCTCAACGAGCACGCCCGGGATTGCATGCGCCACTGCAAACAGCAAACACCACCCCGGAAAGAAAGGTTGGGATCGGGGCGACGGGCGAATCTAGCCGGGAGAACTACTACCAACGAGGCGCATGGAGCAGCGTGATCTCTAGTGCAAGTTTTGGGAATGATTTTCCGCTAGAACATGCAAAAATGCATGCCCGCCCTTTTCCCCGCTCGCCTTCGCTTACCAACCGCGCAACCCATAYCGTTGATACCACCTAAACCGYCCACCCTGCGTGAAAACCGATACCGYCATCAACTTCGCCTCGCCTTGAAACCCCAAGTTAGTATTTTATTTTGCCTGATTCTATAAAGGAATGAGGGAGATAGACATTTTTAGCTCCCGCTCTCCCTTCTTCCCTCGACATCTCCGCGCACCCCATTTCTTTTCTTTCTCGTCCTACACACTCCTACTCGCCACTCTGACCTCGCMATTGACTTTGCCCCGACCCAAAACCTCTAGATCGGGTCTTAGTTCGCTAGATTCCKTTAAGGAATGAACGATCAAGCCTTTTTGCACCTCACTTTCTCCCTCCTTTCTGCCTTCGTCTTCTTCGTCTCGGCTCTCGACTCCTGTTTTTCCTGTACTTAGCACATCTTCAAGTCCAGGTTCCTCCCCCGAGATGTGCACAACTCGGACCCCGAAGCAGCACTATCACGACTTTTAGGAAGGAGGACGCCACTGTGGCTCGAGAAAGAAAGCCGCCGTGACTTGGGGAGGAAACCACCTCGTCTTCAACAACCGGGATGAGGGCAGCCAACGTAATCAAGGTGGGCTGCTACCCGGACCCCGCAAACGAGCACAGCCGGGTGCAAGCTCCACCCCAAGGTACGTTCTCTCGCTCGCCCTCACTCACGCTGTCTCACAGTTCTTCATCTCCCTTCGTCAACTCCCTGTTCGCTGTCTCTCCCCTACAACTTTGCCTTCGTCTCTCACTTCACTGCACTAACGCAGCCTCCACTCCTAACAATACTGCTGGCAGCAGACGACCCGGCATCACTTCGACCCAGAGGTAAGTCATTTGACTCCCCGGTTGTCGGACCTCCTTTTGTAGTTTTTCCTCGCCGGCCTACCACCGTACCGACGCCCCGCAGTTAGCGAAATCGGTACCACGCAGGTGCCACGCCAATTTTCTCTGTATCGTTCCAATTTTAACGGATGTCCCGAAGGACTAGCTGAAAACCGCGGGGCCGAGGCATCAGGCCCCAGACAAGTCAGAAATATTTGTCATCAAGTTCCATTACCTGGATTCAAACACGGGTCTATATTTCAAAAGTTCAATGGTGTACCCACCGAGCTAAGCTCTTGGGTTCCACGGTCGGTCCACAGACCAGAACCGGCCCACGTCCCAAAATGGGACGAAATAAAAAAAAAAATTAAAAAATAGGAATAATAATTAATAAAAATTAAAAGAAAACTAGAAAAACGAGTTGGGGGACGGGAACTGCTGGGACTCAGCCCTCAGTCCTGCCCATCGGGCCCGCCGTCGGGACTCCCCGCAGAACCAAGGGAGATAGTCCCACGGGACCTTCAACCCCTCGGCTTTATCTCCAAACGCACTCCTCGCTCCGTCGCTGCAGCATGCTGGTCTCGATCCCAAGATCTGCGTGGTGAAAGTTCAATGCTATAACCAATAGGGCTAAGCCCAAGTCTGGTTGCAGCAGGCCCAGTTCTGCATATGAAGAGTAACTGCAGGCTGTTACAGCCTATCCGAGCCTACAAAGGCGCGCCAACGCCTTCTCTTGGTCTGCCCCTTGAGCCCAAGCCCCGTACGACCATATTCTCTACTTGGAGGACGGTTATTGTTGGGTTTACCACTCGCACTTCCTCACCATGCCGCGGTCATGGGCTGAGGCTCTCGTAGCCCGCAGTACTCATCGAAAAGATCATGCTTTTATCGTCTTTGGTCGGAAAGACCCCGACTTTTGCTCGCGCCGTATCCACGCGTCGTACCTAGCTAAATTTTGTTACAGCTCCTACCGTCGATACCTTTATAGTCAATTGTAGTACTTACATACTTCACATGGTGCGGCCTCAAAATGTCGCCCTTCCGCAAGTCAGTCGAAAGTTTTCCTCTAGCCATAGCTTCGACGGTCTAACTTCGCGCCGGTGGCGACTCCGTCAGTACGTTCAAAGTTTGCGGCCCGCGCTACGCTATCCGAACCCCTAGCTTACTTTTAACTTGGACCGCCGAGCGGTCTGTCTGTTCACACTACTTGACTAATGCGTGCCCACAAAGTGCACGCCCACACACTCTTTGAATAAGCTATGCGTGCGCCCGCCGTCCCTGACTTCAAAGTCAGTCACGGTCGAGCGAAAAGCACGCTACTTCCTTAAATTTTATCAAGAGTGCTCCTCCTGCGAGGTGCAAAAGTACGCACAATTACCCTTGTAAGGGTATTGGTGCTGACTGCGCGCTCGTGAATGAGAGTTAGGTCCTCGCCTGAACAAGCAGCGCATGTGGGGTTATTGATGACGAGGCGCAACCATGCTCGGCCTTGCAGGGCATGGCGTCGCAGGCCTGTGGGACGTGCGGCCCCTAGTCCCCTTATTTTTCTGTGTTCCCCCGCGTTTGCATTTATTTTATTATAATATTATTTTTTATTTATTTATTTATTTTTTTATTTTTTCCCTCTTACTTTTATTTTTACAAATGTCTTTGACCCGGCGATCGGTTCCGAGACCGACGTCAGACCCTACGGGCTTGGCTCGGCTACGACTTTGCCGGACACGGGTGGCCATTACAGCAGTCAAGGACCTTGATCACGCGCCTCTTTCGACGGGCCCGCTCCGGTTCCGGCGTGTCCTGGATACTGATAAAATTTCTCTAGCTGCCCGTCTTGAAACTCGGACCGGGGAGTTCAACATGCATGCGAGCCGGTGGGTAATTCAAGTTAGCCCACGAGGCGGAAAGAAACCTGGGTGGCGGGGGTCGCTGCGGGCACACTGTCCGCCAACCACAATCTGTTGAGAGAGGGCCGAGTGTGAGTATACCCGCCAGGGCCCGCAAGGTGATGAACTATGTCTGGGTGGGGCCAAGGGGCACCGGTAAAAGGTTGCCGCAGTGCTGGTTGCACAACCCAAGTTGTCCCAGTAGCAGGCCACTTCGGCCTACAAAGTTCTCATTTAAAGATTTGCTACAGCGGGGTCAGGGGGCGCCAGTGGGAGGCAGCCGCAGTGTTGGTTGTGCGGTAAGTAGTCCCAGCAGCGGACTCACATGGAGCCCTTCCCCCACTTCGGCCTTCAAAGTTTTTATTTGAATATTTGCTACTACCGCCAAGATCTGCACCAGGACCCGCGGAGTGGTGGAAGCCTTGGCAGCCATGGCCAGGGGATACACCGCCCGTTAACCTCAGCCTGCTGTGAAAAGTGAGAGGGTTCGGTGTGAGCAGCCCTGTGGGACCAGCAGTTGCGGACCCAGCTCGGTTGGTAAACCCGCGAACTACTGAAAATAGGCCTGTGGGAACAACAACTACGGGCCTGACGCATTTGGTACACCCATGAACTGTTGAAATGCAGGCTCGAATTCGATCCCGTTGGGCTCAGGTTGTGCCTTGGCACCGACAGGCCTCGCTCAGCTAGTACACCCTCAAACTGTTAAAGTACAGAACTAAGTTTAAACCCAAGTACAGTCAAAAGACCAAAATAAGGTCATGAGGAAATACATGGGCTGGTCAATTTTTTCTCTACGTGAGTCCTGGGGATGGTTCCTTGGGACATAGCCTGATTTTCTGGATGTGAGTGTGGTTGTGCTCATGTGCATGCGGAAAAGTGTCAGTGTGAGTTTGCTCTGAGTGCAATAGCCTGCACAACGGGTGGGAGAGAACCCGCTCGTGTGCACCATGTCAATGGTCGAGGTTGGATACATCCAGCAAGACACCTTTATAAAATAATAATAATAATGATAATAATAATAATAATAATTCTCCTTTTTTTTAGACACCGTGACGTAGCTGGTACCCTCTTGCACAAGGGAATGAATCCAGTACTCTACTGTGGACGGGTCGATTGCAATAACCATTACCCGCGGTCAGGTCGAGTTGAGTGATAAAGATCATGCTCTCCTACAGCGAAACTGATGGAGCTTCAGTTTTAACATCAGGACCGTTGTGGGATTAAGCCCTACCAGGCATTGCGTTATCATCGAGGGAAAGCAGTGGACGAAGAAAAAGACGAAGGTAAGAGAAGAAGGCGGGAAGACGAAGACGAAGAGGAGAGTGGTCATGACGCGAGTAAAAAGTCGATATCTCACCCGATTCTCAATGGAATCGAGCGAGGAAAGATAGTAGATAAGGGTTTTGGCATACGGCGAATGTACTGGCAATGTTAGTTTTTGGTGTTAGTGGCGTAGGAGGTGAGTTAGGAGGAAGAAGACGTGCGCGGAGAAGGCGAAAAAAATGGCGGGGCAGAAACAAAAATTTGGGTAACTCGCCTGTTTCTTGATGAAAACGGGCGAGTGAAGACTCGATTTCGGGGTCTTAGAATGCTCCGAGTTGAACGGCAACACCGTTTTTTATGGTAGAGCAATAGTTTGGCCGATATAGGCACCAAAGGCTGCGCGTTGCAGAATGAAATTTATCTGGCCTCATTCAAGCGGGAGGTTCATTCTCATTTGCACAAATAGCGGGTGGTGGGATGAAGCCCTTGATCGTGTTCGTCGGTGTCAGCAGTCCTCCCTTGTCCTCGTCATCTTGGTCTTCGTCGCCATCGAGCTGGGGATCCCCATCGCCTTTACCGTTGAAGCCGTTGCCGAGCGCATCGGCCCCTGCCTTTTTCTTGCAAAGTGGCGGAAACCCTCCCGGTCATGTCACGTAGGAGTTAAAACAAAAATAAAACCAAGAGACAACTTGGGGACGACGCATAATTAACACCGCGAACCGCCGAGACGACCGAGGTCGCGTCCTCTCTTCGCCGCTCTAACCGGGTACGCCAGCTGTACTTCCCGTGGTCTCCTACGACAAAATAGGTTCCCGCGGGGTACAACTTGCTTCCCTAAGGAGCTGTCACCACCCTTAGGGGTGTATTCCTACCAAGCTACCGACCCACATGTGAAAGTTTTTAAATGCAATTGCAAATGTGAGTCGTTTGCTAGTTCGCTGTAGTATAGATACACTCGGGTCCACCAAGTTGATTGACTTAGATTTCTCTTCACACCTGTGTGAACCCGCACTTGCTTGACCCTGTTCATTGAATGATTGTTGAAAAGGTAAAGGAGATCCGTGCGTGCATATAAATGAGAATGTCTGACTCGGGTATGGGATGGTACTGTTTTCGTTTGAACTTGTTGCTTAGCTTGGTGTGCAAGTAGGTAGAAGGATGCTTGCGAAAGAGATTGATTATGCTTATTTGATAAAAGAGAAAATGATTGTTTTCTTTTTACCTCTCACCTGTCTGCATGCCAAAAACGATTGGTTGTTTTGAAAAACGTTAATTTTGTGTGTTAATGTAAAACGAATTTGATTGAAGCAAAGCACATAAGGTCAAATGGACTTGTTTTTTTCCCAAAAGGATTGACCATTTCTACCCCGAATAACCTGATCTACTTATACCTGTCCAAATAATTCTCATCCTCTATCCCCTCTTACTCTTTTTTTTTGTCCAAGTTACTTTGAGTTTAGAAAACAAGAACTGTTAAAGCCTACTTGCGGTGAATAGATTCTCTTTCTTAAGAAAGCATTTGGGGCAGGGGTTCGTTGTTTTAGGAGTCGGCCCTGTTATCGACCCAGAGTGGATCGTTCCACGGGGGGGTGGTTTGTCGATTCGGTGAAGATGGCCTGATTTATAAGATCCGAGTTTCGTGCTCGGGCGAGGAGGAGTACCCCAGACCACTTCCTAGAGCGAGAGGCATGTAACACTTCAAGCAATGCACCTGATCAAGAATCATCCGCAAAGCAACCTGTCATCTAAAAAAATTGGGCAGGTGTGGAGATGGGTGTGTCCGTGCCTAATCTTAGGTCGGAGGTAGGTGGAATTAATAACTTTGGCAGCGGGTCTCATCAAGTCAAAACTAAGGCAGTCGATTACCTTGTCGGCTACATCAAGGTTATTTCGATAAACCAACTCCTTGTTGAAGGTTGTTTGATTGTTTTGTGGTGTTCGACCTGAGGCGGTCAGATTGTTTTCTTGATCTTGTGTTAATGCATGTATGAGATGATGATTTGAATTTTTTCAGTTATCTTTTCGGATTGGACATACTGTCCTATCGACTACTGTCGTCCTTTTGATGTAACTATGTATTGTTGTTATAATTTTTTTATTTTTTGATTGTGTGTCTAAGGGACTAGGATTAGAGTTGGGTTTCACGCTTGGTTGAGACCATCCTCGTCGATCGACGTCTGCTTCGTACTTAGGAGATCAGCGCCCTAAGGAACGGACGACGCTCGGGTCCGCTTGGCGTTAACCAAACATATCTATACTACAGCAAACGAGCAAATGCCCTCGGCTGACCCACCTTTGCAATTGCATTTAAAAACTTTCACAGGTGGGTCGGTAGCTCGGTAGGGATACGCCCTTAAGGGTGGTGACAACCCCTTAGGGAAGCAAGTTGTGCCCCGCGGGAACCTATCCTATTGTAGGGGACCGCGGGAAGTACAGCCGGCGCACCCGGCTAGAGCGACGAAGGGACGTCACGACCTCGGTCGTCTCGGCGGTTTGCGGTGTTAATTATGCATCGTCCCCAAGTTGTCTCTTTGTTTTATTTTTGTTTTAACTCTTGTGTGACATGGTCGGGAGGGTTCCCGCCACTTTGCAAGAAAAAGGCGGAGGCCGATGCGCTTGACACCTTCACTACGGGTTGACCTCCGAGTGGCCGCCCCGATTCTGCCTGCACGCTGTGGTCGACATCTGGGTGATGATCGATGATATTGAAAAGTGTTGTCAAAGTCGTGTTGTGATAAAATTTGTGTTCGTGCTCTTCCTCATCGGCTGCTCGGTGCCTGCACTTGCCCTTTTCGACGTTGTGCCCATCTACGGGCATGATAGTGCTTGTTCCTACCAAGCAACTCGGATGGTGATGCATCTTTTCACATCCTAGTGGAAGATTCAGTCTCGTTCAATTGATGGGCGCACAAGGCAAACAGCAAATCAACGGAGGCTAGAGTAGCGGGGGACTGAAAAGAGAGAGAGAGAGAGAGAGAGAGAGAGAGAGAGAGAGAGAGAGAGAGAGAGAGAGTGCAGAGTTACCTGCATGATTTGTGAGACGTGGTTGGCTCCTTCGCGGATATGGTCGTCATGCTGCTCCGCTTCACAGTCTGCAGCATTGTTGGGTTTAGGTCCGTACGAATCTGGTCGGTAAGGCGGCCAGATGCATCAGAATGGAGGAAGCCGCGTTGACTAAACGAGAGGGATAGAAGGAGAGGGTTCGAGATGCATACCTGAGTTCTAACGGTGAGTAAGCAGTGAGAGGAGAGCACAGCAGCGGAAACTTGAAGGAAGTTTACCTGGTCAAGTTGCAACCGTAGTCACGAAGCTGCGAAGTCTGCAGTAAGTTGCAGCACATCAGTAAAACTTGTGCAGCAACGGAATGACTGATGAAGGACTGTTTCTTAGTTTTTTGGCATTGGTGCATAGTCGTTTTTAGTTGGTGGAATGATTCGACTGATTGATTCTGATTGGCGAACGTGACCTCAACCTGCTAAACAGCTATAGGGGGACCTGTTCTTTTGGTCAGGTTCTTACAGGGAACTATTGATTGAGGGGGGCCTCTACAGCTGCACCGCTCGCCAATCTCCGTCTGTTTGGAGATGTGAAGGGATGAACCGGGTCATGATAGTGGACAGCGGGGCTGGCATCTGCACATAGTTTGGTTGTTGTTACTGACGTCCGTGTTTACTTCGAAGTGGCCATGGAATCAGGGTTTGCAGATGTCTTTTAGTTGTTGCTGTGGCATGCTCGGACAGTGCACGGATGTTGGAGAGAAGGTTAACAACAATCGTATTTTTCATCACCACTTTAGGACACCCTTCACCACTTCAGGATGCAAGCTGCCTAAAAAGGTGGTTTTCAGGGTCTTTGGACCTTTCACCACTTCATGACCATTCATATCTGAAAATCCTGAAAGGTCCTGAAGTGGTGAAAACTCCGAAGACCCTGAAAACCACCTGTTTAGGCAGGCTGCATCCTCAAGTGGTGAAGGGCGGTTTTCATAGTCTTCGGACCTTTCACCACTTCATGACCATTCAGGATTTTCAGACGGCCCCAAACTCTCTCTTGACCACTTCAAGACATCCTTCACCACTTCAGGATGCAGCCTACCTAAACAGGTGGTTTTCAGGGTCTTCGGACCTTTCACCACTTCAGGACCATTCAGGATTTTCAGACTGCCCAAAACTCTCACTTCAGAATTTCCATTCCTGAATTTTTAGCTACCTGATAACCGTTTGTAGGATGTTGTGGGGCGGTGTCGGTGCGAATACCCTTACAAGGGTATCCGCCCTGGTTTTTGCAAACGACAGGGAATAAGTTAGGTTTAAAAAGTTGAAGTATCTCGCGCGAGGCGCGGCTGTGTCTATGGTTTATGTTGACTGAATGGTTGACTAGAATAGAGAGTGTGTGGGCGCGTCGACTGAGGGCGCACATGATCTCTTAGTCTTTGTGATAATTGTGAAAACCGGCGTTGATTGCAGGGTAGATTTTGTATTTGGTTAAGCTAGGATTTCAAAGATTGCATTGGGATTGGTGCGTTTGCTTGGGACTGGTGCATACGTACGGAGGACTGCATCGGCAACAACGTGATTTTTGAAAACGTTTTGGTAGGACTGCGCGTCTCGCAGTACCTATTTATTTAGGTGTCTGACGACACTAGACCCAGCCTTGGACTTAGCGCTATTGGTTACGATAACAGACTTTCAAATAGGAAGGTTCAGGGATCGAGGCTAGCGAGTCGCGGCACGGGAACATCGAAGTGGTACGGGGGAGGCTAAGGGGTCGAAGGCTCAGTGAGGCTATCACCCTCGGTTTTGCCGTTGGTTCTGACGATGGGTCAGATCCACAAGGCCGAGGAGGTGCTATGGTCGCTTTCCCCCCCTCTGATTTTTGAAATATTTATTCGTTTATTTTTGTAATTATATATTCTTCTTATTTAAAATCTCGTTTTTGAGACCGGCGATGACGCCTGTTCCGGGACTGAAATGCGTACCATTGGGCCCATCTTAGCCAGTGCACTCGCGAACTGTGGAAAAACCTATGCAAGCCCAGGTTCTTGCGTATTCGGGAGGCTGGCAGCGGTCCTCTATCTTGCCCGTTGTGAGACTTGAACCGAGGGATTTAATGTGCATACGAGCCAGTGGGTGATTAACCCATGAGACGGAAGAAACCTGGGTGGTGTGGGTCTTCTTTGGATACCTGAACGCCTGTCGTGACCTACTGAGAGAGGATTGGGTGTGAGCATGCCCATTGGAGCACGAAAGGTAATAAACCAACCTCGGGGCGCTGTGGGGAGGCTGTTGTGGCGGCTGCTCACCTACGGGACCCTCTCCCACGCCGACTTTGCAACAACCTCATTTGAATAATCGCTGCTACCATCAAGTGTTGCACTAGGACTCGCTTCACGGGGCTTAGGTTGTCTGCTGTGCGGCAAGCCTTGCGCCTTTAGCCATCGCAGTGCCGAAGACTACCTACCGCATCCATGTATAGGTCACGTGGTGTTGTGTCATCGAGGTTCTGAGCTGATCATCTCGGCAGGTGAGTTGTTACACCCGCCCCTACGGATTTTCAACTTTCCACGACTGGAGTTTTGCGCCCTGCATCGATCAGCGCCCCTCGAAGTGCCCGGGCCAAGACGGGATACTTGACAGAGGAGAAGCGTTGCGGGGGGCATGCAATAATACTACCGCATAAAAAAAAAATAAAAAAAAATTGTTCGTCGGATTTGGGTATAGGCCGAAGACTATTCGAACTAACTAGTAGTCGACCCTCTCAGAGATTGTCGTTTTTTACGCCAGAACTACAACGTGACTGCTGCGCTATCGAGGCGGTCATGAGTTGCATGGTTGAGCTAGAACACCGACGAAGGAAGGAAGCGGACTGGAGCGAGGCAGGTAAAGATAGCGGGAGGAGTGAACATGGTCGTGGACGTTGCCAGGTGCGCGCGGAGTGAGATTGGAGATGGCAGGGAGACGAGCCAAGCATAGTGAAGAATAAATATCTCGCAAGGTTCTCGATTGGGTCAGGAGAAGGGAGAATTGTTCCCGGGGTTTTAACCCTGGGCGAATTGAATGGTGAGCTTAGATCTGGGAGAAAGTTAGTGTACAAAGAGCTATTATGGTGAGCTTAGATCTGGGAGAAAGTTAGTGTACAAAGAGCTATTAGGAAGAAGAGTTGTGCGGGGATCGGGAAATGCAAATATGGAGGGAGTGCGAAACGAAGATCCCACTCGTTTCTTAGTAAAATCGAGTGGGAGAAAACGCTACGAAGGGGTTTGAGAGTGAGGCGAATTCGATTCAGGGGCCAGATTTTCGAAAGAGTTAGTATCGGAAAAAATTATTAAGAAAAGGGGTGCGGCGAGCTATGGCGGAAGGGGAAATAACGGGGAGTGGAAAACGAGATATCACTCGATTCTAAACGAAATCGGATGAGGTAAAGGTCGAAATAGGGGGTTTTAGATTAAGCGAACACGATTGTTAAGTCAGATTAGAAAAAAGGTTAGTAAGTGGAGAGTTAGGAGGAAAAGAGGATGCGTCGAGCCATGGCAGAAGGGAGGTAGCGAGGAGGTAGAGAAGATACGGCCCGGGACCCCCCCCTGATTGCCTAACGCATTAAGGCGAGGTAACAGGAGATTATGAGGTTTGGGCCAAGGAGACCCCGGATTCATAGTCGGACCAGAAACGGAGGTTAGTAGGATGGGGGTTAGGAGAGGTGCAGGCGTTACTAGAGTGACGAGTTGAAGCAGACATGGCGAGGATGGAGATCGGATCGCCCATTCATACTTAGACAGAGGCGAAGCAAGTGAGAACTTAGTTGGTAGATATTTTTGAGGGACGGCCAGTCCGATGCTAAGCTCGGACTCCGGGATTGGTCGACGGGCCGCACTGGAGATGACGAAGTATTGCGCCCAAAGATAAGTTTTTCTTGTCCAATTCTTGGTGACTATGTGAATGAATGTTCCCATGGTGTAAGGGAAGGTTCATCTTTACCCTGCATATAGAGCAGCTACAATAGAGTGAGGCGATTCCCTCTTTGAGTGCACCATCATCAGTTATCCCCCCGCCCATCATTTGTTATTGGCCCCGTGGGTTGGCGCCACCCCTCTCGTTGAGATTGGTAAGGATCAGCGGGGGGAAAACACATGGCCACGTCCTAGCAAAAGATTCGTTCGAGGCAATTAACGGGTCAATGAACGGCGAATGTGAGGAGCAGGCAGGCAGGCGCAAGGGCACGTACCTGGTGATGGCGATGGTCTATAAGTGAGCGGTTATTTGACAACGGCAAACAGGCAGCCACAGAGTTGGAGGCTTGCCTGCTGGCAGGCATGCTGCTCGTTTTGTTTAGTTGAGGCTGCAGCGAGTCAGCCGTGAGGTGAAAGCTTGGTCGCTAGTTGGCGCATTGTTCGTTCTACCAAGCCGCGTGGCTAGAGGAGAGTCATGAGCCTGTACACTTACCTGTTTGACTGGGGCGTTGGTCATCCTATCGACGAGGCCGGTCGGAGGTGGGCAACGAGGTTGCAAGTTGGCGAAGAAGCCGGGGTCGTTGAATTGACAGGAGGGGCGTTTTTGCTGCAGTTTGGGGAGTCGACTGGGAATCAACCATCGGTAGTTGTACTCTGGTTTGACCAAGCTGCAGCTACGTTTTGACCATCATTGCAGGACCCTCAGGCGAGTGAATGTAATAAGGCCCTCTCTCGCGAGTCTTAGCGCACCATTCTTGTATCTTAGAGTCTCAACCTATCTCCTTCTGCCTTTTTAACTCTCAGTCTAGTCCTTGGTTACGAGAGGAAGGCGGCAGGCGGGATTCCAACCCGTAGGACCGCATCAAGACTGTGTGGGGAGTCCACCCACCGATTGCGAAAGCCCTGCCGGAACCTAAGCGAGGTTCTGGAGGTAGGGAACCATCAGGTATATCATTTTCTATTTGTATGACCTCACTATACCCCTGTTTGCCTACCTCCTTTTAGTTTGACTGAGGTATGCAGGAGATTGCCCCTATGACTTTGCTTTCTTTCAGAACCTAATCAGACTAAATGAAAGGAATGTGCGAGAGTGAAGCATAAGTTTCATTTTTTATTTTGATTGAAAGCAGACAAAGGGGGTGAACTGGGGGAAGGTGGGAGGAATGCAGACTGCATGCGTTTGACCGGGTCAACCAAGGACTGGGCATTATTTCTAAGCTGAATGGCACAGGGCTATGTTTATTTGGTTGTTTTCTGAAGGGTCAGACATTGTTTATAAACTGAATAACCTGGTTGTTGTGTTTAATTTCTAAGGGTTTGCCTGAATTGAAGGGTTTTAAGTTTTTGTTTTATTCTCAGGGAGGATTTTGACCTAAGGTTGAGCATTGTTTCTAAGTTGAATGGTTTAGCCTGAAAACCACGTACGTACATAAGTATAAAATGAGTATAAAAAAAAGTATTTTACTTATATTTGCATGTGAACTGGCAGCAGGGCATTGTTTCCAAGCCGAATGATCCAGCGCTAAGCCATATCGATAAGAAGAGAAGGGAAATTACAGAGTATAATTGAAAGTAGTTTGGGCAAGCTGAACATTGTTTCCAAGCCGAATGGTTCGGTCCCCTGGCCATATTTGTATTTTCTTTTGAGAACAAAGTCGGAAAGTTATTAAATTTTGGATATTAAACAGTTCAGGGCGGTTAGGCATTGTTTCGAAGCCGAATGATCTAGTCAAATGTCCAAAGAAGAGAGTAGTAATATTGAAACCTATTCGTGTATATCTTAAGGCATGTTGGGCATTGTTTCCAAACCGAATGGTCTAGCATTGTGCCATATGTAAGTTGGGTATAAGGGTTGAATTACTTGAGGATTCATGAACTATCTTATAAAAATTGACTTTGGGATGGTAAAAGTACTTACCGTTGTGGTTTGGTCTGCATGTGACTGAGTGCGACTACTACTTAGTCTGAGTTTCAGTTTGATAGGTAGTTGCTTTAGTTGCTCGCCACATGCTAGAGTCATAGGATTTAGTTTCAATTCCTGCATTTTCTTAGCTAAGTTTTTTTTACTTAGATCGATTTCTGCATTTTCTAAGATTTTTTATTATACTTGGTTTTCTATAAATCTTGGTAAGTCATTGTCTCTACGGGAAGCGCTGCTGAAATTTCTATGAAACCAGGGAGTTGGTCACATTTTGTCATTTTCAGGGTTCAATTTTTTTGATTTTTGGCTTAGTAAAAATATGGGAAGTCTACCTTTTTAAAGGAAGTGCTGCCTAAATTTTTACTAATTCGGGGAGTTCGACAAAACTAGAGTTTGAGAAGTCAAAGTCACTTTAGATTCTGAACTTAGTTTCGTATAAATCTTGGAATAACACTTTCTCTACGGGAAGCGCTGTCGAAATTTATACAAATCTAAGGAGTTAGTTAAAATTTATCGCTGTCGAAATTTATACAAATCTAAGGAGTTAGTTAAAATTTGTCTTAGTTGAACTCAGGTCTTGTTTCTGAGTTCATATCTGAGTTAGTATAAATCTGGGAAGTCTACATTTCTAAAGGAAGTGCTGCCAAAATTTTTACTAATTCAAGGAGTTAGACAAATTTTGACCTTCCATATTTAGAGATCGTTTTTGTTTTCATATTTGGGTTATTATAAATTCTGCGAAGACATTTTTCCTACGGGAAGCGCTGCCGAAATTTTTTTATTTTAGAGGAGTTAGATTATATTTTGACAGGTGACAATTATGGCAGTCCACTGTGCGTAGAGGAGATTCTGCCAAAGATCTACCTTTTCATGAGGCACTGACTTAGGGGTAGACCCAGGATTAGTTAAGTAGAACGATTCTTGGTGAAATCGTGATATGGAGATTACTCTCAATTTGGACTCATAAATTTAGCTTGCAGATTGACCTGTCTTGTGCTACAGGTCCTCTTGAATGTCTGATTCAAAGTCGGGACTAGATTCAACTTAATCCTACAAGGATCACCTTCTGTTATCACTGATAACAAGTCGGTTGTCGATTCGTCGACCTACGACTCAACTCCAATTCACCCTCAACGCTCAACCTAAAAGACTTCAGCCCTGGTGTTTTTTATTGTGTTATTAAGGTTTTCACCCGAACTTTTATTGAATGGTCATTTCACAAAGGTACTGAGTATTTAATTATGGTTGGTTGGACAAAGGTTGAGGCTTGCAAGGCTAAAGCGAGGGGTATGAGTATAGAGGTTGGCTGAAGTTGACACCGTGTAGTGCGTGGACTTTTGATTGACTCTTTGATGTAATTGCAAGTATGTTTTGTGGTTCAGATTTTGGATTTGACTATCTGTATGGCTGTGAGGAGTCTCACTGTGATTGTGAGAAGTGATCATCACATAATTATTCCCCCTTACATGTATATATATATATATGTATGTACTTAATAAAACTAAAAATAAAAAATAAAAACGGAACACGAAAACTAAGTAAAACCGGGTCGTCGCCCCGTTTGCCTTCGGTGCCGCGCACCCCGTTTATCATGTAGAAGTCTCACCGTTGTTGAGGTCGTCCTCCTCACGCACGTACAAGTCACCGGTAGATGCACCAGTCAAACGACAAAAAATTATTCAATCATAGTTTAATAAAAAAATAAAATTTTTTGGTCGGCGTCCACGCCGATTCTTCAGTCATCAAAGATAGAGAGAAATCACGTGCGCCTTAAGTCTACGCGCCCACACATTCTCTACTCTTAGTCAGCTACTCAGTCAACGTAAATCATAGACTCTGCCGCACCTCGCGCGATATACTCAGACTTTAAATCAAAACTATTTTTTGTCGTCTTCAAAAACCAGGGCGGATACCCTTGCAAGGGTATTCGCACCGACAACGTGGTGTGAGTTACAGGGAATAGTAAAGTTGGCCACATTGGTGTATGGCAATGTGACTTTTGTATGTGTCTGTGTTCAATGCAGATTAGTATTTTGAAACTTGTGTACGAGTTTTACTTTGCAGGCAGTGAGAATGACAACCATGTGTCGCACGATCTGCATATTTCATGGGTTTATTTTTCCCTCTTTTATTTATCTCGAGTTCTGAATTAATGTGGTTTGAATTGTTTCTTTGGGTTTTCATCCGAACTTTATTGAATGACCCTTTAACAAAGGGACTGAATATTTTATGAGAAAAGGTTGGACAAAGGTTGAGGGTTGTACGGCTAAGGTGACGGGTATGAGTGCAGAGAGTGGTTGAAGTTGAACCGTGTAGTGCGTGGTCTGTTAGTGTGAAATCCTTGATGTGGTTGCAGGTATGATTGTGGTTTGAACTCTGGATTTGACTTGTCTGCGGTCACGTATATATTTTTGAAGGGAGTCACACAATGATTGTGAGAAGTGATCGTCTCACATTTTATAACCCTTTATATATATACATATTAAGTGTCTGTGTGCCGCCGTGCGTAGGGATAAAGCGGATTTGCGTTGAGAGAAAAGGAAAATCCCCTTTTTGCCTTTGTTCATTGAAATTATTATAGTTGGACGTTGAAGTCCGTGGCGGTCGTCGAAGTCAAACCCTTTTATCTTTTCACAGACTCTGGATGATGGAGCTCGTCTCCATGGCCATAAGCGTTGACGGTCACAAAGGGTCAGAGTTTGTCTACCACCCACGCTCCACAGGGTGGAGAAGAGGGTAAGAATCTCAACTGCCTTAGTGGTTCTCGAGCGTCGAGAGATTGACCCCTCTAGGCGCGTATCAGCCAACATTTTAGTGTTGAAAGTGACCCTCAAGACCATTGAGGGCCACGTGATTATGGGTACTACATAGTACGCCATTATTGCTATTGCTTGCTTATTCATGCATGACTAGTCGATATGAGGAAGTCTGCGTCCGCGTTGTATTTATTATGAATCTCGCATGTGACTCCTAACCAATTTTTTTGTCAAAAAAGTTATGGGTTGGATACAAAGGGACTAAGAGTTTTTTGAGTGAGTAACTTGATTCTCTATTTTGGTGTGGTGTAACGCATGGTAAGAAGGATGGGTCAAAGCCGGTCGGCGATGAGTCACGCTTAGGATGTTCGCCCTCCAGTGCTTCGGCTCTCGTATGGGTCTGCTAGAGGCGTGCGACCTCACGTACCCCGTATGATACAGTGTACGAGAAACACCCTCGGCTAGGCCACCTCTGCGATTGCAACCGAGTAGCTTTCGCACGTGGTTCAGTAGCTTGGCGGGGATACGCCCGTTCGAGGGTGGTGACAACCCCTTGGACGGAGGTAAGTTGTACCTCGCATGACCCTATCCTGTCGTAGGGGTTCGCGAAAGGTATGCCTGGCGCACTCAGCCGGAGCGTCAAAACGCTTCAGCGCGATAAAAAGTCCAACACGAATCCTGCGTAGTGTGGTCGGGAGGAACCCCCTGCGGGACTGATGCGCTCGACAATGGGCATGGAAGACAACGGGTATGGAGTCAACAACTCTGCGCCTTCGGGACAATGAAACATTTTTTACAGTCGTTATCGGAAGCACCAGTCGTCCGCACTGCAACACAGGCAGGGGACAGCCTGGAACCCGGGACCGGGGAGGGTGTGCCCCCCACATACCCGTCTTTGCCGCATGGGGAAAGTCGCACGGTCGCCCAATATCTACAACCGCCCTTTCATTAAACCATCGGCAAGGGACCTGGAATGATCTTTTAGGCCCCAACCTTTTCCAAAAAGGAAAACCGCTCTGGATTTCCTTTTTGGGTAACTGTGGGCATCGTGAAAGCAACACTTCCCGGCGGCGGTGGGGTCCCATCTGCTTCCCATCCCCGTCGGTAGTGGGCAGTTGCCTGAAAGTCGACGACTGCCGAATCCATTTGTCGTCGTCCTGTGGGGTCCCTCCCAAAAGCAAATGGTGCATGCAAGCTTCCCGGCCGACTGTAGAAAGCAAAGGGGCATGAAGCAAAGCTGTTTAACGGGCCCCTGGTGCATAGGTTGCAAATGAACTGTCTGCAAGGAATTTTCGATCTTTGGGGACAAAGAGAAAACTGATGCATTTTGAACAATTTTTTATCTGTATCATTCATATTTTGACAGATGTCCCGAAGGACATGCTGCAACTTTGATGTGCAAAAAAGAAAGAAGATGCAAATATATATATATATATACATTTTTTGATAATTTGCAAAATACCCCCATAAATTGAGATATATGCAAAAATGTCTTTGAAAGATGTGGGTAAAGCAGTGTCGAGCGCATGGTCCCCGCAAGAGAGAGGGGACCTTCCTGGCCGCGTCACGCAGGATTCGACAGGACTTTAGTCGCAAAGCGTTGCCGCTCCGCTTGAGTGCGTCAGCCATACCTCTCACGAACCCCTACAACAGGATAGGGTCACGCGAGGTACAACTTACCTCCACCTGCGGGAGTTATCACCATCCCTTAGGTGGGCGTATCCCCGCCGAGTTACCAGTCTACAGTACGAAAGTTTTTACATGCAATCCTAGAGGTGAATCAGCCAAGGGCATTTTCTCGTTCACTATAGCATAGGGGGTACACGTGGTTCCATGCCTTTATTAGACCCGTACACAAGCCGACGCACTGCGGGGCTTAAGTCCCAAGCGCGACTCGTCGTCGGTCGACTAGGACGCATCCTTCTTACCACGCGTTACACCATACCAGAACAAAAGTTAGATCAATCACACAAAACAAAAACACTCCTAGTCCCTTTAGTATCCAACCCATAACCTTTTGATATCGCGCGCGTACTCGCACAGGAGCAGGCGATCGTGGAGGGCGATCTCCCTTCCCCTCTCTCTCTCTCTATTTGTGTGTGTGTGTGTATGTGTGCCTGTATGTGTGCTGGCTTTTTCTCCCGATCACAAAGTCGATTGATTTTGAATGTATATAAGCTAGCTTTTAGTGAATTGCACACCCTTACATACAAACTAAAACAAAGGCGCGAATGAGAGTACGTGATCGTGGAGGACACTCTCTCTCTCCCTCTTCCTCTCTCTCTCTCTTCTCCGTGTGCTGTATTTCTGCGAACATAAGGCATATTCATTTTGAATGTACATAAGCTAACTTTTCAGTCAAATACACACCCTCACATACGCACAAAAACAAAGG
>BFEA01000211.1:1749990-1760921 GCA_003427395.1 Chara braunii | reverse complement strand
CCCATGAGCTGGAGTGTGCGGGTGGCAGACTGCAGCCACCGAGACACGTGTATGCCTGTACCGTCATACAAGGCGATGTCCGACAAGCGGATGAGTGGTGCGCCACCGTTTTGGCGGCGAGGGGATCGAGGAGCGGAGGCCTGTGCCACGGCTGAGTAAGTCGGCGCAGGTCTTAGGGAAAGGGATGCAGCCGACTGTGCGCCCGGGCCGCATGGGGGAGCGGCGGTGGCAACAGCGGCAGGTTGCGAGGGTGCTGCGGTAGAAGAGGTCGCAGCAACCCCGGGAGTAGGAAGAAGGTAGGAAGGAGTTGTATATGGTGCAGGGCGCGGAAAGCGAGCCTGCATGGGAGGAAGGGTAGAGGAGGTAGGGGGTGCGCCCGGAGGCGTGGCCACCTGTGAGGGTGGGGGTGGCTGAAGTCGTAAGAGGGCGAGGTCGGCCCGGAGCTGGGCAATCTCGTCCGCGAGACCTCGAACGTAGGTTGATCGAGGGGTGGCGGGAGGAAGAGTGGAGGGGGTGGACGCACAAGCGGCGCGGGGCATCCCCGAGGGGGGAGAGCCAAGTGGCGCTGCGGTCGTGCGAAGGGGAGGGAGAAGCGGGGCACCCGGAAAAGTCGAAACCATGGTAGCGGGTTGTTGTACCGTGGTCGTAGTGACCGGGATCTGAGCGGGTGCGCCCATAGACTGAGCGGGGGGCTGGCTCGTGGCGGTCGTCGTGCTAGGGGCGTGGACAGTCACCAAGATGGCCGGGTCAGGGGCAACGGAGGAGGAAGCTTCGTCGTGGCCACCCTGTCGGAGGACGGGGGACCCGGACTGGGAGCCAGGAGATGGCGGACACACAACGTCCTGGAGTTGCTGCATGCCGGTGGCAAGGGTCGCCACCTGCGCCTGTAAGGGCGCGAGGGCCGCGAGTTGTGTCTAGATGGGCGCAAGGAGGGAGGTGAGGAGGGTGTGTAGATCCCCCTGGGGCTGATGGCCCTGGTCCGCTGGCACGGGTGTGGAGCCCGATGCCGTGGTCATCGCCGTGTCGGCGACGTGTGACGCACCGTCGTCCATGGGAAGATGACGGACCGGACTGGAGGGGGCCAGAAGAGGTCCGCATGAGCGGAGGGCGTAGGGGGAAGTCCGCGGTAGAAAGCAGCGAACGGCGCTAGCAAGGCTAGCACGGGCGCCGTCAAAGGGGGAGGGGTGGTTCGGGTCCAGGGTGCCCGAAGAGGACGAGGAAGTAGTGGGGGTTGAGGAACCCTAAACCCTACAAAAACCCTAAGGAAAACCCTAACCGAGGTTTAAGTGGGTAGGGTAGGGTACCGGTGACCTAATCAAGAAAGTAAAAGAGCAAGCATAGGGGGAGGGAAAGGCGGGAGAAAAATAAATAAGCAGCGAGATGTCGAGAGAAAATAAAAATAAATAAGGAAATAAATAAATAATAAAATTAATTAAAGAAATAAGGAAAAGGATGGAAGAAAAAACAATATTTATTTATTTATTTATTTATTTATTTTATTATTTTTATTTTTATTTTAATTTTTGGCAGCATTTCCCTACCCCCCACGGGGTCAATAATATGCCAAGGGAAAGGAGAGACCAAGGTGAGCACACTAGAGAAGCCGCAAATAATAAAAAGAAATTTCAGAAAATAAATAAAGAAATAATAAATAAATAAATAAATAAATAAATGTGTGAGGAGGTGGGGAGAAATGGGTTATCTGATTTTTCAAAAATTTTGGCAGCATTTCGTTACCCCCATGGCGTCAAAGTGTGCCGAAAAGACTAAGTAAGAGAAAATCAGAAAAATTCGGCAGCACTTCATTACCCCCACGGGGCCAAAACGTGTGCCGAAAGCAAGAAAGGCTAACACCTAATCAGATTTAGGGTTGCCGCCAAGAAATTCGAATTTTCAGAATAAATAAAAATAAATAAAATAAATCAGAAAATAAGAAAAGAGGGTGGGCAAGAAGATGAAAAAACTAACAACTGATCAGATTTAGGGTTGCCGTAGAGAAAATCGAATTTCCAGAATAAATAGAAAAATAAATGAAATGAATCAGAAAATCAGAAAAGAGGGTGGGAAATAAAAGATTTCGAATTTTTGGAAAAGAGAAAAGATAATCAAAAGAGAGGTGGAAAGAAGAAAAACAGAAAAAAAATTCGAAGTAGGGGGGAAGAGGAATGAAAAAGTGAAGGAGAAAAGAAAGAAATAGGTGGGGGGATAGAAAAAGATAAAGAGGGAGGTAGTTGGGCGAGAGGAGGGATGGGGAAAGGTGCACAGGGATCAAGAAAGAAGGAGAAAGAAGCAAAGAAAAGAAGAGATGGAGAAAATAGAGTAAAAGAATGGGTGGTGGGAGAAAGGTGGGGTGGGGAAGATGAAAGGAGGAGAGAAAAGATGCAGTGGAAGGTGGGGGAAAGAGAAGGGGTGAGTAAGAGGAGAGTGGGTTAGTAGAGGGAGAGGGGAGAAGGGAGTGATACCTRGCCCTTGGTGTCTCCAAGGGCACAAGGTACACCAAGACCAGGAGGGTCTTGGTCTTTGCTGCAGCAGCCAGTTGGAGGAGAGAGGGGGGGCTGAGATCTTGATCAGCCCCCAGCAGCACTTCTGCAGATGTCCAGATGTAAGGTCTGTTGTGTGAGCAGGGCCTCTCCACTGTAGAGCAGTCCCCTAAGCAGGGGGGTCTTCAGTCCCACCACAGGCTGCCACGTGGCCGTGGAGATGGCCACGTGCACAGGCAGCAGCAACCGCGAAGGGGGGGGGGGGGGGTAAATAGCAACTTTGCTGCTGCTCACTGCTCACTGCCGGGGGGGTAAATAGCCAGCACGGCACCTCTTCAACACGAGTGTGCCGTGCTACAGAACCGTGGATACACTGTGGCAAGTGTGTTATGAGGCTGCTTACGCACGCGCATGGCTCGGCAGGTGCCTGGGTTCAAACCCCAGTGGCAGCAGTTGCATCCCGGATCTTGATAATATAAAATCCGGGAGCGAGGCGGGGTGGGGCAGCGGGGTCGCGTGGCGCGCGCGCGCATGCGGCGGCCTTGGCCTTTGTGCGCACGCGACGTGATGCAGCTTCCTTTTTCGCCACGTGGAGCTCTCCTGCTGCAGCACCTTTCTTCGTTGTTTTTCCCGCTTTTTCGCCCGAAAACGTCCGGAAAACAGCCAAAAACCCGACTGTCGGGTTTTGTCGTATTTCCCTGTTGTGCGGTGTGGTGGGTGGGGGCGGGGACCGTTCCCGCTCCGATACCAATGTAGCGGACCCACCAGGTGTGGTGCTCCGCTAGTGACACAGAGATGGATATGGAGGAAGAAGGGGGGGGGAGCGAGATGGCACAACGCAGCTCCCCACCCAAGACTCCAACGCACGTACTCCAAAATGTGCAAGTGAAGAATGAGACTGAAAACAGACAATGGCTGTGGTATACCCCAGCGGACTGACGGGACTGGACTGGACTGGCTGATACCGACAGAGGTACCGGCCTAGACTGGCCTACCCCGAATATAACACATGCCTGTGAGAACAGGCCAAGGGGCTGGTCTCACAGGCCAACCCGAGGTCTGCTACATGCTGACAACGAAGAATAACAGTTGACACGGCTGCCGCCATGGCTGCCCACTCATGCGGTGTCAACAGCACATGTCCGTCCTCTCCGGCGCCCTCCATGGCCACTACCTCCACAGGGA
Organism: Chara braunii; assembly: GCA_003427395.1. Taxonomy (NCBI): domain Eukaryota; kingdom Viridiplantae; phylum Streptophyta; class Charophyceae; order Charales; family Characeae; genus Chara; species Chara braunii. Next base: position 1,757,256 of record BFEA01000211.1, on the reverse strand, counting down.
TGACGTCTCTCCGCTGATGTCTCAATCCTCGCACCCCAGAGACGTAACCCGCTCAAGAGGTCCGAGAAGCTGTCGCCTTTCCGTGGATGTCGTCCCCCTGGCCGACGATGTGGAGGAGAAGCTCGACTACAATGGACGCACCTGGTGCACGCACGTACACTGACCGGGAGGTGGCCGGAAGGGACGCCGCCGCTAAGGCCGATTCAGCCCTAAACCGTCTGCGCACTGCACGCCGAACGTCGTCGTGGTCACTCCAGCTGTGCTTCAAATTTTGAATTTCAAACGTAGAGGTCCCCCTTTTTTATTTCATTTTTCGTAGCCTGCCTCATGCCCTTTTCCGCCGGACGTCGCTGGACCACGCCGTCTCCACACGGACACCGGATGTTGGACCACGGACATCCCCGCCCACGGCCACATATCTTCATATCAAAATGGCCGCAGGCAGGCCACAAGGAAACGTCCAAGTGGGACGTCCCCAAGGATGTGTGGAACGACACCGCCAAATTCCCTTACGAGCCACAAGGAAAATACCTTCTGGCTCAAGGAACTCGTAAGGAGTGTCTAGCCCTTAAAAAAAAAATGGGGGGGGAAACTAAGTTAATTGGTCCTAGAATTAAAAACATTTGGGCGGGAAACCAAGTTAATTCATCATAGAATTAAAGAAAAATGCAACCAAACATCATTAAACCACCAGTACTTGGGCGACGCCTTAGCGTTAACGCTACGCGATTTCCGCGGCCGGCGGGCCGTCGATAAATCGAATCGACACCCCGCGCTGCTTCGAGATTTGGGCGACCGGCGACGCACGCAGTGCCCAAGTACTGGTGGTTTAAACTTGAATTCCCCAATCTGATCTGGGCCCCAGTTTTCTCTGAAAAGCTCCACGGATGAAAAAAAGACCCCCCCTTAAACTTCTTAAAGCCCTTTTGACAACTTCAAAATTTAAAGTGGGTTCCGGTCTTGTCGAGGGGGGATCGACAACAGCATGTAGCGGACAAAAACTCAACTCGGTTAAACCGCCAGTGCTTGGCCCAGCTATAGGCCGTGGAAAAAAACAGAGTAGAAACATTTCTAGTCGGATGAATTTGGGCGCTCCTGGAGTGGCCCGTACGTTTGCTAAAATCGGGGCTTGTTAACGGGCACGAGTTTAGGAAGGACTGGCTGTTTAATTCATAAAATTGGACCATTTGCAACCAACCATCATTCAACTTGAATTCCGCAGTCTGGGCCCAAATTTCTATTGGTATTTTGGGACTTTGGAACTGGTTCCTAGCACATGTTGTTCCTCATGAAAGGGAGTGGAGTGTTCTCAAACCGGATCTTTGCATCGGCGAGGGGATAGATACCTTTCGGTGAGGTCCCACCAGCAGAGCAGAGAGGATGGGACTGAACGCCTGAATCTGGACGCCTTTTGTGAGAATATGCTGAAAATGACCATTGATCTGCTTTTCTGCATCTTTGCATAAAATGCACCCACATTCCATCCTCTGTGCTAGTGGAAGCTTGTCCCGGGGGGCATAGGACATTGGTCATGGACCAATGGAGGTGATTTTTTTTTTTTTTCGATTGAAAAAAGGAAAAGAATTGCCCACTTTGCAGAGCTGCTTGCAATTCTTTTTTTTTAAGGTTTTTTATGAAAAAGTGCGACGACCTTTAGATATCATCATACAGTTGACCGGTCCAAGGTAATTCAAAATTAAGTTAATTTCATTGCATACTATTCTATAGGTCCGTCGGGATTCGAACCTGGGTCTGTATTTTAAGTTTCAACAGTTCATGGGTAGGCCAATTAGTGCTGTTTGCAATTCTCGAAAAGCAACCACCGCACGACAGTCAGGGCATAATTTTACACCATGTTCCCCTCCCCAAAAAAAATACACCGCAATACTTATATGACTTTTTCTACTAAGCTCTGGACATGACTGCGACCAGATCCGTCAAGGCTCGGGCCGTAATTGCGGTCAGATAAATTTATAAAAGTTTTGGTGTGAGTATGCCCTCAGCCTCCAATTTCCCCACTTTGCACAGTTGTATATAAGCGAAAACAACCAGTCACTGATACAGAGAAGGGTAATTGGCATGCCTCCCCTGCGCAAGGACGAGACGCATAAATTCATAAATGGTCCAAAACCAATCACTGATAGCAATCATTGGTAAATGTACATTGTAGATTTTTTTCACGGAAAAAAGGCCGTTGGGACATCCGTAAAAAGTATTGGAACAATACAGAGAAGGGTAATTAGCATGGCTGTTGTGTGCAAGAATAAGATGTGTACATAGAGAAATGGTCCAGATCAGGAAAAAAAAAAAAAAAAAAAAAAAAAGGCAATTGCTGATTCTGCCAGCGGAGAAGGCAAGAGTTCCCTCGCGACAGCAGTCATTTGCTGTAGCACACATAGATGGAGAATGATCTGGTACAAGTACAACTTAAAGAGCAGAAAACAGAAACATGCAGTCGCACACATCATGCCAAAATGACACAGAGACAAAACCACAGTAATCACAGCAAAGAAAGTTGTATTGAAAATGTCAGCGCACCCAAATCCACCATCGTACCACACACCCAAGAACCGCCAAACGTTCCTGCAAACCTAACGAGCAACGCTCTGCATTGACTCTCTTTGGTGCACAGCACCGAAAGGGAGTCATACCGACGATTAGCCAATATTTATCATCGAAAAAAACATCAACAAATGAAACAACGCCTTGAAAGCCGTACCTACTTGATGTTCTTACTGCCTTGCCCTAATGGGCCCAGCAGGTCCACTAGCGCGTAGCCAGCCTATAGCAATCACGACCTGAGCCTAATTTGCCAACCGAGAACGAAAGTGCGGGGGAGCCCCAGGTCCTATGAAAGCAACACCTACAAACACAGCATGGCAAAACAGTAACAGAGGATACTGCCACCCATCCAAACCTCACTTTCCTAACAACTCCGCAAGCAGTTTCCACATACTAGGGCACTTGTCGCGGGAGAAAGTGCGCAGTGCTCTTCCAAAGTAACGCTCTGGATATCTCCGTCTCGTAAGCGCCAACTTAGAAGCAGAAGGACATGAATCAGTTCCCAATTGATTATCGAGTTTTGATGAATGCGATGTAAGGCACTCATGATTACCGCAAGTTTGGACTTCTTACAAGTCGATGATTCAAAATCCTGGAAAACCCAAAAATATCAGAGCGGAGCGTTCGCACAAAGCTTTCTCATTCTTCATCATCTGGAAGCAACCCACAAAAGAAAAATGTTGCCTAAAAGTTAGTTTACAGCCCAAGAATTCCCACAAAGGTTTTCCATCATCGGTCTTTTTTAGTGTCAAAGCCTCGTCATAGCATTTTTCAAAACGCGTCAAAATTGCCTCAGCGTCACACTCTAGTTTCAGGTCTGTGAGAGTCGAAGGCCATAAAGACAGATGCATCATTGACATATCTCAGACCCTTCGCTAGGCGACAATCATTTCCCAATGTCACCAAGAAATCTCGTTATGCTTTTGCGCACATTAAACATGCAAGGGATGGGCTCGTTGCTTTGCCCATCGGGATTCCAATCATCTGCATCTTGCTTGCCACTGTTAAACAAAATTTCAATTCAAAGGAAACAAAATCTCGAATTACCGAAAAGCCAACAAACTGAAAACCATCAACAACTTTCAACTTACTTAGTACGAAACCCTAAACCTGACGCTTCACAAAAACTCCATGGTAGCCTCTCGATTCAAACCACCATACACACCACTCAACTGCACGAAGAATCGCAGCATGCAGAAGCTTGCTAAACATATCCTTAATATCATACGAGTTGGCAAGCAACTGCGTCCGCAACCCAACTCGCCGCGTCTTCCGATTAACAAACAAAAGACAATCACGCAATCCACAAATAGATTTTAAATTGAAGTGTTTGCTTTTAGGCAAAGAGTACAACAATCCGTTCAGAGCCCGTGGCACTTTCCTACAAGCCCCATTACTCGACTCACTGAAAGTCGGGCAGATCGGCCTACACTTGGTGACATCCTCGTCCTTAGGTAGGGCCTATGCATTACCCAAACTCGCAGCTCTTCCATTCACCCAGGCTCTCAAAATTCTTCTCCTTGTAGTTACATGCGCCTCCTCTAAAAGTTCTAACGCAGTTTCCTTCCATACCACATACCCCTCATTTTCAATAAAGTGCATTTCATAGCATTGTGGTAAATCACAGGGCACATCACCAGCATATTGTCGGGATTACGATTCAATGGTGCGCAAACAAAGGCTTTCAAATCGTGTTTCAACTTCACGACAGATGCGATTTCGTTGCGATCCAAGTTACCTCCGTCGATGACGCAGCCCGTTATATCCTCAACCATAAAATTCACTTGTTCTAGACCCGTCCCTAACCACTTCAAATCACGAAAACCATTGCTCAGTACATTCTTGGCATTGCGTGCAACCTCCGAGCACTCTTCCCAGTCGTCGATCCGGAAATGGACGTGCCCCCCCTGCTTGAGGAAGGGCATGCTGCTGCAATAACAACTAGAGACGCCATCCGCCGCGTGTCGGCGGTGATTATGGATTATATCCCCGATGTTTGGACCTCTTGTCCACACAACGCGAGATCGTCTTCGAACCATCTCCGTGATCGGCTGCTCAAGAAGATGCCATCAGATCGCTTGCCTTATGACTTTTACTACTTCGACCTTCTTCACTCTATCATCATACATGAATTTCGCTACAACCTTTCGACGAACATTCATCTGAAATTTCTTCTTAAATGCATCTGAAACCATCCTTCGAGCCTTTGTTCGGTCCCTTTGCACCATAGTATCTAACCAGCTAAACCTTCGATTTCAACATCAAATTTCTCTTTTTACGTTTATCCTTAAACATACCGACAAGTTTCTGCTTCAAGCGTAGTGTCGTTGGTGATGCCTCAACTACGTCGTGGATGGTCAACCAACCCTCTCGCTCAAACAGGCTCTTGCACTTTCAAAGAGGTCGAGTCTGTTCTCTAGTTACTACCCGTATCTCACCAAATAAACGAGGAATCACACGCCACCCATCAGTCCAAACCGCCCCACCGTTACTGTGGATGTTTATCAGATGTTTGCGTGTCCTGCTAGTAAGGCTGCGTCGTAACTCAACAACCCAAATGGTCGCTTCCCCACCACATCGTTGCAAATCCAAGATTCTCGAAAGTGTCGAGATACCTTAACTGCCCTATCCTCGTTCGACTTTTTTGTCTGTTTCCTTCTTCTTTTTTTCCTATTCGCTTCCTTCCTAGCGTCTTCCTTCGGATCAGTGCCACAACCATGTTGTTGAGTGAAGGAGACAACGTTCGGATCAGTGTCCGCTCAATCGCCTCCAGTTCCTGTCTATCCTCACTAAAAATCAAATGAATTGCCACATAAGCTAAGGCCCCCACTTCTCTAAGCCAATTATAAAGATTTTGTCCCCGCCTCCGTCCACATCCTCTCACACAGTTGAGGTGCTCATTCCAGCGAAAACTCAAACCCCGTCATACCAATGTACGACTGTTTATACCATGGCGATACAATCGTATACATACATCCCTTCAAAGAACGAAGGTCCAATTTTCCCGACTTTTCTAAATCCCTCCAATGCTCAATAAATTTTTCACACCACCGTACCTCAACACTTAACACCAAGGCCAGGACCAGCGCTCGCATACAGTTCGCATCATGCAACTTCCTGCCTCCATGTTATCTCCATGAGGAACAAAGTGCTCCTCCTCATTATCGGTGTGCAAGTTTGGCGACACACTGGTTGGTGTGCTGGTTGGTGCAGAGCTAGCATCAAGAGCGGCGTTGCTGGGGAGAAGCAAGGACAGGAGGAGGAAGAAGACTAGGACTAGGAGGAAGGAGCGTCAGAGGTACTTACCTGGCTATGGTGGATGCCGTCTTCATCACCTTGGTGGGCGATGCACCTGGAAGGCCTCTATTGGGGTAGAGCTACACCAAGAATCTTTGAGGCAGAGTCAGGCATGGCGGCCTGAGCAAGAGAAGCTATAGCTGCTTTGTCTTCAAGTTGTCCTTTGGACAGCAGGGCGATGCCCTGGTAGTCCGCCACAGCCTCGGCCTTGGAGAAAGGAGGAAGAAGGGCGGCCATGGCTATGGTGGACCTCATGTGATACCTGCAGTAGAAGTGGGATTCGGACATTGATTCTGGTTCAGTCATTCAACATTGTTATTATTATTTCTTGTTTGAATAAGAGAGGAAGAGATAAGGAGGAGGAGAGTGGTTGGCGAAGAAGAAGAGCATTATCATTGGTCTATGCTGGTGTACATCATCTTTTTCTTCATTCTTTCTTCTTCTTCAACTTTCCCTCTCTGTCCTCTCAAGTTCATTCATTTTTTTTTGCAATTGGACGGCATTGTACTTTCTAAAGAATGTGTACTTTGAAATTGGCTAGGATCATAACATTGGTATCGGAGGGGATTCTGCTTGTCGGCGAGAGTTGACTTTGTCGCTCCAACCCTAAACTAAGTGGAGGGCTACCACTTACTGTTAGGGCTGGAAGTTGAGGAAAGTGGGGCAGCGTGGTTAAGGGAAGTTGCCCCCACATGGTTAGGTTGTGTTGGGTAATCAAATTATTATGCAATGACCTAACTAGGTTGTGTGAGAGTAAGATCGAAGTGGCGAGGCACTTCGAGAAGACTTCGTGTGACATTTGGGAAAGGCGTCAGTGAGAGGCATTTGCATCCGGAATCTGATTGAAGGGAGACACTTGGCGACTTTAGGGCTTCCCTCAAGTAGGTGATCTTGAAGGAAAACAACCATTCTGCATCTACGGACTGCAAGTTGCTACCTTGTTCTTCAGCATTGGCGGGGGATCTGGCATTGCACGTTGGTGTTGGGGTCCAAACCCTCGTAGTGGATAGGACACTAATATAGGGGTTGCGTTAAATGGGTCATGAGGACCATATGAGAGGGGGGTGAATTATATTCATCTTGAAGTTCAGGCCACTCAAGGAGGTTAATTGGGCTCGATCGATAGGCGGGATAAGGCTGTCAAATTTTCTTACCTTTCAAAGACTTTCTTTTTTCACAACTTCGAAAAGAAATAAAGTTGGCAGCGAGCAAGTAATGCAACCTCCAAGCCGGCACGCTGCACAACAGAAGAGCAACGGCGGCCCTCGAGATCAACTCGCTCCTGAGTACGGCTTGTTACCGATGAGCTCACCCACCCACCACCACTCGCAATTTAAAGAGAGAGAGAGAGAGAGAGAGAGAGAGAGAGAGAGAGAGAAGAGAGAGAGAGAGAGAGAGAGAGAGAGA
>BFEA01000211.1:1714228-1731728 GCA_003427395.1 Chara braunii | reverse complement strand
GCTGCGAAACGGCACCCGGGTACTTCGTGAGAGTCGCAGCAGCATGCACGCCACGACTCTGAAAAAAATGGCTGGGAAAATGTACTGGTGGTTTTAAGGAAACTCAAATGACAGGCAACCGCTTGCTTGTTGTAATGGGATGATGGACTTGATTTTTCCAATAGGTGCTCCTCCCCACAATAGAAGGTATGGTTAGTATAGCTGTATTTGCGACAACTTTCGGTCTATATTGTCCCGTCGTTTGGCCTGTGACGTGGGGGCGTTGTCTGCATGTGGAACTTGTCTTGTCATCTAGGATTTGTTTGCCCCCTGTTCTGTAATGTTTGGCTGTTCCCTTCCTCTTTTCATTGCCGCTTCGCCTTTTGGCTGTGTGCAAGTGGGTCCATATGACACACGGGGGTGGGGGCAGCCACCGCTCAACCTACATCCACGTGGGCGGCCTTGTATGCAAGAGGTTCTGAACAGGGGGAGTTGTAAGAAAGACGAATAAAAAAATGAATTTATTTTTCTTTGTTTTCTTTCTGTTTTCCTTTTGCTTTTGCGCTCTGACAACTTTGTGACAATATATATATGAGTCGGTGAAACTCCGACGAAACAGTTTGTCACAGCCCCTCGTTTGTTGTCCTCTTCTCTCTCTCTGCCTACGGTTTACCGGGCAGTTCTGTTTGTGACGATATATATATATATATAGGGTTCAGCCTCCTGATGAGTCGGTGAAACTCCGACGAAACAGTTTGTCACAGCCCCTTGTTTGTTGTCCTCTTCTCCCTCTCTGCCTACGGTTTACCGGGCAGTTCTATTTGACGATATATAGATATATATAGTGATAATGGCCATACGTTCTATTCAGGGAAAGACGGTAGTTTATCCCCCCAGAATAGGACATACGGTCATTATAGCTGTATTTGGGGAAACTTGTAGTCTAAGGTATAGTGGGACAATGGCTGTGCGTTGTGTTGGGTGGAAGATGGTAGTTTATCCCTTGAATAGAATGCATGGTCATCATGAATGCATATTAAGCTGTTTTCTAGTCTGATACAGGCATTATGAGGGCGGGTTGTGTTTGGAAGAAGACAGTTCATTCCCAACGACCATACCATTGGTTCTGCCTGCGATCGTGCCAGCCGGCAGGTAAGTGTTTGTATCTTGTAGTGGTAGGGTAGACCTTGGTTTGAACCGTGCGATTCGATTAATCATATTGATGTTGAAGTCCTGCTTCCTTTGAGACTTGGATTGGATACCTGCTGGCACAGCTATCGCTGACTGTGCGCATTATGAAATCCTACACTGTGGCAAGGACTGGTTGGCCTTTTTTTTGCACTCACACAGAGACAGAGAGACAGACACACACACACACAGCGAGCGAGCGAGCGAGCGAGAGAGAGAGAAAGAGAGAGAGAGAGAGAGAGAGAGAGAGAGAGAGAGAGAGAGAGAGAGAGAGAGAGAGAAATGCAAATAAGAAAAATGTTATTGGACGCTATCAAGGTTCATATTGATTACTAATAACAGAGGAGTATGATGTTGGGGCAAAGGGAAATAACTACCAAATTGGACCAATTAATTATAAGAATCGTAAATGAAAATGAAAATGATTTAGGCAAAAAAAAAAAAACACTCTTGGCAGAATTAGCCATCGTCCAAGGCTCACATTTCCTAAGCAGATTCCCTGGCCACCGCTCCCTGGAGACAAATTCCCTGTTTTGGGTCTATTCACTTCTTATGATACTTCGATTGGAGGCATTGATTACAAGGCAGGTTGTGGGAAAAGAAAGGAGGACTAGCGCTTGCAGATTAATATCTTTAAATTGATTGATTAAGAAATTAAAAATATAAAGGAGACAAAAATTTCCTCAATAGCACCTAGTTTTTCATAATTTTTCTTTCCTTTTTGTTCTCTAACGTACCTATCAGTTGACGGTATATTTCATTGACCCTGCATGGTCTTCTTGTTCGTTGGCAGTCCACTGTCATTGATTTTTTTTTTTTAATCATGCATCGGTATTTGTTTTGTGTAAGAAAGATCTCTCTCTCTCTCTCTCTCTCTCTCTCTCTCTCTCTCTCTCTCTCTCTCTCTCTCTCTCTCTCTCTCTCTCTCTNNNGAGAGAGAGAGAGAGAGAGAGAGAGAGAGAGAGAGAGAGAGAGAGAGAGAGAGAGAGAGAGAGAGTCATCATCAGCACTCTGAGATGGAAGCGGCAGATGCGGTCAGGAAAGCTAGCTGGCCAGCTTCCCACCATGGTTGTGATATGCACATTAACGGACAGGTTGGGATACCTCTGCCTGTCTGTTGGTTTATGAAATGTGCACCTGGTAATTGGACTCCTCTCTGCCTTCTCTGGCCTCAGGCTCCTCTTGCCAACTCTTCACCGATTGTTTGCTTTTGAGATGAAGAACCATGAACATTGAAATTTGTGATTCCATCATGTTGATGGAGGAGCCCTTTCACAGCGCCCTTTGTTATTATGAAATGAACGGGAAGATTTATCTCAAAAAAGAGTCGTCACATGCGAGCAATTGCGCTGCCATCATCTGAGTTTGAAAATTTCTCTCTTGCAATCCAGATCTCGTTCCTCGTGAAGTCGCTGAGAAATGGCTGAAGTATTTCAGAGAGGAATTGCCAACTGTGGCTTTCAAGTGCTCAACGCAGTTGCAGAAATCGCATCTGGGGCAGAAGTCGTTGCGGCCAGGAATGACGGACGGGGATTTGCTGAATACGAGCGAGTCACTTGGTGCAGACACTCTTCTTCAGCTCTTGAAGAACTATTCAAGAAATCAGAAGGTGTGTCCTCTTGTGATGCATATGGCTATCCCTCCCACCCGTTTTCTGTGATAAAATGCCTATTCTCCACGCACCGACCATGGCCATGTCATCGACTGTGTGACAGTGTGTGGCGTGGAGATCGACCGCCTGTTTGTTTCTGTTGTTGTGCCTGCCTCAACGTCACCGACACCCTACGGTTTTCCAAGGGGAACGTCAGACGTTGAGCTCAGTTCTCATCGACTTGCAGTCGTCCTTGTGCGCTGTGGGGTCCTTGGAGGCTGACATTGATGTTGAGGTGGTGGTTTCTTCTTTCTCTGATTTCGAGTGTAGGGAATCGCAAAAAAAAAAAAAAAAAAAAAAAAGTGTAAGAAATTGCAGATGTGTCAGGAGAGCTTCTGAGTGCAATGGAACTTGGAATTACGGATGGAAAAGGAGACCCTCCTCCCATGTAAGTGTAATGGTTTAAACTTTAAATTTTAAACCGACCCTGCTGTTGACAGCTTGAAAAAAAAAAAAAAAAAGTACAATCTAGACTTGGCATGCAGTAAATGGGGTGAGTTGGTGGCTTTTGTTGTCACTACCTAGTTTGGACTGTAAAGGTCTGGTTCCTTGCTTTGTTGCCACGTGGCACATCTGTTTGTTGCAAGTTTTCTCTCATTTTGTACGTCTTCAACCAGCTCGCTCCTCTGTAGTGGGAGCAGCATCTCGTTCCTGATCGACATATATGCGTTGATGAGGTGCTCTAGAGCTTCTTGTGAGAACCCATAACCCTGGGTTCAGTGTGGGAGCAACATCGTTTTGTTCCTGATCTCTATGGATGTCTATGATTCCTGACCTCCTCTCTCTCTCTCTCTCTGTGCTTGTCTTGCAGCTGGATGCAGTTGGATGTTTTTATAACCATGTGATTGACGGCAAACCCATTTTGTGGACATTCGTGAATACTGACAGCTGTCCTCAATGACTCCTCTGTGTGTGTGTGTGTGTGTGTGTGTGTGTGTGTGTGTGTGTGTGTGTGTGTGTGGATTTGGGTGAGTGGGTGGCTGCCTTTGTTTATGCAGCTGAAAACATCTGTGACCGTTGGTGTGGTTGGTATGCCCAATGTGGGTAAGAGCAGTCTGATCAACAGTCTGAAGCGTTCGAGAGTGGCGAATGTGGGATCGATGCCGGGTGTGACGCGATCAATGCAAGAGATTCATCTTGATAAGCATGTGAAGCTGCTGGACTGCCCAGGAGTGGTTTTCGCATCTGCGATAGGCAACGAATCTGCTGCTGCTCTGCGCAATTGTGTGAAAGTGGAGAGCCTTCAAGATCCCATAACCCCAGGTTGGTCCAGATTGCCTTGCTGTCATGCTCCCGGTTTCCTTCTTTTTTCTTTCTTTCCATTCTAGTTCCATCTGGATTCGAACTCCTGTCTGTCTGTATTTCAACAGTTCATGAGTGTACCAACTGAGCTTCACCCGTCAGTCTGCTCCTGTTTTCTCGGTGTCGGTGTTTGACACAAGTTCTGGCAAATCATCGGGGCATACTCACAGTAGGACGTTTTCGACTCATCTCTGGACGTGTTTTGCAGTCAGATGCATCCGGGTCTAGCTGCAAATGCGGTCAGATACGTTTAGGAAAGTGCCAAGTGTGTGATTATGCCCTCATATTATGATTGATCTGGAGGCTGGATGTGCTTTCTGTTAGGTATGTCCATTTGCTTTGGTGTAGTTTATTAGTTCTCGGGGCTCGCTCACCTACACAACACTCTACATGCATTTCAACGCTGTCCGGACGCGACACATTTGAAATTTTGGACTTGTACGAATGCACCTGGTTCTGAAGGCGTCCAAATGCATGTAGAGTGTCGTGTAGTGGAGCGAGCCCCCTCATTTGTTCCGTTTGCTTGTTTGTTTGCTTGAACAGTTATGGGGTAATTGTAGCCACCTGAGCTATAAGTGCTCTGGTTTTCCCTGTCATCTGTTGAACTCGTCCGAATGCACCTGGCCCCAAAGGTATCCAGATGCATGTAGAGTTTTGTGTAGTGGAGCGAGGCCGCTCGTTTGTTCTGTTTGATTGTTTGTGTTTTGCTTCGTTTGTTTGCTTGAACAGTTATGCTATTTTCTGTTTTTTGCATGTGTAGCTACCTGAGCTATAAGTGCTCTGTTTTTTCCTGCGAATGCACCTGGTCCCGAAGGCATCCAAATGCATGTAGAGTTCTGTGTAGTGGAGTCGGGCCCCTCATTTGTTCTCTTTGATTGTTTGTTTGCTTGAGCAGTTATGGGATTTTCTGTTTGCATGTGTAGCTATCTGATCTCTCTGAGTGCTGTGGTTTTCCCTGTTGTCTGTCTACCTGTTGTTTCTCTTGTATACAGTGAGGGAGATCTTGCGATTGTGCCAGAAAGACAAGCTTATGAGCATTTATAGAATAGGTCGATTCAAGGACGCCGACGAGTTTCTGAGGTCTGTTGCATTTTCACGGGGGAAATTGAAGAAGGGCGGAGTGGTTGACGTCAATGCAACGGCGATGCTTGTTCTGAAGGAATGGAATGAGGGTAAGATACCTTATTATACACTTCCGCCTAAGCGAGAGGGGGCCGAGCCGTTGGAAACGAAGCTTGTGACAGAGTGGGGGAAAGAGTTTGACGTCGATGAGGTCTTCAAGAATGAAGAGTCCGCAGTAATTTCAGGATTGCGATCGCTGACGGATGACACGTTTGCTGAGCTTCCACCTGGTGAGCCGGTCACCATGGAGATGGGGGAAATGGACGAAGATGGGGACAATGACATGGAGGAGGAAGAGGAGGAGGAGGAGGAGGAGGAGGAGGAGGAGGAGGACGGCGATGATGACGATGAAGAAGATGGTAATGAAGATGAGGAGGGTGCTGATGGTGGCGACGAGAAGGTAGAGGAGATGGATGACCAGGAGACGGTAGCGCCACAACCGCCTGTAGCTAGAGGGCAAGCATACTTGCATCAAACTGAGAAACTGTACGATGTCGAGGGGATGTTCAACCCTCACAAGGCTCGTGCGGATAAGAAGCGGAGGAAGAAGGAAGTGAAAGTGCAAGCAAGCAGCATGCCACAAGGAGAGGGAAGGGGGGAGGAGAGCAAGAAGAGGGAGAAGAAACCTGAAAAGAAAGGTAGCGCAAAAAAAGACAAGAAAGGTAGTGTAAACAAAGACAAGAAAGGTAGCGTAAAAAAAGACAAGAAAGATGAAAGCATGGAGGCGGACGATGGGAGCGACTATGACTTTGCAAAGGATTACAGCTGACGTACACGACAGATTGGCGTCAGACGATGAGTACAATGGTCTTGTAATTGTTGGGCCTTTCCTTGCCCTAATAATTTTGCTGCGGAGAGAGAGAGAGAGAGAGAGAGAGAGAGAGAGAGAGAGAGAGAGAGAGAGAGAGAGAGGCAGGGCAAGTGATGTTCACTTAGGACCTGCAGCTGTGTTTAGGAGTGTCAGTGTATTTTTCTGAGATAGGTTTTCTCATCGGTAAAGTAGGAAGTGATGCCAGGTGCTCCTAGAGTTGAGGTAAAAAAGAAGTGTTTGCGCATAGTAGCTGTCTCTGTGCTACTCTGTTGCAGCTTTCTATTGGCGGTGTTGTTTGCTTGAAGGTGTTTCTGTGTCCTTTCTTCTTTGGTGATCAGCTATCTATATCCACCGTTCAAAGTGAAACGAAGATAAATTTTACCCGAAGGACTTTTTGTGGCATTGACAGAAAACCGTGGTGAAGGCAAAGGAGGCGGTGCGTTACCTGTGTGTTGTTCATTTCTTTTGCTGCTTATATTTTGATGTTTTTTTTTTTGTTTTGTTATTTCTTTTTTAATTTTCTGTTTTCTTTCTTGTGAAAAGATTGATTTATGAGAATGAACTTTTGTGTTTCTGTTAATCATCACTGGCGGAAGACAGGGGCACAGGAAGAAAGATGGATTATACTTACGGCGTACTCACGCTAGCACTGTTGGGAATGTATGTGACCACATTTACGGCTGGACTTGTATGGATCTGATGGGCGTACTCACGCTAGCATTGTCTTAAATGTATGTGATCACATTTACGGCTGAACTTGTATGTATCTGACCACGATGCCGTCCAGAAACAAGTGAAAAAGTGCTATGTTTGTGCTACGGAGTGAAAACATGATGCTCGAGGATGAGTAAGGAATGAACACATGTGTTCTTTATGACATCCGTCAAAATTGGAACGATACACAGAAGATAAGCATGATCCCTGTGCAAAATTGGAACGATACACAGAAGAGTGTGCCCCCCCAAAGCAGGACGTCTATAATGGCTTCATAATGGTGTGCTGGTGCTGGTTGGCCTGTCTAGTTGTTGAAATCCAGCAGGAGTAATTTGGGTTTGCTTTGCTTGCATAAATGCATGCAAGGGGGGTGGTTTGCCTTGTTGATTAAAGTATGTCAATTGAGTGCGCGTTGTCGGAAGAGGGCAAATTTTGCGCTTTTGCGCGTCCTAGTGGGCAAGGTTATGAGGACAAAGCGTAAGGAAACCCCTGGTAATCTTTCCTTCGGGGTTGCAATCCCCCTCACGCCCACACAATTGATACCCTGCTCCCAACAAGGCCTGAGGGGAAGTTATTGCAGTCCCAGTGTGAGTACATGCAAGTTCAGCATGGCACTCCCAGGGATAGGCGGCCCCGTTACTGTATATACAGAGCCGAAGGCACATACTTGATCCTTGTGATATGTTCAGATGCCAAGGCATACGCTTACACGCCCATGATGTGTTCGGACCCCGAGGCATATTCGTCACCCTTGTGATGTGTTCGAGAATTGTACTCTGTAATCCCGAACAACTCTGCCTTATGTGTGAATAGCCAGGACGTATAGTTCAATGCGATTGGGACTATAGTAGTACTTAGCAAATACTTGGCACACAAGCTTTTGATAATTCATGAACTCCATGCTGAAGGGGGAAAATCTGTGATGGGTTTGAAGGGCCAACAATGAAGGCTACTGTCACCGAGTTGCACGGGGGAGGCGAACTTGTCTGTTCTGTTACGCACTAACAACACAGAATAGACGATAGGTGAATACGTGTGCCGCGATCGAAGAAGTGGCTTGGGCTTGCAAGTGCACTTGTATCTCAGCAAAGCAAACATTTGACTAATGTCTTGTCTTGTCCAGAGGGACGCTGTTGCTATGCTCTTCTTCCTCTCCTTTGTCTGCTTTCTACAAGTAGATGAGCATCAATTGGGTAATAACTTTCTGATGCCTCATCCTGTCTCTCTTCCTTCAGCTTGTTCTAGCTGTGCTTCGATTGCCTTCTGCCCCGTCGTCATGGTGAACTTATGGTGTTATGGGGCTCAAATGCCTGCTTTTTGTGGTAGGGGGTCCAGAAAGGGTCTGTGAGGCATCTGTAAGGAATATCTGGTTCGTGTTTGCAGCGTTTGCACCGCTTGATGATTCAAATTATCATGACCTTTTGAATGTCTCCGACGACAGATGGTTTGTTTGTATGCCAAACAGTGATACACCAATCACCCAAGGCTGATACTTGGGGGGTTTGGGGGTGGTTCTGTTCGTTGAAGCAGCACCCAGCCGTCCCCGTATTGTGATGGTTATGAACTTGACCCATCACGGTTAACGGGGTCCCAAATATTCGCCGTTTTCGTTGGCAATTGCGGTGCGAACTTCATCAAAATTTTTAAAAACAAACGATATGAGACCATAGTGCAAACATAAAAAAACGAAACAGGCCAAAAAGAACGAAAAAAAAAACAAAAAAACACTATGAAACCCTAACACAAAGACACTGTCCGAGTCAAAATGAAGCGTCCAACGAATTCAACAAAATGCCAACTTTTTCGTTATTAATCCAAACATGTCAAAACTGCACAATATATCACACAAAAAGAAAAACAAGAAAAAAGCAAAAAATCAGCACAATATGACAGTTTCAGTGCAATTCGGTGCAAAATTCGTCGAAAATAACACCCCTGGTTAACCTCGTGTGAGATGCAGACATAGCCAGCATTTCTTCTAACTGGCTATGCCTGCATCTAACTTGACCCATCAGTTAGATGCAGACATAGCCAGACGTATCTGTGGTTGACGAAGGGGGGCTGGTCGGGTGCTGCTCCCACAAATTGCTTTCTCTTGAGGTAACCCAAGGCTGATGCTGGCACTGCCAAAAAAAAAAAAAAAACAACGAAGGCTGATGCTGGGCAGTGCCTGTCAATTTGATGCAGCTGAAGAAGCAGTGTACCCGGCCTGCATGTGTTGCAGCTGAAGAAGCAGTGTACCCGGCCTGCAGTGTACAAGGCTGATGCTGGTCTGATGATGGCATTGCGTCTTTCTATGGGTGATGAAGGAAAGTACCCTGCCTTTTGAAATTTGATGCTGCTGAAAGAAGCATTGGTACCCTGCCGTCAAGAGTCAAACAAGAATGAATACCACATATAGATATAAAAGAGTAAAAGCTAAACTTCCTACTACTATAGTCAAAAAATTGACTGTTGCTTCGTGTTCAATATTGAAAATGATATAGCAATTGTAAAACAGGAAAACTCAACAGAATAGCCATGATTTTGAAAGCTGCCTTCTCCTCATCGGGGGACAGCCATATCTTTTTCTCTCACCTCACATATCTTTTAACTCCCCATTCTGCCATGTCATCCATGGAACATATCTTTCTTTTCGGAACCTACCACTTCTCCTAAAGGCTATACAGGGGACCCCTGCAAGCATAGCCGTCTACCTCTCTTCGGTGAAGGCAGGTTAAGTAACCAGTGGCTTCATGATTGTGAAATTAAAATCTTTTGTAAACGAGTGGATGATCCACTTAAACAATACAATTCGCGTGTACCATCATCAAAATCATTTTGAAACAAACGCTCCGTAAACTCTTCCTGTGATGAGTAGTCAAGCTGCAAGCTGGCTGAAGATGAAAGGCGCTTTAGGCCCGTTGGTACACCAATGGACTGTTGAAATATAGACCCAAGCTTGAATCCAGATGCGGTCAGATTAACAAAAAAAATTAACCCACTTCTGAATTACCCAGGGCCGGTCAATTAAATTACAAGAGGCCGTCGTCCTTACGTAAAAAGGGAAAAAAAAAAAAAAAAAAAAAATTTAAGAAAAAACAAAGTGATTTGAGGCAAAAAGAAAAGCAGAAAAAAACAAAAGAGTGCATTGCGGATCCACTACACCACTGCTCGCATTCCATATCAGCACCTGATGGGACTTGCTCCACAACTCACTACATGCATGGAAGACAACAAAATATGTCCGTGTATCTGTCTATGGTCTAGCGGAAGATTCATTCTCATTTTGCACATTTGGCGAGTAGTGGAGCGACGCCCAATGCATGCCACCATGGCAGAACACAAACTTGGCCAACCTTCGTTCCTGCGCAAAGGGATGTAGATTTTGTGGATGTGAAGGGTTATGTGCGGTCACGGTTGCCCCGCAGTCTTCCTTTTCCGTGGAAACTTTTCCAGATCTTGTTGTTGATAGACTTAGTGGTACTCCTTTGTGCTTCTTTCATGTCATCTATAGATAAATTGGTGGGAAGGTTCTCCGGCATGAGTACTGCCACAGCCAGCACAATCTTGTTTTATTATCTGGTCTTCTTGCACATGCCAAGTGCATCTGGAATGTCTCTCTCTCTCTCTCTCTCTCTCTCTCTCTCTCTCTCTCTCTCTCTCTCTCTCTCTCTCTCTGGGGCCCGCACTTCTCTACTGCTTCCTACTCCCTGCACATAGTTCACTATTCCTCTCTCTGGGATTTCCCTCCATTACCCCTTCCATCTGGTTTCCGTGTCTCTTCTTTTCTCATCTGAATTTCTGTCTGATATTGGGTCACAGCGGTCCTCTGGAACGGATGGGGAAAAGGGCTTTCTATTTTTTTGTGACTTGTTATTATGAAAACCTCCACGGGCACTTGCCATGTTGATTGCTTGACATTCCTGGTCACAGCTTGGGAGCTTGTTAACTTACTTCATGCTGGGTCTGATGCATAGCTCCAACCCCTGACACACAAGGTAACAGTTGAAACTTGAGAGCCTTCCACTTGATGAAGAGCCACTAGTACCCACTACTTAAGACTTCTCCAGCATTCCGAATCGTGTACCTTACAATCACAGATAAGCACACATTTATATACACTATCAGACAAAAACACACACACATAGACATGAGAGAGAGAGAGAGAGAGAGAGAGAGAGAGAGAGAGAGAGAGAGAGAGAGAGAGAGATTATACGCAAATACACACACACACACACGCAAGCTTACAGGGTCGAGTTACCCTTGGTTACGATGCAGGTTGGGAGGGGTATGGCCTATTATACCCAATGAGGCCCAGTGTATGACAAGCCGAGAAGACGAAAGGACCCCCGGGCTGAATTAATAATAGTATAGTACGAAGAAGACCAGCAGGGGAGTTAGCCCCTGAGGCGAATGAGTAGGCCTTTTCGACAAAACGGAAGAAAGAAGGGGTCTGGACAAGTAAAAGTTTTCATGAAAGTGGCGGGGACTAATCCAAAGGGTAAAACTTTGGACTGGGAACGGGCCTTGCTGCAAAATCAGGGAAGATTCATAAAACTAAGTAGAAAATGGGGGATTAGTCTAAAAGGAAGGCCAGGTGTGCAAACACTAATCGTATACTGTTTATGGAGAGTTGGCGCTAATCCAGGTGTGCACACACTAATCGTATCCTATTTATGGAGAGTTGGCGCTAATCTAGTCCTCTTCAACCGGTGGAGCATGCATACCTTGGTGTTCGGAACGATAACCCGAGCACTAAGACTCGCATGACTCCCCTGCCGGGATTTTGCCGACGACACGCCAATATTGTGCCAGCAAGCGCGACTGCCACACTCACAGCAGCCATTGTGCCAGCCTCTCTGATCGCCGCTCTGATCCCCACTAGAGGTCACTATTGCTATTGCTGCCGCACCATCGCCAACCTGCTCGGTTGGTGTCTTTTTGGTCGAACTGACACTGCGGCCTACGCTCTCGCTGGATCCACAGGGGAGAAAGGAGCACGGAAATGGACGCTGCATTCCACTTTGAGCAGACACTTGACCTTCACTTGGCAGATCAAGGAATAGGAGGCGTTGATGTGAATGAACATGGGGATCCACGGCCAGAGGTGAAGGCTATCATCGCAATTATCCGCGTATTCCCATCCCTTCCATCTAAAACCAGCCCTAGTTACGTAGTATCCTATCAAGCTCTTCATAATACGGTCCTCGTGCATATACTATCATCATTGTGCCTCTGTGCTTTCTTATACAGACTACCTCTCATGAGCTGGCCTTTGGCCGGGTCAGCGAAAAGCATGTTTAAGGGAATTTGCCATTACCCCAGCCGGGTGTAACGTTTGACCCCTCACCTACACCCTTTTTGTGGTTAAAGTTGTTCCGTAAAACGGTGATTGTTTGCCTATGTATGAGAACCAAAGTATACTATATTATTTTATCAATCGAATTACCTTCTCTGTTTTGTTTCGAGCATCGCTTCACAATTTTTTTTAACGCGAGAGCTTACCACGATCTTATGTGAACGTTGGTGTCCAGTGCTGTGGTGTGATGGGTTATTTGTGTTGTGACAATGTGTGACAACATGAACTTTTTATTTTCATTTTATTTTTTAATAAAGGGGGACAACATGATGTCGATTCGTCTTGTCAATTTCTTTTGTCGATTGATCTGGTGGGAGTTTATGGGATTTCTGTTCGCATGATAGGTTGGTATATGATGGGGGGATGGGCGAGTCATTTGATGTATGCAGGGTGCCTACAAAAGCGAACCCAGACAGGGAGGTCCCCGGCATGAGAATCAGCACGGGCGCAGCGCTGCCGGGAGAGCTGCGCCCGGTTTTCGATGGCGCTTTCACACGGCACAGTTTCACACGGCACGGTTTCACGATGCGGTTTCGCCGTTGAGGTGGGCAACGAGGGCCGCGGCGCGTTCATGGCTCGTTCTTGGAGGTTGGCGATGAGGGGCGATGGAGCAGGGCGGGCGCGTTGCGATAAGGTGTGTTCACACGGACGCCGGGTACTACGTGGCGGGTGAGCAGGGGCGATTGGGCACGTTGCCACGGATACTGCGTGGCAGCAGGTGTGGGGATATCGGAAGTGGACTGCGCAGCTGAGGATGACAGCGAGATTGTGTAACGGGGTGGGGCGGCCATGTACGAGCTTGAGCATGGCTTCTTTGCCATGTCTCGTTTCTCCTTGCCTTATCCTTTCACACCGAGCAGCGTGCTTAGAGTATGCTTTTCGATTGTAGGAGGAGAGGGAGGCGCGGGGGGAGAGTTGGGTTCCAACATCAGCTTAACCAGGAACAGCAGCAACATCCATCGTCTTCGTCCGATGAGTTGAGCGGCTCCAGCGGCAGTGTGGACAGCGTCTTTATCGGGCTTGAACGGGCTTGAACTATAAGAGTAGCGCTATGTCTGCGAGGGAACTGCTGCTGCTGCGGTTGATATCGGAAGTACGGGTACTTCTCAATCGACTGCCTTTTTGCCCCCTGGTCTCTTCCTTCAGGTGATAAGATGGAGGCGCCTTACGCGGTTGTTGGGCAGCTTCCTTGAAGGTCCGGACTTCCTGTGGACCCTTGTCGGCGGGCTCGACAAGGCTGTTACACACCATTCCTTGGCTCGTCATGAGCTGGGGGTGGCCTGGTAAAACTTTCGTGTCGCTAGCCGAGAATATCAAGGGCGTTTTGTGCGCCGGAGTGCTAGCAGGTGACGGGCGAAGGAAGGTAGATTACCTTATTTTCCGAAGGCAGGCAGGGGTCGGGTTGGGGCTGAAAAGACTGTGAGGAAGGCGACCGGGGGGGGGGGTATTGTGCAGAACGGCAGCGGGAGAAGATCTTCAAATAGGTAAAGACTCATTTACCCTTGTTTCATCAGTAAAGTACGGCCGCGGCAGTGGGAGAAGATCTTCAAATAGGTAAAGCTTCATTACCCTTGTTTCATCAGTAAAGAACGGCCGACGGTACGGTTTCAGAGTATGCATATCTTTGGCGGGAAGGGTAGGTTGGTCGTTTTTGGCATCGGAGTATGTTATATCTGCAATTTTAGTGATCTGTTCTCTACTTCTTGAATCGCTGTTATATTCAGAAATCCGTCCAGTTTTTTGTGCGAAATAATTCTAGATAATTTCTGTTCAACAGATTTTCGTTGACCGCTTCCTTGGTGAGCGATATTGCTTGAAGTGATCTTTCGTAAGTTTCGGTGGATCTCTATTCATGTCTATTCATTGATGGGTATGTTTCTTGTCATATAGTTGTTATTTTCAATAAGCATTTCTTATCACGATCACAATCACAACTGTGATCAGAATTATCTTCTGGATTTTTTATATTCATTAGTCCAATTTAGACATATTCTTATCTCTAAATTCCATTTCCCAAAAGACCACAGATGATTTCCTCAGTTGGTTTTAATTTCCATTCCTAAAATCTATGCTCTCAAATCATTTATCATTTGGAATAATTCTAATTATAAATCCCAGATCTGTCGCTCCTTTTTAATTCAAAAATTCGAATAGATGTTTCAGATAGAATTCCTGGAATTCGTTTTTGATTACCATTTTCCAAAATTAGGCCTCTAAAGGAATTTCTGTCCTAAAAATTAGGGGAGAGAAGCCGGGATTGGGGATGGAAGGTAGAAAGGGGTTCTCAACAGAGGAGGGTTATCGGTCAAGGTAAGTAGGTTAAGGACGGTGCTGGGACGACTCAGGCCGGTGCTGGAGCTTGTGCTCTGTGACCCGGGGGGGAGCTTGAGGCCTGCGAAGTTATGCTGAGTGCATAACCAGACCGTCTAACGAGGCTGGCGCCGGGGTATTGACCCTGTAACCTGTTAGGGGCTTTCCACCACAGGAACTGTCGAGGGAGGAAGGCACTTCCTGGCCGTCAGAACGAGTTTGGTCGGTACTGGGGAGGGTTGTGGTGCCCTGTTACCCTAGCAGAAGGGGGAATGAGATCAAGTGAGTTCTGGTACGAAGACTGAAAGCCTGGACTGACACTTCGTCTGTTGAGGGGGGATTTTAGGATAGTAGGTAGTTTTAATTTCGCTCCCCTCGTTCTCATAAATCATGGCGAAAATCTTAATAAGAGTAGGTCGTTTGGTGGTCCTGGATGATCTTCAGGATTTTGAGATTCCTACTAACTCATCCTGAGGTGTTTTCGATATTGTTTTACTCAGTGATCTGCGGTTGTCCAATGCCAGAACGACGCTGGCCGGTGCTGGGGAATTTCCCTGTAACCTGCAACGCAGGAGCATGAGGCCTGGTAGAGAGATCTGGGGATGCTTTGGGGTGGGCATTCCACGGGACATCAAGGGTTGCTGCCGGGATGACGCTGGTCGGAGCTGGGGTGAGTGTTGCCCTGTAACCCAGCTAGATGTGGGGGTGGGAGGCCTGGAAGAGCTCGACAGGGAGTAAGACAATTTTGGAAGACTTTGGAAGGGTTTGTGTGGAATTTCAACGTTTTTAGGAACATTTACAGGACCCCTGCGGCCTATTTTTATGTTCTTTTTACTGTAATGTGTTCTTACGTACCTTAAAAGAGAATAAGGTAGGTGGGAGAAGGAAATGGTGGGATATCACGTGTCCTACTAGTGAGGGGGCTAGCTGGTAGGATGGGAGTATGGTACAGCAGCAGCAGAGATGGTGGCTCTGCTGCAGGTAGTCTTGCCGGAGTGAGGTGAAGAGGTTTGACGGGGGCTTCTCTGGCTCGATTTCCAGTTTCGAGATGTTTCTGGTTACTTTTGGTAGTCTTGAGAATTCTTTAGGACCCTGGGTACTTCTTGCAAAACAGTCTAGGTTTCCCTGATGCTGTTTACTCGTGGATCTGTTGTTTTTTCGTTACCAGAACGACACTGGCCGGTGCTGGGGGATCGCCCTGTAACCTGTTAATAGCAGGAGCGTGAGGCCTGGTAGAGAGATCTGGGGATGCTTTGGGCCGGGCATTCCAAGGGAAAACCAAGGGTTGCTGTCGGGACGACGCTGGCCGGAGCTGGGGTGAGTCGTGTTGCCCTGTAACCTTGCATGGTGGGGGTATGAGGCCTGGGAGAGCTCGGCAGGGAAGAAGACGGTATTAGAGAATTTTAGAGTGTTTTTCGTGGGGAGCTTCCAGGGGTTCTGAGCATTTGAAGGACTTCCACTAATTGCTGTTTGAGTTGCTAAAAAAGATTTTGTTTTTAAAAAGGGTGCCGGAATGCGGGGGCTTGGAACTACAGTTTTGCTGCTCAGCGGCTGAAAGGTTTCGGAGATTCGACTGTCGGATGAAATCTTCTCGTCGAACTTTGGATGTGAGGGAGTGATGCGTGTAAGGCTCAGACGTGTTGGGGAGAGTGTTATAGGAGAAACTGGTCATCTGGGAAGGATGGAGGAGGTAGTGTATATAAGGTGTACCTGTTTAGAGAGGTGTTGCAGCACATTGCCTGGGCAATGAGTGGGTGCAACGGTATCTCCGAGGTGATACGATCTGTTGGTTGACGAGATGTATAGTGGGCACTTGAGCAATAATGGGGATGTATGGTATCACGACTCAGTGACTAGATGTTTAGCGGGTAGAGTAGCCCGGATCGGGGTGAATGGGATATGTTTGGGGTCAAGTAGGAGGGATTTTTATTTGTTTTGGGTAAAACTCTGCAGATGGGAGACCCTTTTTTTCGAAATGGGTAGTCTGGTAGCCATTCGAGCATTGGATTGATAGTCATCTGGTGTGGGGGTGATCGGGATGTCGTGGATAATGAATGAACTTCGATTGCATGGGTTGTTTTTTTTTATGGGAACAGCCCGAAGCGGTGTTAGGAGTGCTGATAAGAGCAGCCACCACTAACACTTTTCGGGGAGGCTCCATCTATTGGTGGGGAGCAGCACCTGCTGGAAACCGGGTCCAGCGTCCCTAAACAACATGCTTCCTTGTTTATACAGACAACTGATAGTAACGAATGGCTGGTCCTCAACTCAAAATGTTATGCAACCCAAACACTAACTTGCGTCATGTGCCATTCATTGTAAAGTAATCTGCTCCGGCGATGAGTGTTAGAATCACTGCAAAGTTCATCACATCTCTATCCTCTCCTTGGCACTCCACTTCTTCCCCTACCCTTTCTCCCTCCCCAGCCCCTATCCCCTACAGAATCGCACTCCCCCTTAACCCGTTTCTTTACCCTCCCCTTATGTCTTACTGAGACTTACTCCCAGAACAATATACAAATGATCATCATTAAGAGAACAGAAAGTATGAAATGATGCAATCAGACTCGCTTTCAAACACACTTTTCACACATGTAAACAGTACGCAGCACACTGGCGACATGCGCCCACTCAAAACTCAGAGATATGGCTTCAGATACGAGTTCACTCTCAATTGGCTATGGCGACTTCAGCGCCCAAACATCTCACTGTTCACATGCACTGGATCACCCTGGATATCCCACACGCATCACTCTAACACTCGAACACACACACTCACTACTAACTACAGCTATGRCAGCTATGGCTGCCTCTAACCTATCGCTATGCTAACTCCTCTCTTGCCCACTGCGTCCTCCGGGCTCATCTGCAGACCTCCTTGCACAAGCTGCTGTGGCAGCGCTTCCGCATGGATCACGCAGGAATGAATGATTGGCTGGGCGCTGCCTCTTGATTTATACTTCAGAAATTCGTTGGTCTGCCCTTTGCCTTCGGCCCTTGGTGCTCACAGTCCCCCTGTGGTACTTGCTGGACTGGACTGGGACTCTCTAGACCCTTCTCCTGACTGTAGGCAGTCGTACCG